>JBBBDQ010002486.1:557500-989876 GCA_037127315.1 Ascarosepion bandense | reverse complement strand
GTGAAAATAATGCATATTTTCATATTTCAGTTTAAAAAAGAGGAAACATCAAGGGAAACAAGGTTATTTTGAAATTTTCTATTGAAAAAAGACAAAATGAGATGAAAATAAAGCACATTTTCATATTTCAGATTAAAAAAGAGAAAATATCAAGGGAAACAAGGTTATTTGGAAATTTTATATTGAAAAAAGACAAATTGAGATGAAAATAAAGCACATTTTCATATTTCAGATTAAAAAAGAGAAAATATCAAGGGAAACAAGGTTATTTGGAAAATTTTATTGAAAAAAGACAAAATAAGATGAAAATAAAGCACATTTTCATATTTCAGATTAAAAAAGAGAAAATATCAAGGGAAACAATGTTATTCTGAAATTTTTTGTTGAAAAAAGACAAAATAAAATGAAAATAAAGCACAATTTCATGTTTCAGATTAAAAAAGAGAAAATATCAAGCGAAACGAGGTTATTTTGAAATTTTCAAAGTCAAAATAAGATGAAAATAAAGCATATTTTCATATTTCAGATTAAAAAAGAGAAAATATCAAGGGAAACGAGGTTATTTTGAAATTTTTTATTGAAAAAAGTCAAAATAAGATGAAAATAAAGCACATTTTCATATTTCAGATTAAAAAAAAAGAAAATATCAAGTGAAACGAGGTTATTTTGAAAGTTTTTATTGAAAACAGTCAAAATAAGATGAAAATAAAGCACATTTTCATATTTCAGATTAAAAAAAAAGAACATATCAAGGGAAACAAGGTTATTTTGAAATTTTTTATTGAAAAAAGACAAAATAAGATGAAAATAATGCATATTTTCATATTTCAGATTTAAAAAGAGGAAATATCAAGGGAAACAAGGTTATATTGAAATTTTTCATTGAAAAAAGACAAAATAAGATGAAAATAAAGCACATTTTCATATTTCACATTAAAAAAGAGAAAATATCAAGGGAAACAAGGTTATTTTGAAATTTTTTTTTGAAAAAAGATAAAATAAGATGAAAATAAAGCACATTTTCATATTTCAGATTAAAAAAGAGAAAATATCAAGGGAAACGAGGTTATTTTGAAATTTTTTATTGAAAAAAGACAAAATAAGATGAAAATAAAGCACATTTTCATATTTCAGATTAAAAAAGAGAAAATATCAAGGGAAACGAGGTTATTTTGAAATTTTTTATTGAAAAAAGACAAAATAAGATGAAAATAAAGCACATTTTCATATTTCAGATTAAAAAAGAGAAAATATCAATGGAAACGAGGTTATTTTAAAATTTTTTATTGAAAAAAGACAAAATAAGATGAAAATAAAGCACATTTTCATATTTCAGATTAAAAAAGAGAAAATATCAAGGGAAACAAGGTTATTTTAAAATTTTTTATTGAAAAAAGACAAAATAAGATGAAAATAAAGCACATTTTCATATTTCAGATTAAAAAAGAGAAAATATCAAGGGAAACAAGGTTATTTCAAAATTTTTTATTGAAAAAAGTCAAAATAAGATGAAAATGAAGCACATTTTCATATTTCAGATTAAAAAAGAGGCAATATCAAGGGAAACAAGGTTATTTTTAAATTTTTTATTGAAAAAAGACAAAATAAGATGATAATAATGCATATTTTCATATTTCAGATTAAAAAAGAGAAAATATCAAGGGAAACAAGGTTATTTCTACATTTTTAATTGAAAAAAGACAAAATAAAACGAAAATAAAGCACATTTTCATATTTCAGATTAAAAAAGAGGAAATATCAAGGGAATCAAGGTAATTTTGAAATTTTTTATTGATAAAAGACAAAATGAGTTGAAAATAATGCATATTTTCATATTTCAGTTTAAAAAAGAGGAAACATCAAGGGAAACAAGGTTATTTTGAAATTTTCTATTGAAAAAAGACAAAATGAGATGAAAATAAAGCACATTTTCATATTTCAGATTAAAAAAAGAGAAAATATCAAGGGAAACAAGGTTATTTGGAAATTTTTTATTGATAAAAGACAAAATGAGTTGAAAATAATGCATATTTTCCTATTTCAGTTTAAAAAAGAGGAAACATCAAGGGAAACAAGGTTATTTTTGAAATTTTTATTGAAAAAAGACAAAATAAGATGAAAATAAAGCACATTTTCATATTTCAGATTAAAAAAAGAGAAAATATCAAGGGAAACAAGGTTATTTGGAAATTTTTTATTGAAAAAAAAGACAAAATAAGATGAAAATAAAGCACATTTTCATATTTCAGATTAAAAAAAAGAGAAGATATCAAGGGAAACAAGGTTATTCGGAAAGGAATTTTATTGAAAAAAGACAAAAATAAGATGAAAAATAAAGCACATTTTCATATTTCAGATTAAAGAAAAATATCAAGGGAAACAATGTTATTCTGAAATTTTTTGAAAAAAGACAAAATAAAATGAAAATAATGCATATTTTCATATTTCCAGATTAAAAAAAGAAGAGAAATATCAAGCGAAACGAGGTTAATTTTGAAATTTTTTATTGAAAAAAGTCAAAATAAGATGAAAATAAAGCACATTTTCATATTTCAGATTAAAAAAAAAAGAACATATCAAGGGAAACAAGGTTATTTTGAAATTTTATTGAAAAAAGACAAAATAAGATAGAAAATAATGCATATTTTCATATTTCAGATTTAAAGAGAAATATCCAAGGGAAACAAGGTGATATTGAAATTTTCATTGAAAAAAGACAAAATAAGATGAAAATAAAGCACATTTCTTCACATTAAAAATATCAAGGGAAACAAGGTTATTTTGAAATTTTTTTGAAAAAAGACAAAATAAGATGAAAATAAAGCACATTTTCATATTTCAGATTAATAAAGAAAATATCAAGGAAACGAGGTTATTTTGAAATTTTTTATTGAAAAAAGACAAATAAGATGAAAATAAAGCACATTTTCATATTTCAGATTAAGAAAAATATCAAGGGAAACGAGGTTATTTTGAAATTTTTATTGAAAAAAAAACAAAATAAGATGAAAATAAAGCACATTTTCATATTTCAGATTAAAAAAGAGAAAATATCAAGGGAAACGAGGTTATTTTGAAATTTTTTATTGAAAAAAGACAAAATAAGATGAAAATAAAGCACATTTTCATATTTCAGATTAAAAAAGAGAAAATATCAATGGAAACGAGGTTATTTTAAAATTTTTTATTGAAAAAAGACAAAATAAGATGAAAATAAAGCACATTTTCATATTTCAGATTAAAAAAGAGAAAATATCAAGGGAAACAAGGTTATTTTAAAATTTTTTATTGAAAAAGACAAAATAAGATGAAAATAAAGCACATTTTCATATTTCAGATTAAAAAAGAGAAAATATCAAGGGAAACAAGGTTATTTCAAAATTTTTTATTGAAAAAAGTCAAAATAAGATGAAAATGAAGCACATTTTCATATTTCAGATTAAAAAAGAGGCAATATCAAGGGAAACAAGGTTATTTTTAAATTTTTTATTGAAAAAAGACAAAATAAGATGATAATAATGCATATTTTCATATTTCAGATTAAAAAAGAGAAAATATCAAGGGAAACAAGGTTATTTCTACATTTTTAATTGAAAAAAGACAAAATAAAACGAAAATAAAGCACATTTTCATATTTCAGATTAAAAAAGAGGAAATATCAAGGGAATCAAGGTAATTTTGAAATTTTTTATTGATAAAAGACAAAATGAGTTGAAAATAATGCATATTTTCATATTTCAGTTTAAAAAAGAGGAAACATCAAGGGAAACAAGGTTATTTTGAAATTTTCTATTGAAAAAAGACAAAATGAGATGAAAATAAAGCACATTTTCATATTTCAGATTAAAAAAGAGAAAATATCAAGGGAAACAAGGTTATTTGGAAATTTTTTATTGATAAAAGAGAAAATGAGTTGAAAATAATGCATATTTTCCTATTTCAGTTTAAAAAAGAGGAAACATCAAGGGAAACAAGGTTATTTTGAAATTTTTTATTGAAAAAGACAAAATAAGATGAAAATAAAGCACATTTTCATATTTCAGATTAAAAAAGAGAAAATATCAAGGGAAAGAAGGTTATTTGGAAATTTTTTATTGAAAAAAGACAAAATAAGATGAAAATAAAGCACATTTTCATATTTCAGATTAAAAAAGAGAAAATATCAAGGGAAACAAGGTTATTCGGAAAATTTTATTGAAAAAAGACAAAATAAGATGAAAATAAAGCACATTTTCATATTTCAGATTAAAAAACAGAAAATATCAAGGGAAACAATGTTATTCTGAAATTTTTTGTTGAAAAAAGACAAAATAAAATGAAAATAAAGCACATTTTCATATTTCAGATTAAAAAAAAGAACATGTCAAGGGAAACAAGGTTATTTTGAAATTTTTTATTGAAAAAAGACAAAATAAGATGAAAATAATGCATATTTTCATATTTCAGATTTAAAAAGAGGAAATATCAAGGGAAACAAGGTGATATTGAAATTTTTCATTGAAAAAAGACAAAATAAGATGAAAATAAAGCACATTTTCATATTTCAGATTAAAAAAGAGAAAATATCAAGGGAAACGAGGTTATTTTGAAATTTTTTATTGAAAAAAGACAAAATAAGATGAAAATAAAGCACATTTTCATATTTCAGATTAAAAAAGAGAAAATATCAAGGGAAACGAGGTTATTTTGAAATTTTTTATTGAAAAAAAAACAAAATAAGATGAAAATAAAGCACATTTTCATATTTCAGATTAAAAAAGAGAAAATATCAAGGGAAACAAGGTTATTTTGAAATTTTTTATTGAAAAAAGACAAAATAAGATGAAAATAAAGCACATTTTCATATTTCAGATTAAAAAAGAGAAAATATCAAGGGAAACAAGGTTATTTCGAAATTTTTTATTGAAAAAAGACAAAATAAGATGAAAATAATGCACATTTTCATATTTCAGATTAAAAAAGAGGCAATATCAAGGGAAACAAGGTTATTTTTAAATTTTTTATTGAAAAAAGACAAAATAAGATGAAAATAATGCATATTTTCATATTTCAGATTAAAAAAGAGAAAATATCAAGGGAAACAAGGTTATTTCTACATTTTTAATTGAAAAGACAAAATAAAACGAAAATAAAGCACATTTTCATATTTCAGATTAAAAAAGAGGAAATATCAAGGGAATCAAGGTAATTTTGAAATTTTTTATTGATAAAAGACAAAATGAGTTGAAAATAATGCATATTTTCATATTTCAGTTTAAAAAAGAGGAAACATCAAGGGAAACAAGGTTATTTTGAAATTTTCTATTGAAAAAAGACAAAATGAGATGAAAATAAAGCACATTTTCATATTTCAGATTAAAAAAAGAGAAAATATCAAGGGAAACAAGGTTATTTGGAAATTTTTTATTGATAAAAGACAAAATGAGTTGAAAATAATGCATATTTTCCTATTTCAGTTTAAAAAGGAGGAAACATCAAGGGAAACAAGGTTATTTTGAAATTTTTTATTGAAAAAAGACAAAATAAGATGAAAATAAAGCACATTTTCATATTTCAGATTAAAAAAGAGAAAATATCAAGGGAAACAAGGTTATTTGGAAATTTTTTATTGAAAAAGACAAAATAAGATGAAAATAAAGCACATTTTCATATTTCAGATTAAAAAAGAGAAAATATCAAGGGAAACAAGGTTATTCGGAAAATTTTATTGAAAAAAGACAAAATAAGATGAAAATAAAGCACATTTTCATATTTCAGATTAAAAAAGAGAAAATATCAAGGGAAACAATGTTATTCTGAAATTTTTTGTTGAAAAAAGACAAAATAAAATGAAAATAAAGCACATTTTCATATTTCAGATTAAAAAAGAGAAAATATCAAGTTTGAAACGAGGTTATTTTGAAATTTTTTATTGAAAAAAGTCAAAATAAGATGAAAATAAAGCACATTTTCATATTTCAGATTAAAAAAAAAGAACATATCAAGGGAAACAAGGTTATTTTGAAATTTTTTATTGAAAAAAGACAAAATAAGATGAAAATAATGCATATTTTCATATTTCAGATTTAAAAAAGAGGAAATATCAAGGGAAACAAGGTGATATTGAAATTTTTCATTGAAAAAAGACAAAAATAAGATGAAAATAAAGCACATTTTCATATTTCACATTAAAAAAGAGAAAATATCAAGGGAAACAAGGTTATTTTGAAATTTTTTTTTGAAAAAAGACAAAATAAGATGAAAATAAAGCACATTTTCATATTTCAGATTAAAAAAGAGAAAATATCAAGGGAAACGAGGTTATTTTGAAATTTTTTATTGAAAAAAGACAAAATAAGATGAAAATAAAGCACATTTTCATATTTCAGATTAAAAAAGAGAAAATATCAAGGGAAACGAGGTTATTTTGAAATTTTTTATTGAAAAAAAAACAAAATAAGATGAAAATAAAGCACATTTTCATATTTCAGATTAAAAAAGAGAAAATATCAAGGGAAACAAGGTTATTTTGAAATTTTTTATTGAAAAAAGACAAAATAAGATGAAAATAAAGCACATTTTCATATTTCAGATTAAAAAAGAGAAAATATCAAGGGAAACAAGGTTATTTCGAAATTTTTTATTGAAAAAAGACAAAATAAGATGAAAATAATGCACATTTTCATATTTCAGATTAAAAAAGAGGCAATATCAAGGGAAACAAGGTTATTTTTAAATTTTTTATTGAAAAAAGACAAAATAAGATGAAAATAATGCATATTTTCATATTTCAGATTAAAAAAGAGAAAATATCAAGGGAAACAAGGTTATTTCTACATTTTTAATTGAAAAGACAAAATAAAACGAAAAATAAAGCACATTTTCATATTTCAGATTAAAAAGAGGAAATATCAAGGGAATCGAGGTAATTTTGAAATTTTTTATTGATAAAAGACAAAATGAGTTGAAAATAATGCATATTTTCATATTTCAGTTTGAAAAAGAGGAAACATCAAGGGAAACAAGGTTATTTTGAAATTTTCTATTGAAAAAAGACAAAATGAGACGAAAATAAAGCACATTTTCATATTTCAGATTAAAAAAGAGAAAATATCAAGGGAAACAAGGTTATTTGGAAATTTTTTATTGAAAAAAGACAAAATAAGATGAAAATAAAGCACATTTTCATATTTCAGATTAAAAAAAGAGAAAATATCAAGGGAAACAAGGTTATTTGGAAATTTTTTATTGAAAAAGACAAAATAAGATGAAAATAATGCACATTTTCATATTTCAGATTAAAAAAGAGGCAATATCAAGGGAAACAAGGTTATTTTGAAATTTTTTATTGAAAAAAGACAAAATAAAACGAAAATAAAGCACATTTTCATATTTCAGATTAAAAAAGAGGAAATATCAAGGGATACAAGGTTATTTTGAAATTTTTTATTGAAAAAAGACAAAATAAGATGAAAATAATGCATATTTTCATATTTCAGTTTAAAAAAGAGGAAATATCAAGGGAAACAAGGTGATTTTGAAATTTTCTATTAAAAAAAGACAAAATAAAACGAAAATAAAGCACATTTTCATATTTCAGACTAAAAAAGAGGAAATATCAAGGGAAACAAGGTTATTTCTACATTTTTAATTGAAAAAAAAGACAAAATAAGATGAAAATAATGCACATTTTCATATTTTAGATTAAAAAAGAGAAAATATCAAGGGAACCGAGGTTATTTTGAAATTTTTTATTGAAAAAAGACAAAATAAGATGAAAATAAAGCACATTTTCATATTTCAGATTAAAAAAGAGAAAATATCAAGGGAAACAAGGTTATTTTGAAATTTTTTATTGAAAAAAGACAAAATAAGATGAAAATAAAGCACGTTTTCATATTTCAGATTAAAAAAGAGAAAATATCAAGGGAAACAAGGTTATTTTGAAATTTTTATTGAAAAAAGACAAAATAAGATGAAAATAATGCACATTTTCATATTTCAGATTAAAAAAGAGAAAATATCAAGGGAAACAAGGATATTTCTACATTTTTAATTGAAAAAAGACAAAATAAAACGAAAATAAAGCACATTTTCATATTTCAGATTAAAAAAGAGGAAATATCAAGGGAATCAAGGTAATTTTGAAATTTTTTATTGATAAAAGACAAAATGAGTTGAAAATATGCATATTTTCATATTTCAGTTTAAAAACAGGAAACATCAAGGGAAACAAGGTAATTTTGAAATTTTCTATTGAAAAAAGATAGAATGAGATGAAAATAAAGCACATTTTCATATTTCAGATTAAAAAAGAGAAAATATCAAGGGAAACAAGGTTATTTGGAAATTTTTTATTGAAAAAGACAAAATAAGATGGAAAATAAAGCACATTTTCATATTTCAGATTAAAAAAGAGAAAATATCAAGGGAAACAACGATATTTCTACATTTTTAAATTGAAACAGATAAAACAGATGAAAATAGCACATTTTCATATTTCAGATTTAAAAGAGGAAATATCAAAGGGGGAAACAAGTTTATTTGAAATTTTTTATTGAAAAAAGACAAAATAAAACGAAAATAAAGCACATTTTCATATTTCAGATTAAAAAAGAGGAAATATCAAGGGATACAAGGTTATTTTGAAATTTTTTATTGAAAAAAGTCAAAATAAGATGAAAATAATGCATATTTTCATATTTCAGTTTAAAAAGAGGAAATATCAAGGGAAACAAGGTGATTTTGAAATTTTCTATTAAAAAAAGACAAAATAAGATGAAAATAAAGCACATTTTCATATTTCAGATTAAAAAAGAAAAAATATCAAGGGAAACAATGTTATTTGGAAATTTTTTATTGAAAAAAGACAAAATAAGATGAAAATAATGCACATTTTCATATTTCAGACTAAAAAAGAGGAAATATCAAGGGAAACAAGGTTATTTCCACATTTTTAATTGAAAAAAAGACAAAATAAGATGATAATAATGCACATTTTCATATTTCAGATTAAAAAAGAGAAAATATCAAGGGAACCGAGGTTATTTTGAAATTTTTTATTGAAAAAAGACAAAATAAGATGAAAATAAAGCACATTTTCATATTTCAGATTAAAAAAGAGAAAATATCAAGGGAAACGAGGTTATTTTGAAATTTTTTATTGAACAAAGATAAAATAAGATGAAAACAAAGCACATTTTCATATTTCAGATTAAAAAAGAGAAAATATCAAGGGAAACAAGGTCATTTTGAAATTTTTTATTGAAAAAAGACAAAATAAGATGAAAATAAAGCACGTTTTCATATTTCAGATTAAAAAAGAGAAAATATCAAGGGAAACAAGGTTATTTGGAAAATTTTATTGAAAAAAGACAAAATAAGATGAAAATAAAGCACATTTTCATATTTCAGATTAAAAAAGAGAAAATATCAAGGGAAAAAAGATTATTTTGTAATTTTTTATTGAAAAAAGACAAAATAAGATGAAAATAAAGCACAGTTTCATATTTCAGATTAAAAAAGAGAAAATATCAAGGGAAACAATGTTATTTCTGTATTTTTTGTTGAAAAAAGACAAAATAAAACGAAAATAAAGCACATTTTCATATTTCAGATTAAAAAAGAGAAAATATCAAGGGTAACAATGTTATTTTGAACTTTTTAATTGAAAAAAGACATAATAAGATGAAAATAATGCATATTTTCATATTTCAGATTAAAAAAGAGAAAATATCAAGGGAAACAAGGTTATTTAGAAAATTTTATTGAAAAAAGACAAAATAAGATGAAAATAAAGCACATTTTCATATTTCAGATTAAAAAAGAGAAAATATCAAGGGAAACGAGGTTATTTTGAAATTTTTTATTGAAAAAAGACAAAATAAGATGAAAATAAAGCACATTTTCATATTTCAGATTAAAAAAGAGAAAATATCAAGGGAAACGAGGTTATTTTGAAATTTTTTTTTGAAAAAGACAAAATAAGATGAAAATAAAGCACATTTTCATATTTCAGATTAAAAAAAGAGAAAATATCAAGGGAAACAAGGTTATTTTGAAATTTTTTATTGAAAAAAGACAAAATGAGCTGAAAATAATGCATATTTTCATATTTCATTTTAAAAAAGAGGAATTATCAAGGGAAACAAGGCTATTTTGAAATTTTCTATTGAAAAAAGACAAAATAAGATGAAAATAAAGCACATTTTCATATTTCAGATTAAAAAAGAGAAAATATCAAGGGAAACAAGGTTATTTTAAAATTTTTTATTGAAAAAAGACAAAATAAGATGAAAATAAAGCACATTTTCATATTTCAGATTAAAAAAAGAGAAAATATCAAGGGAAACAAGGTTATTTCAAAATTTTTTATTGAAAAAAGTCAAAATAAGATGAAAATGAAGCACATTTTCATATTTCAGATTAAAAAAGAGGCAATATCAAGGGAAACAAGGTTATTTTTAAATTTTTTATTGAAAAAAGACAAAATAAGATGATAATAATGCATATTTTCATATTTCAGATTAAAAAAGAGAAAATATCAAGGGAAACAAGGTTATTTCTACATTTTTAATTGAAAAAAGACAAAATAAAACGAAAATAAAGCACATTTTCATATTTCAGATTAAAAAAGAGAAAATATCAAGGGAAACGAGGTTATTTTGAAATTTTTTATTGAAAAAAGACAAAATAAGATGAAAATAAAGCACATTTTCATATTTCAGATTAAAAAGAGAAAATATCAAGGAAACGAGGTTATTTTTGAAATTTTTTTTTGAAAAAAGACAAAATAAGATGAAAATAAAGCACATTTTCATATTTCACATTAAAAAAGAGAAAATATCAAGGGAAACAAGGTTATTTTGAAATTTTTTTATTGAAAAAAGACAAAATGAGCTGAAAATAATGCATATTTTCATATTTCAGTTTAAAAAAGAGGAATTATCAAGGGAAACAAGGCTATTTTGAAATTTTCTATTGAAAAAAGACAAAATAAGATGAAAATAAAGCACATTTTCATATTTCAGATTAAAAAAGAGAAAATATCAAGGGAAACAAGGTTATTTTAAAATTTTTTATTGAAAAAAGACAAAATAAGATGAAAATAAAGCACATTTTCATATTTCAGATTAAAAAAGAGAAAATATCAAGGGAAACAAGGTTATTTCAAAATTTTTTATTGAAAAAAGTCAAAATAAGATGAAAATGAAGCACATTTTCATATTTCAGATTAAAAAAGAGGCAATATCAAGGGAAACAAGGTTATTTTTAAATTTTTTATTGAAAAAAGACAAAATAAGATGATAATAATGCATATTTTCATATTTCAGATTAAAAAAGAGAAAATATCAAGGGAAACAAGGTTATTTCTACATTTTTAATTGAAAAAAGACAAAATAAAACGAAAATAAAGCACATTTTCATATTTCAGATTAAAAAGAGGAAATATCAAGGGAATCAAGGTAATTTTGAAATTTTTTATTGATAAAAGACAAAATGAGTTGAAAATAATGCATATTTTCATATTTCAGTTTAAAAAAGAGGAAACATCAAGGGAAACAAGGTTATTCGGAAAATTTTATTGAAAAAAGACAAAATAAGATGAAAATAAAGCACATTTTCATATTTCAGATTAAAAAAGAGAAAATATCAAGGGAAACAATGTTATTCTGAAATTTTTTGTTGAAAAAAGACAAAATAAAATGAAAATAAAGCACATTTTCATATTTCAGATTAAAAAAGAGAAAATATCAAGCGAAACGAGGTTATTTTGAAATTTTTTATTGAAAAAAGTCAAAATAAGATGAAAATAAAGCACATTTTCATATTTCAGATTAAAAAAAAGAACATATCAAGGGAAACAAGGTTATTTTGAAATTTTTTATTGAAAAAAGACAAAATAAGATGAAAATAATGCATATTTTCATATTTCAGATTTAAAAAGAGGAAATATCAAGGGAAACAAGGTGATATTGAAATTTTTCATTCAAAAAAGACAAAATAAGATGAAAATAAAGCACATTTTCATATTTCAGATTAAAAAAGAGAAAATATCAAGGGAAACGAGGTTATTTTGAAATTTTTTATTGAAAAAAGACAAAATAAGATGAAAATAAAGCACATTTTCATATTTCAGATTAAAAAAGAGAAAATATCAAGGGAAACGAGGTTATTTTGAAATTTTTTATTGAAAAAAAAACAAAATAAGATGAAAATAAAGCACATTTTCATATTTCAGATTAAAAAAGAGAAAATATCAAGGGAAACAAGGTTATTTTGAAATTTTTTATTGAAAAAAGACAAAATAAGATGAAAATAAAGCACATTTTCATATTTCAGATTAAAAAAGAGAAAATATCAAGGGAAACAAGGTTATTTCGAAATTTTTTATTGAAAAAAGACAAAATAAGATGAAAATAATGCACATTTTCATATTTCAGATTAAAAAAGAGGCAATATCAAGGGAAACAAGGTTATTTTTAAATTTTTTATTGAAAAAAGACAAAATAAGATGAAAATAATGCATATTTTCATATTTCAGATTAAAAAAGAGAAAATATCAAGGGAAACAAGGTTATTTCTACATTTTTAATTGAAAAGACAAAATAAAACGAAAATAAAGCACATTTTCATATTTCAGATTAAAAAAGAGGAAATATCAAGGGAATCGAGGTAATTTTGAAATTTTTTATTGATAAAAGACAAAATGAGTTGAAAATAATGCATATTTTCATATTTCAGTTTGAAAAAGAGGAAACATCAAGGGAAACAAGGTTATTTTGAAATTTTCTATTGAAAAAAGACAAAATGAGACGAAAATAAAGCACATTTTCATATTTCAGATTAAAAAAGAGAAAATATCAAGGGAAACAAGGTTATTTGGAAATTTTTTATTGAAAAAAGACAAAATAAGATGAAAATAAAGCACATTTTCATATTTCAGATTAAAAATGAGAAAATATCAAGGGAAACAAGGTTATTTGGAAATTTTTTATTGAAAAAAGACAAAATAAGATGAAAATAATGCACATTTTCATATTTCAGATTAAAAAAGAGGCAATATCAAGGGAAACAAGGTTATTTTGAAATTTTTTATTGAAAAAAGACAAAATAAAACGAAAATAAAGCACATTTTCATATTTCAGATTAAAAAAGAGGAAATATCAAGGGATACAAGGTTATTTTGAAATTTTTTATTGAAAAAAGACAAAATAAGATGAAAATAATGCATATTTTCATATTTCAGTTTAAAAAAGAGGAAATATCAAGGGAAACAAGGTGATTTTGAAATTTTCTATTAAAAAAAGACAAAATAAAACGAAAATAAAGCACATTTTCATATTTCAGATTAAAAAAGAGAAAATATCAAGGCAAACAAGGTTATTTTGAAATTTTTTATTGAAAAAAGACAAAATAAGATGAAAATAATGCACATTTTCATATTTCAGACTAAAAAAGAGGAAATATCAAGGGAAACAAGGTTATTTCTACATTTTTAATTGAAAAAAAAGACAAAATAAGATGAAAATAATGCACATTTTCATATTTTAGATTAAAAAAGAGAAAATATCAAGGGAACCGAGGTTATTTTGAAATTTTTTATTGAAAAGACAAAATAAGATGAAAATAAAGCACATTTTCATATTTCAGATTAAAAAAGAGAAAATATCAAGGGAAACAAGGTTATTTTGAAATTTTTTATTGAAAAAAGACAAAATAAGATGAAAATAAAGCACGTTTTCATATTTCAGATTAAAAAAGAGAAAATATCAAGGGAAACAAGGTTATTTTGAAATTTTTTATTGAAAAAAGACAAAATAAGATGAAAATAATGCACATTTTCATATTTCAGATTAAAAAAGAGAAAATATCAAGGGAAACAAGGATATTTCTACATTTTTAATTGAAAAAAGACAAAATAAAACGAAAATAAAGCACATTTTCATATTTCAGATTAAAAAAGAGGAAATATCAAGGGAATCAAGGTAATTTTGAAATTTTTTATTGATAAAAGACAAAATGAGTTGAAAATATGCATATTTTCATATTTCAGTTTAAAAAACAGGAAACATCAAGGGAAACAAGGTAATTTTGAAATTTTCTATTGAAAAAAGATAGAATGAGATGAAAATAAAGCACATTTTCATATTTCAGATTAAAAAAGAGAAAATATCAAGGGAAACAAGGTTATTTGGAAATTTTTTATAGAAAAAAGACAAAATAAGATGAAAATAAAGCACATTTTCATATTTCAGATTAAAAAAGAGAAAATATCAAGGCAAACAAGGATATTTCTACATTTTTAATTGAAAAAAGACAAAATAAGATGAAAATAAAGCACATTTTCATATTTCAGATTTAAAAAGAGGAAATATCAAGGGAAACAAGGTTATTTTGAAATTTTTTATTGAAAAAAGACAAAATAAAACGAAAATAAAGCACATTTTCATATTTCAGATTAAAAAAGAGGAAATATCAAGGGATACAAGGTTATTTTGAAATTTTTTATTGAAAAAAGACAAAATAAGATGAAAATAATGCATATTTTCATATTTCAGTTTAAAAAAGAGGAAATATCAAGGGAAACAAGGTGATTTTGAAATTTTCTATTAAAAAAAGACAAAATAAGATGAAAATAAAGCACATTTTCATATTTCAGATTAAAAAAGAAAAAATATTAAGGGAAACAATGTTATTTGGAAATTTTTTATTGAAAAAGACAAAATAAGATGAAAATAATGCACATTTTCATATTTCAGACTAAAAAAGAGGAAATATCAAGGGAAACAAGGTTATTTCTACATTTTTAATTGAAAAAAAAGACAAAATAAGATGATAATAATGCACATTTTCATATTTCAGATTAAAAAAGAGAAAATATCAAGGGAAATCCGAGGTTATTTTGAAATTTTTTATTGAAAAAAGACAAAATAAGATGAAAATAAAGCACATTTTCATATTTCAGATTAAAAAAGAGAAAATATCAAGGGAAACGAGGTTATTTTGAAATTTTTTATTGAACAAAGATAAAATAAGATGAAAATAAAGCACATTTTCATATTTCAGATTAAAAAAGAGAAAATATCAAGGGAAACAAGGTCATTTTGAAATTTTTTATTGAAAAAAGACAAAATAAGATGAAAATAAAGCACGTTTTCATATTTCAGATTAAAAAAGAGAAAATATCAAGGGAAACAAGGCTATTTTGAAATTCTCTATTGAAAAAAGACAAAATAAGATGAAAATAAAGCATATTTTCATATTTCAGATTAAAAAAGAGAAAATATCAAGGGAAAAAAGATTATTTTGTAATTTTTTATTGAAAAAAGACAAAATAAGATGAAAATAAAGCACAGTTTCATATTTCAGATTAAAAAAGAGAAAATATCAAGGGAAACAATGTTATTTCTATATTTTTTGTTGAAAAAAGACAAAATAAAACGAAAATAAAGCACATTTTCATATTTCAGATTAAAAAAGAGAAAATATCAAGGGTAACAATGTTATTTTGAACTTTTTAATTGAAAAAAGACATAATAAGATGAAAATAATGCATATTTTCATATTTCAGATTAAAAAAGAGAAAATATCAAGGGAAACAAGGTTATTTGGAAAATTTTATTGAAAAAAGACAAAATAAGATGAAAATAAAGCACATTTTCATATTTCAGATTAAAAAAGAGAAAATATCAAGGGAAACGAGGTTATTTTGAAATTTTTTATTGAAAAAAGACAAAATAAGATGAAAATAAAGCACATTTTCATATTTCAGATTAAAAAAGAGAAAATGTCAAGGGAAACGAGGTTATTTTGAAATTTTTTTTTGAAAAAAGACAAAATAAGATGAAAATAAAGCACATTTTCATATTTCAGATTAAAAAAGAGAAAATATCAAGGGAAACAAGGTTATTTTGAAATTTTTTTATTGAAAAAAGACAAAATGAGCTGAAAATAATGCATATTTTCATATTTCAGTTTAAAAAAGAGGAATTATCAAGGGAAACAAGGCTATTTTGAAATTTTCTATTGAAAAAAGACAAAATAAGATGAAAATAAAGCATATTTTCATATTTCAGATTAAAAAAGTGAAAATAACAAGGGAAAAAAGGTTATTTTGAAATTTTTTATTGAAAAAAGACAAAATAAGATGAAAATAAAGCACAGTTTCATATTTCAGATTAAAAGAGAGAAAATATCAAGGGAACCGAGGTTATTTTGGAATTTTTTATTGAAAAAAGACAAAATAAGATGAAAATAAAGCACATTTTCATATTTCAGATTAAAAAAGAGAAAATATCAAGGGTAACAATGTTATTTTGAACTTTTTAATTGAAAAAAGACATAATAAGATGAAAATAAAGCATATTTTCATATTTCAGATTAAAAAAAGTGAAAATAACAAGGGAAAAAAGGTTATTTTGAAATTTTTTATTGAAAAAAGACAAAATAAGATGAAAATAAAGCACAGTTTCATATTTCAGATTAAAAGAGAGAAAATATCAAGGGAACCGAGGTTATTTTGGAATTTTTTATTGAAAAAAGACAAAATAAGATGAAAATAAAGCACATTTTCATATTTCAGATTAAAAAAAGAGAAAATATCAAGGGAAACGAGGTTATTTTGAAATTTTTTATTGAAAAACGACAAAATAAGATGAAAATAAAGCACATTTTCATATTTCAGATTAAAAAAGAGAAAATATCAAGGGAAACAATGTTATTTCTACATTTTTTGTTGAAAAAGACAAAATAAAATGAAAATAAAGCACATTTTCATATTTCAGATTAAAAAAGAGAAAATATCATGCGAAACGAGGTTATTTTGAAATTTTTTATTGAAAAATGTCAAAAGAAGATGAAAATAAGCACATTTTCATATTTCAGATTAAAAAAAAGAAAATATCAAGGGAAACGAGGTTATTTTGAAATTTTTTATTGAAAAAAGTCAAAATAAGATGAAAATAAAGCACATTTTCATATTTCAGATTAAAAAAAGAACATATCAAAGGAAACAAGGTTATTTTGAAATTTTTTATTGAAAAAAGACAAAATAAGATGAAAATAATGCATATTTTCATATTTCCGATTTAAAAAGAGGAAATATCAAGGGAAACAAGGTTATATAGAAATTTTTTATTGAAAAAAGACAAAATAAGATGAAAATAAAGCACATTTTCATATTTCAGATTAAAAAAAGAGAAAATATCAAGGGTAACAATGTTATTTTGAACTTTTAATTGAAAAAAAGACATAATAAGATGAAAATAATGCATATTTTCATATTTCAGATTAAAAAAGAGAAAATATCAAGGGAAACAAGGTTATTTGGAAAATTTTATTGAAAAAAGACAAAATAAGATGAAAATAAAGCACATTTTCATATTTCAGATTAAAAAAGAGAAAATATCAAGGGAAACGAGGTTATTTTGAAATTTTTTATTGAAAAAAGACAAAATAAGATGAAAATAAAGCACATTTTCATATTTCAGATTAAAAAAGAGAAAATATCAAGGGAAACGAGGTTATTTTGAAATTTTTTTTTGAAAAAAAGACAAAATAAGATGAAAATAAAGCACATTTTCATATTTCACATTAAAAAAGAGAAAATATCAAGGGAAACAATGTTATTTTGAAATTTTTTATTGATAAAAGACAAAATGAGTTGAAAATAATGCATATTTTCATATTTCAGTTTAAAAAAGAGGAAACATCAAGTGAAACAAGGTTATTTTGAAATTTTCTATTGAAAAAAGACAAAATGAGTTGAAAGTAAAGCACATTTTCATATTTCAGATTAAAAAAGAGAAAATGTCAAGGGAAAGAAGGTTATTTGGAAATTTTTTATTGAAAAAAGACAAAATAAGATGAAAATAAAGCACATTTTCATATTTCAGATTAAAAAAAAGAACATATCAAGGGAAACAAGGTTATTTTGAAATTTTTTATTGAAAAAAGACAAAATAAGATGAAAATAATGCATATTTTCATATTTCAGATTTAAAAAGAGGAAATATCAAGGGAAACAAGGTTATATTGAAATTTTTCATTGAAAAAAGACAAATTAAGATGAAAATAAAGCACATTTTCATATTTCAGATTAAAAAAGATAAAATATCAAGGGAAACAAGGTTATTTGGAAAATTTTATTGAAAAAAGACAAAATAAGATGAAAATAAAGCACATTTTCATATTTCAGATTAAAAAGAGAAAATATCAAGGGAAACAATGTTATTCTGAAATTTTTTGTTGAAAAAAGACAAAATAAAATGAAAATAAAGCACATTTTCATATTTCAGATTAAAAAAGAGAAAATATCAAGGGAAACGAGGTTATTTTGAAATTTTTTATTTGAAAAAAGTCAAAATAAGATGAAAATAAAGCACATTTTCCTAATTTAGATTAAAAAAAAGAAAATATCAAGGGAAACGAGGTTATTTTGAAATTTTTTATTGAAAAAAGTCAAAATAAGATGAAAATAAAGCACATTTTCATATTTCAGAATAAAAAAAAGAACATATCAAGGGAAACAAGGTTATTTTGAAATTTTTTATTGAAAAAAGACAAAATAAGATGAAAATAATGCATATTTTCATATTTCAGATTTAAAAAGAGAAAATATCAAGGAAACGAGGTTATTTTGAAATTTTTTATTGAAAAAAGACAAAATAAGATGAAAATAATGCACATTTTCATATTTCAGACTAAAAAAGAGGAAATATCAAGGGAAACAAGGTTATTTCTACATTTTTAATTGAAAAAAAAGACAAAATAAGATGAAAATAATGCACATTTTCATATTTCAGATTAAAAAAGAGAAAATATCAAGGGAAACGAGGTTATTTTTGAAATTTTTTTATTGAAAAAAAAGACAAAATAAGATGAAAATAAAGCACATTTTCATATTTCAGATTAAAAAAGAGAAAATATCAAGGGAAACAAGGTTATTTGAAATTTTTTATTGAAAAAAAGACAAAATAAGATGAAAATAATGCACATTTTCATATTTCAGATTAAAAAGAGAAAATATCAAGGGAAACGAGGTTATTTTGAAATTTTTATTGAAAAAAGACAAAATAAGATGAAAATAAAGCACATTTTCATATTTCAGATTAAAAAAGAGAAAATGTCAATGGAAACGAGATTATTTTGAAATTTTTTATTGAAAAAAGACAAAATGAGCTGAAAATAATGCATATTTTCATATTTCAGTTTAAAAAAGAGGAATTATCAAGGGAAACAAGGTTATTTTGAAATTTTCTATTGAACAAAGACAAAATGAGATGAAAATAAAGCACATTTTCATATTTCTGATTAAAAAAGAGAAAATATCAAGGGAAACAAGGTTATTTGGAAATTTTTTATTGAAAAAAGACAAAATAAGATGAAAATAAAGCACATTTTCATATTTCAGATTAAAAAAGAGAAAATATCAAGGGAAACAAGGTTATATTAAAATTTTTTATTGAAAAAAGACAAAATAAGATGAAAATAAAGCACATTTTCATATTTCAGATTAAAAAAGAGAAAATATCAAGGGAAACGAGGTAATTTTGAAATTTTTTATTGAAAAAAGTCAAAATAAGATGAAAATAAAGCACATTTTCCTAATTTAGATTAAAAAAAAAGAAAATATCAAGGGAAACGAGGTTATTTTGAAATTTTTTATTGAAAAAAGTCAAAATAAGATGAAAATAAAGCACATTTTCATATTTCAGATTAAAAAAAAGAACATATCAAGGGAAACAAGGTTATTTTGAAATTTTTATTGAAAAAAGACAAAATAATATGAAAATAATGCATATTTTCATATTTCAGATTTAAAAAGAGGAAATATCAAGGGAAACAAGGTTATATTGAAATTTTTCATTGAAAAAAGACAAATTAAGATGAAAATAAAGCACATTTTCATATTTCAGATTAAAAAAGATAAAATATCAAGGGAAACAAGGTTATTTGGAAAATTTTATTGAAAAAAGACAAAATAAGATGAAAATAAAGCACATTTTCATATTTCAGATTAAAAAAGAGAAAATATCAAGGGAAACAATGTTATTCTGAAATTTTTTGTTGAAAAAAGACAAAATAAAATGAAAATAAAGCACATTTTCATATTTCAGATTAAAAAAGAGAAAATATCAAGGAAACGAGGTTATTTTGAAATTTTTTATTTGAAAAAAGTCAAAATAAGATGAAAATAAAGCACATTTTCCTAATTTAGATTAAAAAAAGAAAATATCAAGGGAAACGAGGTTATTTTGAAATTTTTTATTGAAAAAAGTCAAAATAAGATGAAAATAAAGCACATTTTCATATTTCAGAATAAAAAAAAAGAACATATCAAGGGAAACAAGGTTATTTTGAAATTTTTATTGAAAAAAGACAAAATAAGATGAAAATAATGCATATTTTCATATTTCAGATTTAAAAAGAGAAAATATCAAGGGAAACGAGGTTATTTTGAAATTTTTATTGAAAAAAGACAAAATAAGATGAAAATAAAGCACATTTTCATATTTCAGATTAAAAAAGAGACAATATCAAGTGAAACGAGGTTATTTTGAAATTTTTTATTGAAAAAAGACAAAATAAGATGAAAATAAAGCACATTTTCATATTTCAGATTAAAAAAGAGAAAATATCAAGGGAAACGAGGTTATTTTGAAATTTTTTATTGAAAAAAGACAAAATAAAACGAAAATAAAGCACATTTTCATATTTCAGATTAAAAAAGAGGAAATATCAAGGGAATCAAGGTAATTTTGAAATTTTTTATTGATAAAAGACAAAATGAGTTGAAAATAATGCGTATTTTCATATTTCAGTTTAAAAAAGAGGAAACATCAAGGGAAACAAGGTTATTTTGAAATTTTCTATTGAACAAAGACAAAATGAGATGAAAATAAAGCACATTTTCATATTTCTGATTAAAAAAGAGAAAATATCAAGGGAAACAAGGTTATTTGGAAATTTTTTATTGAAAAAAGACAAAATAAGATGAAAATAAAGCACATTTTCATATTTCAGATTAAAAAAGAGAAAATATCAAGGGAAACAAGGTTATATTAAAATTTTTTATTGAAAAAAGACAAAATAAGATGAAAATAAAGCACATTTTCATATTTCAGATTAAAAAAGAGAAAATATCAAGGGAAACGAGGTAATTTTGAAATTTTTTATTGAAAAAAGTCAAAATAAGATGAAAATAAAGCACATTTTCCTAATTTAGATTAAAAAAAAAGAAAATATCAAGGGAAACGAGGTTATTTTGAAATTTTTATTGAAAAAAGTCAAAATAAGATGAAAATAAAGCACATTTTCATATTTCAGATTAAAAAAAAGAACATATCAAGGGAAACAAGGTTATTTTGAAATTTTTTATTGAAAAAAGACAAAATAATATGAAAATAATGCATATTTTCATATTTCAGATTTAAAAAGAGGAAATATCAAGGGAAACAAGGTTATATTGAAATTTTTCATTGAAAAAAGACAAAATAAGATGAAAATAAAGCACATTTTCATATTTCAGATTAAAAAAAGAGAAAATATCAAGGGAAACAAGGTTATTTTGAAATTTTTTTTTGAAAAAAGACGAAATAAGATGAAAATAAAGCACATTTTCATATTTCAGATTAAAAAAGAGAAAATATCAAGGGAAACGAGGTTATTTTGAAATTTTTATTGAAAAAAGACAAAATAAGATGAAAATAAAGCACATTTTCATATTTCAGATTAAAAAAGAGAAAATATCAAGGGAAACGAGGTTATTTTGAAATTTTTTATTGAAAAAAGACAAAATAAGATGAAAATAAAGCACATTTTCATATTTCAGATTAAAAAAGAGAAAATATCAAGGGAAACGAGGTTATTTTGAAATTTTTATTGAAAAAAGACAAAATAAGATGAAAATAAAGCACATTTTCATATTTCAGATTAAAAAAGAGAAAATATCAAGGGAAACAAGGTTATTTTGAAATTTTTTATTGAAAAAAGACAAAATAAGATGAAAATAATGCACATTTTCATATTTCAGATTAAAAAAGAGGCAATATCAAGGGAAACAAGGTTATTTTTAAATTTTTTATTGAAAAAAGACAAAATAAGATGAAAATAATGCATATTTTCATATTTCAGATTAAAAAAGAGAAAATATCAAGGGAAACAAGGTTATTTCTACATTTTTAATTGAAAAAAGACAAAATAAAACGAAAATAAAGCACATTTTCATATTTCAGATTAAAAAAAGAGGAAATATCAAGGGAATCAAGGTAATTTTGAAATTTTTTATTGATAAAAGACGAAATGAGTTGAAAATAATGCATATTTTCATATTTCAGTTTAAAAAAGAGGAAACATCAAGGGAAACAAGGTTATTTTGAAATTTTCTATTGAACAAAGACAAAATGAGATGAAAATAAAGCACATTTTCATATTTCTGATTAAAAAAGAGAAAATATCAAGGGAAACAAGGTTATTTGGAAATTTTTTATTGAAAAAAGACAAAATAAGATGAAAATAAAGCACATTTTCATATTTCAGATTAAAAAAGAGAAAATATCAAGGGAAACAAGGATATTTCTACATTTTTAATTGAAAAAAAACAAAATAAGATGAAAATAAAGCACATTTTCATATTTCAGATTTAAAAAGAGGAAATATCAAGGGAAACAAGGTCATTTTGAAATTTTTATTGAAAAAAGACAAAATAAAACGAAAATAAAGCACATTTTCATATTTCAGATTAAAAAAGAGGAAATATCAAGGGATACAAGGTTATTTTGAAATTTTTTATTGAAAAAAGACAAAATAAGATGAAAATAATGCATATTTTCATATTTCAGTTTAAAAAAGAGGAAATATCAAGGGAAACAAGGTGATTTTGAAATTTTCTATAAAAAAAGACAAAATAAGATGAAAATAAATCACATTTTCATATTTCAGATTAAAAAAGAAAAAATATCAAGGGAAACGAGGTTATTTTGAAATTTTTTATTGAAAAAAGACAAAATAAGATGAAAATAATGCACATTTTCATATTTCAGACTAAAAAAGAGGAAATATCAAGGGAAACAAGGTTATTTCTACATTTTTAATTGAAAAAAAAGACAAAATAAGATGAAAATAATGCACATTTTCATATTTCAGATTAAAAAAGAGAAAATATCAAGGGAAACAAGGTTATTTCTACATTTTTAATTGAAAAAAGACAAAATAAGATGAAAATAAAGCACAGTTTCATATTTCAGATTAAAAAAGAGAAAATATCAAGGGAAGGGAGGTTATTTTGAAATTTTTTATTGAAAAAAGACAAAATAAGATGAAAATAAAGCACATTTTCATATTTCAGATTAAAAAAGAGAAAATATCAAGGGAAACGAGTTATTTTGAAATTTTTTATTGAAAAAAGACAAAATAAGATGAAAATAAAGCACATTTTCATATTTCAGATTAAAAAAGAGAAAATGTCAATGGAAACGAGGTTATTTTGAAATTTTTTATTGAAAAAAGACAAAATGAGCTGAAAATAATGCATATTTTCATATTTCAGTTTAAAAAAGAGGAATTATCAAGGGAAACAAGGTTATTTTGAAATTTTCTATTGAAAAAAGACAAAATAAGATGAAAATAAAGCATATTTTCATATTTCAGATTAAAAAAGAGAAAATATCAAGGGAAAAAAGGTTATTTTGAAATTTTTTATTGAAAAAAGACAAAATAAGATGAAAATAAAGCACAGTTTCATATTTCAGATTAAAAAAGATAAAATATCAAGGGAACCGAGGTTATTTTGGAATTTTTTATTGAAAAAAGACAAAATAAGATGAAAATAAAGCACATTTTCATATTTCAGATTAAAAAAAGAGAAAATGTCAAGGGAAACGAGGTTATTTTGAAATTTTTTATTGAAAAAAGACAAAATAAGATGGAAAGAAAGCACATTTTCATATTTCAGATTAAAAAAGAGAAAATATCAAGGGAAACAATGTTATTTCTACATTTTTTGTTGAAAAAAGACAAAATAAAATGAAAATAAACACATTTTCATATTTCAGATTAAAAAAGAGAAAATATTAAGGGAAACGAGGTTATTTTGAAATTTTTTATTGAAAAAAGACAAAATAAGATGAAAATAAAGCACATTTTCATATTTCAGATTAAAAAAGAGAAAATATCAAGGGAAACGAGGTTATTTTGAAATTTTTTATTGAAAAAAGACAAAATAAGATGAAAATAAAGCACATTTTCATATTTCAGATTAAAAAAGAGAAAATATCAAGGGAAACGAGGTTATTTTGAAATTTTTTATTGAAAAAAGACAAAATAAGATGAAAATAAAGCACATTTTCATATTTCAGATTAAAAAAGAGAAAATGTCAAGGGAAACGAGGTTATTTTGAAATTTTTTATTGAAAAAAGTCAAAATAAGATGGAAAGAAAGCACATTTTCATATTTCAGATTAAAAAAGAGAAAATATCAAGGGAAACGAGGTTATTTTGAAATTTTTTTATTGAAAAAAGACAAAATGAGCTGAAAATAATGCATATTTTCATATTTCAGTTTAAAAAAGAGGAATTATCAAGGGAAACAAGGTTATTTTGAAATTTTCTATTGAAAAAAGACAAAATAAGATGAAAATAAAGCATATTTTCATATTTCAGATTAAAAAAGAGAAAATATCAAGGGAAAAAAGGTTATTTTGAAATTTTTTATTGAAAAAAGACAAAATAAGATGAAAATAAAGCACAGTTTCATATTTCAGATTAAAAAAGATAAAATATCAAGGGAACCGAGGTTATTTTGGAATTTTTTATTGAAAAAAGACAAAATAAGATGAAAATAAAGCACATTTTCATATTTCAGATTAAAAAAGAGAAAATGTCAAGGGAAACGAGGTTATTTTGAAATTTTTTATTGAAAAAAGACAAAATAAGATGGAAAGAAAGCACATTTTCATATTTCAGATTAAAAAAGAGAAAATATCAAGGGAAACAATGTTATTTCTACATTTTTTGTTGAAAAAAGACAAAATAAAATGAAAATAAAGCACATTTTCATATTTCAGATTAAAAAAGAGAAAATATTAAGGGAAACGAGGTTATTTTGAAATTTTTTATTGAAAAAGACAAAATAAGATGAAAATAAAGCACATTTTCATATTTCAGATTAAAAAAAAGAAAATATCAAGGGAAACAAGGTTATTTTGAAATTTTTTATTGAAAAAAGACAAAATAAGATGAAAATAAAGCACATTTTCATATTTCAGAATAAAAAAGAGAAAATATCAAAGGAAACAATGTTATTTCTACATTTTTTGTTGAAAAAAGACAAAATAAACGAAAATAAAGCACATTTTCATATTTCAGATTAAAAAAGAGAAAATATCAAGGGAAACAAGGTTATTTCGAAATTTTTTATTGAAAAAAGACAAAATAAGATGAAAATAAAGCACAGTTTCATATTTCAGATTAAAAAAGAGAAAATATCAAGGGAAACAAGGTTATTTTGAAATTTTTTATTGAAAAAAGACAAAATAAGATGAAAATAAAGCACATTTTCATATTTCAGATTAAAAAAGAGAAAATATCAAGGGAAACAAGGATATTTCTACATTTTTAATTGAAAAAAGACAAAATAAGATGAAAATAAAGCACATTTTCATATTTCAGATTTAAAAAGAGGAAATATCAAGGGAAACAAGGTCATTTTGAAATTTTTTATTGAAAAAAGACAAAATAAAACGAAAATAAAGCACATTTTCATATTTCAGATTAAAAAAGAGGAAATATCAAGGGATACAAGGTTATTTTGAAATTTTTTATTGAAAAAAGACAAAATAAGATGAAAATAATGCATATTTTCATATTTCAGTTTAAAAAAGAGGAAATATCAAGGGAAACAAGGTGATTTTGAAATTTTCTATAAAAAAAGACAAAATAAGATGAAAATAAATCACATTTTCATATTTCAGATTAAAAAAGAAAAAATATCAAGGGAAACGAGGTTATTTTGAAATTTTTTATTGAAAAAAGACAAAATAAGATGAAAATAATGCACATTTTCATATTTCAGACTAAAAAAGAGGAAATATCAAGGGAAACAAGGTTATTTCTACATTTTTAATTGAAAAAAAAGACAAAATAAGATGAAAATAATGCACATTTTCATATTTCAGATTAAAAAAGAGAAAATATCAAGGGAAACAAGGTTATTTCTACATTTTTAATTGAAAAAAGACAAAATAAGATGAAAATAAAGCACAGTTTCATATTTCAGATTAAAAAAGAGAAAATATCAAGGGAAGGGAGGTTATTTTGAAATTTTTTATTGAAAAAAGACAAAATAAGATGAAAATAAAGCACATTTTCATATTTCAGATTAAAAAAGAGAAAATATCAAGGGAAACGAGGTTATTTTGAAATTTTTTATTGAAAAAAGACAAAATAAGATGAAAATAAAGCACATTTTCATATTTCAGATTAAAAAAGAGAAAATGTCAATGGAAACGAGGTTATTTTGAAATTTTTTTATTGAAAAAAGACAAAATGAGCTGAAAATAATGCATATTTTCATATTTCAGTTTAAAAAAGAGGAATTATCAAGGGAAACAAGGTTATTTTGAAATTTTCTATTGAAAAAAGACAAAATAAGATGAAAATAAAGCATATTTTCATATTTCAGATTAAAAAAGAGAAAATATCAAGGGAAAAAAGGTTATTTTGAAATTTTTTATTGAAAAAAGACAAAATAAGATGAAAATAAAGCACAGTTTCATATTTCAGATTAAAAAAAGAAAATAAAATATCAAGGGAACCGAGGTTATTTTGGAATTTTTTATTGAAAAAAGACAAAATAAGATGAAAATAAAGCACATTTTCATATTTCAGATTAAAAAAGAGAAAATGTCAAGGGAAACGAGGTTATTTTGAAATTTTTTATTGAAAAAAGACAAAATAAGATGGAAAGAAAGCACATTTTCATATTTCAGATTAAAAAAGAGAAAAATATCAAGGGAAACAATGTTATTTCTACATTTTTTGTTGAAAAAAGACAAAATAAAATGAAAATAAAGCACATTTTCATATTTCAGATTAAAAAAGAGAAAATATTAAGGGAAACGAGGTTATTTTGAAATTTTTTATTGAAAAAAGACAAAATAAGATGAAAATAAAGCACATTTTCATATTTCAGATTAAAAAACAGAAAATATCAAGGGAAACGAGGTTATTTTGAAATTTTTTATTGAAAAAAGACAAAATAAGATGAAAATAAAGCACATTTTCATATTTCAGATTAAAAAAGAGAAAATATCAAGGGAAACGAGGTTATTTTGAAATTTTTTATTGAAAAAAGACAAAATAAGATGAAAATAAAGCACATTTTCATATTTCAGATTAAAAAAAGAGAAAATGTCAAGGGAAACGAGGTTATTTTGAAATTTTTTATTGAAAAAAGACAAAATAAGATGGAAAGAAAGCACATTTTCATATTTCAGATTAAAAAAGAGAAAATATCAAGGGAAACAATGTTATTTCTACATTTTTTGTTGAAAAAAGACAAAATAAGATGAAAATAAAGCACATTTTCATATTTCAGATTAAAAAAGAGAAAATATTAAGGGAAACGAGGTTATTTTGAAATTTTTTATTGAAAAAAGACAAAATAAGATGAAAATAAAGCACATTTTCATATTTCAGATTAAAAAAGAGAAAATATCAAGGGAAACGAGGTTATTTTGAAATTTTTTATTGAAAAAAGACAAAATAAGATGAAAATAAAGCACATTTTCATATTTCAGATTAAAAAAGAGAAAATATCAAGGGAAACGAGGTTATTTTGAAATTTTTTATTGAAAAAGACAAAATAAGATGAAAATAAAGCACATTTTCATATTTCAGATTAAAAAAGAGAAAATATCAAGGGAAACAAGGTTATTTCGAAATTTTTATTGAAAAAAGACAAAATGAGATGAAAATAAAGCACAGTTTCATATTTCAGATTAAAAAAGAGAAAATATCAAGGGAAACAAGGTTATTTTGAAATTTTTTATTGAAAAAAGACAAAATAAGATGAAAATAAAGCACATTTTCATATTTCAGATTAAAAAAGAGAAAATATCAAGGGAAACAAGGATATTTCTACATTTTTAATTGAAAAAAGACAAAATAAGATGAAAATAAAGCACATTTTCATATTTCAGATTTAAAAAGAGGAAATATCAAGGGAAACAAGGTCATTTTGAAATTTTTTATTGAAAAAAGACAAAATAAAACGAAAATAAAGCACATTTTCATATTTCAGATTAAAAAAGAGGAAATATCAAGGGATACAAGGTTATTTTGAAATTTTTTATTGAAAAAAGACAAAATAAGATGAAAATAATGCATATTTTCATATTTCAGTTTAAAAAAGAGGAAATATCAAGGGAAACAAGGTGATTTTGAAATTTTCTATAAAAAAAGACAAAATAAGATGAAAATAAATCACATTTTCATATTTCAGATTAAAAAAGAAAAAATATCAAGGGAAACGAGGTTATTTTGAAATTTTTTTATTGAAAAAAGACAAAATAAGATGAAAATAATGCACATTTTCATATTTCAGACTAAAAAAGAGGAAATATCAAGGGAAACAAGGTTATTTCTACATTTTTAATTGAAAAAAAAGACAAAATAAGATGAAAATAATGCACATTTTCATATTTCAGATTAAAAAAGAGAAAATATCAAGGGAAACAAGGTTATTTCTACATTTTTAATTGAAAAAAGACAAAATAAGATGAAAATAAAGCACAGTTTCATATTTCAGATTAAAAAAGAGAAAATATCAAGGGAAGGGAGGTTATTTTGAAATTTTTATTGAAAAAAGACAAAATAAGATGAAAATAAAGCACATTTTCATATTTCAGATTAAAAAGAGAAAATATCAAGGGAAACGAGGTTATTTTGAAATTTTTTATTGAAAAAAGACAAAATAAGATGAAAATAAAGCACATTTTCATATTTCAGATTAAAAAAGAAAAGAAAATGTCAATGGAAACGAGGTTATTTTGAAATTTTTTATTGAAAAAAGAGCAAAATGAGCTGAAAATAATGCATATTTTCATATTTCAGTTTAAAAAAGAGGAATTATCAAGGGAAACAAGGTTATTTTGAAATTTTCTATTGAAAAAAGACAAAATAAGATGAAAATAAAGCATATTTTCATATTTCAGATTAAAAAAGAGAAAATATCAAGGGAAAAAAGGTTATTTTGAAATTTTTTATTGAAAAAAGACAAAATAAGATGAAAATAAAGCACAGTTTCATATTTCAGATTAAAAAAGATAAAATATCAAGGGAACCGAGGTTATTTTGGAATTTTTTATTGAAAAAAGACAAAATAAGATGAAAACAAAGCACATTTTCATATTTCAGATTAAAAAAGAGAAAATGTCAAGGGAAACGAGGTTATTTTGAAATTTTTTATTGAAAAAAGACAAAATAAGATGGAAAGAAAGCACATTTTCATATTTCAGATTAAAAAAGAGAAAATATCAAGGGAAACAATGTTATTTCTACATTTTTTGTTGAAAAAAGACAAAATAAAATGAAAATAAAGCACATTTTCATATTTCAGATTAAAAAAGAGAAAATATTAAGGGAAACGAGGTTATTTTGAAATTTTTTATTGAAAAAAGACAAAATAAGATGAAAATAAAGCACATTTTCATATTTCAGATTAAAAAACAGAAAATATCAAGGGAAACGAGGTTATTTTGAAATTTTTTATTGAAAAAAGACAAAATAAGATGAAAATAAAGCACATTTTCATATTTCAGATTAAAAAAGAGAAAATATCAAGGGAAACGAGGTTATTTTGAAATTTTTTATTGAAAAAAGACAAAATAAGATGAAAATAAAGCACATTTTCATATTTCAGATTAAAAAAGAGAAAATGTCAAGGGAAACGAGGTTATTTTGAAATTTTTTATTGAAAAAAGTCAAAATAAGATGGAAAGAAAGCACATTTTCATATTTCAGATTAAAAAAGAGAAAATATCAAGGGAAACGAGGTTATTTTGAAATTTTTTTATTGAAAAAAGACAAAATGAGCTGAAAATAATGCATATTTTCATATTTCAGTTTAAAAAAAGAGGAATTATCAAGGGAAACAAGGTTATTTTGAAATTTTCTATTGAAAAAAGACAAAATAAGATGAAAATAAAGCATATTTTCATATTTCAGATTAAAAAAGAGAAAATATCAAGGGAAAAAAGGTTATTTTGAAATTTTTTATTGAAAAAAGACAAAATAAGATGAAAATAAAGCACAGTTTCATATTTCAGATTAAAAAAGATAAAATATCAAGGGAACCGAGGTTATTTTGGAATTTTTATTGAAAAAAGACAAAATAAGATGAAAATAAAGCACATTTTCATATTTCAGATTAAAAAAGAGAAAATGTCAAGGGAAACGAGGTTATTTTGAAATTTTTTATTGAAAAAAGACAAAATAAGATGGAAAGAAAGCACATTTTCATATTTCAGATTAAAAAAGAGAAAATATCAAGGGAAACAATGTTATTTCTACATTTTTTGTTGAAAAAAGACAAAATAAGATGAAAATAAAGCACATTTTCATATTTCAGATTAAAAAAGAGAAAATATTAAGGGAAACGAGGTTATTTTGAAATTTTTTATTGAAAAAAAGACAAAATAAGATGAAAATAAAGCACATTTTCATATTTCAGATTAAAAAAGAGAAAATATCAAGGGAAACGAGGTTATTTTGAAATTTTTTATTGAAAAAAAGACAAAATAAGATGAAAATAAAGCACATTTTCATATTTCAGATTAAAAAAGAGAAAATATCAAGGGAAACGAGGTTATTTTGAAATTTTTTTATTGAAAAAAGACAAAATAAGATGAAAATAAAGCACATTTTCATATTTCAGATTAAAAAAGAGAAAATATCAAGGGAAACAAGGTTATTTCGAAATTTTTTATTGAAAAAAGACAAAATAAGATGAAAATAAAGCACAGTTTCATATTTCAGATTAAAAAAGAGAAAATATCAAGGGAAACAAGGTTATTTTGAAATTTTCTATTGAAAAAAGACAAAATAAGATGAAAATAAAGCATATTTTCATATTTCAGATTAAAAAAAGAGAAAATATCAGGGGAAAAAAGGTTATTTGGAAATTTTTTATTGAAAAAAGACAAAATAAGATGAAAATAAAGCACAGTTTCATATTTCAGATTAAAAAAGATAAAATATCAAGGGAACCGAGGTTATTTTGGAATTTTTTATTGAAAAAAGACAAAATAAGATGAAAATAAAGCACATTTTCATATTTCAGATTAAAAAAAGAGAAAATATCAAGGGAAACGAGGTTATTTTGAAATTTTTTTATTCAAAAAAAGACAAAATGAGCTGAAAATAATGCATATTTTCATATTTCAGTTTAAAAAAGAGGAATTATCAAGGGAAACAAGGTTATTTAGAAATTTTTTATTGAAAAAAGTCAAAATAAGATGAAAATAATGCATATTTTCATATTTCAGATTAAAAAAAAGAAAATATCAAGGGAAACGAGGTTATTTTGAAATTTTTTATTGAAAAAAGTCAAAATAAGATGAAAATAAAGCACATTTTCATATTTCAGATTAAAAAAAGAAAATATCAAAGGAAACAAGGTTATTTTGAAATTTTTTATTGAAAAAAGACAAAATAAGATGAAAATAATGCATATTTTCATATTTCCGATTTAAAAAGAGGAAATATTAAGGGAAACAAGGTTATATTGAAATTTTTTATTGAAAAAAGACAAAATAAGATGAAAATAAAGCACATTTTCATATTTCAGATTAAAAAAGAGGAAATATCAAGGGAAACAAGGTTATTTTGAAACTTTTTTTTGAAAAAAGACAAAATAAGATGAAAATAATGCACATTTTCATATTTCAGATTAAAAAAGAGAAAATATCAAGGGAAATAAGGTTATTTCCACATTTTTAATTGAAAAAAGACAAAATAAGATGAAAATAAAGCACATTTTCATATTTCAGATTAAAAAAGAGAAAATATCAAGGGAAACTATGTTATTTCTACATTTTTTGCTGAAAAAAGACAAAATAAAATGAAAATAAAGCACATTTTCATATTTCAGATTAAAAAAGAGAAAATATCAAGGGAAACAAGTTTATTTTGAAATTTTTTATTGAAAAAAAGACAAAATAAGATGAAAATAAAGCACATTTTCATATTTCAGATTAAAAAAGAGAAAATATCAAGGGAAACAAGGTTATTTTGAAATTTTTATTGAAAAAAGACAAAATAAGATGACAATAAAGCACATTTTCATATTTCAGATTAAAAAAGAGAAAATATCAAGGGAAAGAAGGTTATTTGGAAAATTTTATTGAAAAAGACAAAATAAGATGAAATAAAGCACATTTTCATATTTCAGATTAAAAAAGAGAAAATATCAAGGGAAACGAGGTTATTTTGAAATTTTTTATTGAAAAAAGACAAAATAAGATGAAATAAAGCACATTTTCATATTTCAGATTAAAAAGAGAAAATACTTATGGAAACAAGGTTATTTTGAAATTTTTTATTGAAAAAGACAAAATAAGATGAAAATAATGCACGCTTTTCATATTTCAGATTAAAAAAGAGAAAATATCAAGGGAAATAAGGTTATTTTGAAATTTTTTTATTGAAAAAAGACAAAATGAGCTGAAAATAATGCACATTTTCATATTTCAGATTAAAAAAGAGAAAAATATCAAGTGGAAATAAGGTTATTTCCACATTTTTAATTGAAAAAAGACAAAATAAGATGAAAATAAAGCACATTTTCATATTTCAGATTAAAAAGAAAATATCAAGGGAAACCATGTTATTTTCACATTTTTTGCTGAAAAAAGACAAAATAAATGAAAAATAAAGCACATTTTCATATTTCAGATTAAAAAAAGAGAAAATATCAAGGGAAAGAATGTTATTTGGAAAATTTTTTTGAAAAAAGACAAAATAAGCATGAAAAATAAAGCACATTTTCATATTTCAGATTAAAAAAGAGAAAATATCAGGAAACCAGTGGTTATTTTGAAATATTTTTTAGAAAAAAGACAAAATAAGATGAAAATAATGCACGTTGGTATTTCAGATTAAAAAAGAGAAAATATCAAGGGAAATAAGGTTATTTCTACATTTTTAATTGAAAAAAGAAAAAATAAGATGAAAATAAAGCACAGTTTCATATTTCAGATTAAAAAAGAGAAAATATCAAGGGAAACAAGGTTATTTTGAAATTTTTTATTGAAAAAAGGCAAAATAAGATGAAAATAAAGCACATTTTCATATTTCATATTTAAAAAGAGAAAATATCAAGGGAAACGAGGTTATTTTGAAATTTTTAATTGAAAAAAGACAAAATAAGATGAAAATAAAGCACATTTTCATATTTCAGGTTAAAAAAGAGAAAATATCAAGGGAAACAATGTTATTTCTACATTTTTTGTTGAAAAAAGACAAAAGAAAATGAAAATAAAGCACATTTTCATATTTCAGATTAAAAAAGAGAAAATATCAAGGGAAACAAGGTTATTTCTACATTTTTAATTTAAAAAAGACAAAATAAAACGAAAATAAAGCACATTTTCATATTTCAGTTTAAAAAAGAGGAAATATCAAGGGAATCAAGGTAATTTTGAAATTTTTTATTGATAAAAGACAAAATAAGATGAAAATAATGCACATTTTCATATTTCAGATTAAAAAAGAGAAAATATCAAGGGAAATAAGGTTATTTCCACATTTTTAATTGAAAAAAGACAAAATAAGATGAAAATAAAGCACATTTTCATATTTCAGATTAAAAAAGAGAAAATATCAAGGGAAACTATGTTATTTCTACATTTTTTGCTGAAAAAAGACAAAATAAGTTGAAAATAAAGCACATTTTCATATTTCAGATTAAAAAAGAGAAAATATCAAGGGAAACAAGTTTATTTTGAAATTTTTTATTGAAAAAAGACAAAATAAGATGAAAATAAAGCACATTTTCATATTTCAGATTAAAAAAGAGAAAATATCAAGGGAAACAAGGTTATTTTGAAATTTTTTATTGAAAAAAGACAAAATAAGATGACAATAAAGCACATTTTCATATTTCAGATTAAAAAAGAGAAAATATCAAGGGAAAGAAGGTTATTTGGAAAATTTTATTGAAAAAAGACAAAATAAGATGAAAATAAAGCACATTTTCATATTTCAGATTAAAAAAGAGAAAATATCAAGGGAAACGAGGTTATTTTGAAATTTTTTATTGAAAAAAGACAAAATAAGATGAAAATAAAGCACATTTTCATATTTCAGATTAAAAAAGAGAAAATATCAAGGGAAACAAGGTTATTTTGAAATTTTTTATTGAAAAAAGACAAAATGAGCTGAAAATTATGCATATTTTCATATTTCAGTTTAAAAAAGAGGAATTATCAAGGGAGCAAGGTTATTTTGAAATTTTCTATTGAAAAAAGACAAAATAAGATGAAAATAAAGCACATTTTCATATTTCAGATTAAAAAAAGAGAAAATATCAAGGGAAACAAGGTTATTTTGAAATTTTTTTTGAAAAAAGACAAAATAAGATGAAAATAAAGCACATTTTCATATTTCAGATTAAAAAAGAGAAAATATCAAGGGAAACGAGGTTATTTTGAAATTTTTTATTGAAAAACGACAAAATAAATGAAAATAAAGCACATTTTCATATTTCAGATTAAAAAAGAGAAAATATCAAGGGAAATAATGTTATTTCTACATTTTTTGTTGAAAAAAGACAAAATAAAATGAAAATAAAGCACATTTTCATATTTCAGATTAAAAAAAGAGAAAATATCAATGGAAACGAGGTTATTTTGAAATTTTTTATTGAAAAAAGTCAAAATAAGATGAAAATAAAGCACATTTTCATATTTCAGATTAAAAAAGAGAAAATATCAAGGGAAACGAGGTTATTTTGAAATTTTTATGGAAAAAAGTCAAAATAAGATGAAAATAAAGCACATTTTCATATTTCAGATTAAAAAAATAATATATCAAAGGAAACAAGGTTATTTTGAAATTTTTTATTGAAAAAAGACAAATTAAGATGAAAATAATGCATATGTTCATATTTCAGATTTAAAAAGAGGAAATATCAAGGGAAACAAGGTTATTTTGAAACTTTTTTTTGAAAAAAGACAAAATAAGATGAAAATAAAGCACATTTTCATATTTCAGGTTAAAAAAGAGAAAATATCAAGGGAAACAATGTTATTTCTACATTTTTTGTTGAAAAAAGACAAAAGAAAATGAAAATAAAGCACATTTTCATATTTCAGATTAAAAAAGAGAAAATATCAAGGGAAACAAGGTTATTTCTACATTTTTAATTTAAAAAAGACAAAATAAAACGAAAATAAAGCACATTTTCATATTTCAGTTTAAAAAAGAGGAAATATCAAGGGAATCAAGGTAATTTTGAAATTTTTTATTGATAAAAGACAAAATAAGATGAAAATAATGCACATTTTCATATTTCAGATTAAAAAAGAGAAAATATCAAAGGAAATAAGGTTATTTCCACATTTTTAATTGAAAAAAGACAAAATAAGATGAAAATAAAGCACATTTTCATATTTCAGATTAAAAAAGAGAAAATATCAAGGGAAACTATGTTATTTCTACATTTTTTGCTGAAAAAAGACAAAATAAAATGAAAATAAAGCACATTTTCATATTTCAGATTAAAAAAGAGAAAATATCAAGGGAAACAAGTTTATTTTGAAATTTTTTATTGAAAAAAGACAAAATAAGATGAAAATAAAGCACATTTTCATATTTCAGATTAAAAAAGAGAAAATATCAAGGGAAACAAGGTTATTTTGAAATTTTTTATTGAAAAAAGACAAAATAAGATGACAATAAAGCACATTTTCATATTTCAGATTAAAAAAAGAGAAAATATCAAGGGAAAGAAGGTTATTTGGAAAATTTTATTGAAAAAAGACAAAATAAGATGAAAATAAAGCACATTTTCATATTTCAGATTAAAAAAGAGAAAATATCAAGGGAAACGAGGTTATTTTGAAATTTTTTATTGAAAAAAGACAAAATAAGATGAAAATAAAGCACATTTTCATATTTCAGATTAAAAAAGAGAAAATATCAAGGGAAACAAGGTTATTTTGAAATTTTTTATTGAAAAAAGACAAAATGAGCTGAAAATTATGCATATTTTCATATTTCAGTTTAAAAAAGAGGAATTATCAAGGGAGCAAGGTTATTTTGAAATTTTCTATTGAAAAAAGACAAAATAAGATGAAAAATAAAGCACATTTTCATATTTCAGATTAAAAAAGAGAAAATATCAAGGGAAACAAGGTTATTTTGAAATTTTTTTTGAAAAAAGACAAAATAAGATGAAAATAAAGCACATTTTCATATTTCAGATTAAAAAAGAGAAAATATCAAGGGAAACGAGGTTATTTTGAAATTTTTTATTGAAAAACGACAAAATAAATGAAAATAAAGCACATTTTCATATTTCAGATTAAAAAAAGAGAAAATATCAAGGGAAATAATGTTATTTCTACATTTTTTGTTGAAAAAAGACAAAATAAAATGAAAATAAAGCACATTTTCATATTTCAGATTAAAAAAGAGAAAATATCAATGGAAACGAGGTTATTTTGAAATTTTTTATTGAAAAAAGTCAAAATAAGATGAAAATAAAGCACATTTTCATATTTCAGATTAAAAAAAGAGAAAATATCAAGGGAAACGAGGTTATTTTGAAATTTTTTATGGAAAAAAGTCAAAATAAGATGAAAATAAAGCACATTTTCATATTTCAGATTAAAAAAAGAATATATCAAAGGAAACAAGGTTATTTTGAAATTTTTTATTGAAAAAAGACAAAATAAGATGAAAATAATGCATATGTTCATATTTCAGATTTAAAAAGAGGAAATATCAAGGGAAACAAGGTTATTTTGAAACTTTTTTTGAAAAAAGACAAAATAAGATGAAAATAATGCACGCTTTCATATTTCAGATTAAAAAAGAGAAAATATCAAGGGAAATAAGGTTATTTCGACATTTTTAATTGAAAAAAGACAAAATAAGATGAAAATAAAGCACAGTTTCATATTTCAGATTAAAAAAGAGAAAATATCAAGGGAAACAAGGTTATTTTGAAATTTTTTATTGAAAAAAGGCAAAATAAGATGAAAATAAAGCACATTTTCATATTTCATATTTAAAAAGAGAAAATATCAAGGGAAACGAGGTTATTTTGAAATTTTTAATTGAAAAAAGACAAAATAAGATGAAAATAAAGCACATTTTCATATTTCAGGTTAAAAAAGAGAAAATATCAAGGGAAACAATGTTATTTCTACATTTTTTGTTGAAAAAAGACAAAAGAAAATGAAAATAAAGCACATTTTCATATTTCAGATTAAAAAAGAGAAAATATCAAGGGAAACAAGGTTATTTCTACATTTTTAATTTAAAAAAGACAAAATAAAACGAAAATAAAGCACATTTTCATATTTCAGTTTAAAAAAGAGGAAATATCAAGGGAATCAAGGTAATTTTGAAATTTTTTATTGATAAAAGACAAAATGAGCTGAAAATAATGCATATTTTCAAATTTCAGTTTAAAAATGAGGAAACATCAAGGGAAACAAGGTTATTTTGAAATTTTCTATTGAAAAAAGACAAAATGAGATGAAAATAAAGCACATTTTCATATTTCAGATTAAAAAGAGAAAATATCAAGGGAAACAAGGATATTTCTACATTTTTAATTGAAAAAAGATAAAATAAGATGAAAATAATGCACATTTTCATATTTCAGATTAAAAAAAGAGAAAATATCAAGGGAAACAAGGTTATTTCGAAATTTTTATTGAAAAAAGACAAAATAAGTTGAAAATAATGCACATTTTCATATTTCACATTATAAAAGAGGCAATATCAAGGGAAACAAGGTTATTTTTAAATTTTTCATTGAAAAAAGACAAAATAAGATGAAAACAATGCATATTTTCATATTTCAGATTAAAAAAGAGAAAATATCAAGGGAAACAAGGTTATTTCTACATTTTTAATTGAAAAGACAAAATAAAACGAAAATAAAGCACATTTTCATATTTCAGATTAAAAAAGAGGAAATATCAAGGGAATCAAGGTAATTTTGAAATTTTTTATTGATAAAAGACAAAATGAGTTGAAAATAATGCATATTTTCATATTTCAGTTTAAAAAAGAGGAAACATCAAGGGAAACAAGGTTATTTTGAAATTTTCTATTGAAAAAGATAAAATGAGATGAAAATAAAGCATATTTTCATATTTCTGATTAAAAAAGAGAAAATATCAAGGGAAACAAGGTTATTTGGAAATTTTTTATTGAAAAAAGACAAAATAAGATGAAAATAAAGCACATTTTCATATTTCAGATTAAAAAAGAGAAAATATCAAGGGAAACAAGGATATTTCTACATTTTTAATTGAAAAAAGACAAAATAAGATGAAAATAAAGCACATTTTCTTATTTCAGATTTCAAGAGGAAATATCAAGGGAAACAAGGTTATTTTGAAATTTTTTATTGAAAAAAGACAAAATAAATGAAAATAAAGCACATTTTCATATTTCAGATTAAAAAAGAGGAAATATCAAGGGATACAAGGTTATTTTGAAATTTTTTATTGAAAAAAGACAAAATAAGATGAAAATAATGCATATTTTCATATTTCAGTTTAAAAAAGAGGAAATATGAAGGGAAACAAGGTGATTTTGAAATTTTCTATTAAAAAAGACAAAATAAGATGAAAATAAAGCACATTTTCATATTTCAGATTAAAAAAGAGAAAATATCAAGGGAAACAAGGTTATTTTGAAATTTTTTATTGAAAAAAGACAAAATAAGATGAAAATAATGCACATTTTCATATTTCAGACTAAAAAAGAGGAAATATCAAGGGAAACAAGGTTATTTCTACATTTTTAATTGAAAAAAAAGACAAAATAAGATGAAAATAATGCACATTTTCATATTTCAGATTAAAAAAAGAGAAAATATCAAGGGAAACAAGGTTATTTCTACATTTTTAATTGAAAAAAGACAAAATAAGATGAAAATAAAGCACAGTTTCATATTTCAGATTAAAAAAGAGAAAATATCAAGGGAAACAAGGTTATTTTGAAATTTTCTATTGAAAAAAGACAAAATAAGATGAAAATAAAGCATATTTTCATATTTCAGATTAAAAAAGAGAAAATATCAAGGGAAATAAGGTTATTTCTACATTTTTTAATTGAAAAAAGACAAAATAAGATGAAAATAAAGCACAGTTTCATATTTCAGATTAAAAAAGAGAAAATATCAAGGGAAACAAGGTTATTTTGAAACTTTTTTTTGAAAAAAGACAAAATAAGATGAAAATAATGCACGTTTTCATATTTCAGATTAAAAAAGAGAAAATATCAAGGGAAATAAGGTTATTTCTACATTTTTAATTGAAAAAAGACAAAATAAGATGAAAATAAAGCACAGTTTCATATTTCACATTAAAAAAGAGAAAATATCAAGGGAAACAAGGTTATTTTGAAATTTTTTATTGAAAAAAGGCAAAATAAGATGAAAATAAAGCACATTTTCATATTTCATATTTAAAAAGAGAAAATATCAAGGGAAACGAGGTTATTTTGAAATTTTTAATTGAAAAAAGACAAAATAAGATGAAAATAAAGCACATTTTCATATTTCAGGTTAAAAAAGAGAAAATATCAAGGGAAACAATGTTATTTCTACATTTTTTGTTGAAAAAAGACAAAAGAAAATGAAAATAAAGCACATTTTCATATTTCAGATTAAAAAAGAGAAAATATCAAGGGAAACAAGGTTATTTCTACATTTTTAATTTAAAAAAGACAAAATAAAACGAAAATAAAGCACATTTTCATATTTCAGTTTAAAAAAGAGGAAATATCAAGGGAATCAAGGTAATTTTGAAATTTTTTATTGATAAAAGACAAAATGAGCTGAAAATAATGCATATTTTCAAATTTCAGTTTAAAAATGAGGAAACATCAAGGGAAACAAGGTTATTTTGAAATTTTCTATTGAAAAAAGACAAAATGAGATGAAAATAAAGCACATTTTCATATTTCAGATTAAAAAAGAGAAAATATCAAGGGAAACAAGGATATTTCTACATTTTTAATTGAAAAAAGACAAAATAAGATGAAAATAATGCACATTTTCATATTTCAGATTAAAAAAGAGAAAATATCAAGGGAAACAAGGTTATTTCGAAATTTTTTATTGAAAAAAGACAAAATAAGTTGAAAATAATGCACATTTTCATATTTCACATTAAAAAAGAGGCAATATCAAGGGAAACAAGGTTATTTTTAAATTTTTCATTGAAAAAAGACAAAATAAGATGAAAACAATGCATATTTTCATATTTCAGATTAAAAAAGAGAAAATATCAAGGGAAACAAGGTTATTTCTACATTTTTAATTGAAAAAAGACAAAATAAAACGAAAATAAAGCACATTTTCATATTTCAGATTAAAAAAGAGGAAATATCAAGGGAATCAAGGTAATTTTGAAATTTTTTATTGATAAAAGACAAAATGAGTTGAAAATAATGCATATTTTCATATTTCAGTTTAAAAAAGAGGAAACATCAAGGGAAACAAGGTTATTTTGAAATTTTCTATTGAAAAAGATAAAATGAGATGAAAATAAAGCACATTTTCATATTTCTGATTAAAAAAGAGAAAATATCAAGGGAAACAAGGTTATTTGGAAATTTTTTATTGAAAAAAGACAAAATAAGATGAAAATAAAGCACATTTTCATATTTCAGATTAAAAAAGAGAAAATCTCAAAGGAAACAAGGTTATTTTGAAATTTTTTATTGAAAAAAGACAAAATAAGATGACAATAAAGCACATTTTCATATTTCAGATTAAAAAAAGAGAAAATATCAAGGGAAAGAAGGTTATTTGGAAAATTTTATTGAAAAAAGACAAAATAAGATGAAAATAACGCACATTTTCATATTTCAGATTAAAAAAGAGAAAATATCAAGGGAAACGAGGTTATTTTGAAATTTTTTATTGAAAAAAGACAAAATAAGATGAAAATAAAGCACATTTTCATATTTCAGATTAAAAAAGAGAAAATATCAAGGGAAACAAGGTTATTTTGAAATTTTTTATTGAAAAAAGACAAAATGAGCTGAAAATTATGCATATTTTCATATTTCAGTTTAAAAAAGAGGAATTATCAAGGGAGCAAGGTTATTTTGAAATTTTCTATTGAAAAAAGACAAAATAAGATGAAAATAAAGCACATTTTCATATTTCAGATTAAAAAAGAGAAAATATCAAGGGAAACAAGGTTATTTTGAAATTTTTTATTGAAAAAAGACAAAATAAGATGAAAATAAAGCACATTTTCATATTTCAGATTAAAAAAGAGAAAATAGCAAGGGAAACAAGGTTATTTGGAAATTTTTAATTGAAAAAAGACAAAATAAGATGAAAATAATGCATATTTTCATATTTCAGATTAAAAAAAGAGAAAATATCAAGGGAAACGAGGTTATTTTGAAATTTTTTATTGAAAAACGACAAAATAAATGAAAATAAAGCACATTTTCATATTTCAGATTAAAAAAGAGAAAATATCAAGGGAAAGAAGGTTATTTGGAAAATTTTATTGAAAAAAGACAAAATAAGATGAAAATAACGCACATTTTCATATTTCAGATTAAAAAAGAGAAAATATCAAGGGGAAACGAGGTTATTTTGAAATTTTTTATTGAAAAAAGACAAAATAAGATGAAAATAAAGCACATTTTCATATTTCAGATTAAAAAAGAGAAAATATCAAGGGAAACAAGGTTATTTTGAAATTTTTTATTGAAAAAATACAAAATGAGCTGAAAATTATGCATATTTTCATATTTCAGTTTAAAAAAGAGGAATTATCAAGGGAGCAAGGTTATTTTGAAATTTTCTATTGAAAAAAGACAAAATAAGATGAAAATAAAGCACATTTTCATATTTCAGATTAAAAAAGAGAAAATATCAAGGGAAACAAGGTTATTTTGAAATTTTTTATTGAAAAAAGACAAAATAAGATGAAAATAAAGCACATTTTCATATTTCAGATTAAAAAAGAGAAAATAGCAAGGGAAACAAGGTTATTTGGAAATTTTTAATTGAAAAAAGACAAAATAAGATGAAAATAAAGCACATTTTCATATTTCAGATTAAAAAAGAGAAAATATCAAGGGAAACGAGGTTATTTTGAAATTTTTTATTGAAAAACGACAAAATAAATGAAAATAAAGCACATTTTCATATTTCAGATTAAAAAAGAGAAAATATCAAAGGAAACAATGTTATTTCTACATTTTTTGTTGAAAAAAGACAAAATAAAATGAAAATAAAGCACATTTTCATATTTCAGATTAAAAAAGAGAAAATATCAAGGGAAACGAGGTTATTTTGAAATTTTTTATTGAAAAAAGTCAAAATAAGATGAAAATAAAGCACATTTTCATATTTCAGATTAAAAAAAAAGAAAATATCAAGGGAAACGAGGTTATTTTGAAATTATTTATGGAAAAAAGTCAAAATAAGATGAAAATAAAGCACATTTTCATATTTCAGATTAAAAAAAGAACATATCAAAGGAAACAAGGTTATTTTGAAATTTTTTATTGAAAAAAGACAAAATAAGATGAAAATAATGCATATGTTCATATTTCAGATTTAAAAAGAGGAAATATCAAGGGAAACAAGGTTATTTTGAAACTTTTTTTTGAAAAAAGACAAAATAAGATGAAAATAATGCACGTTTTCATATTTCAGATTAAAAAAGAGAAAATATCAAGGGAAATAAGGTTATTTCTACATTTTTAATTGAAAAAAGACAAAATAAGATGAAAATAAAGCACAGTTTCATATTTCAGATTAAAAAAGAGAAAATATCAAGGGAAACAAGGTTATTTTGAAATTTTTTATTCAAAAAAGGCAAAATAAGATGAAAATAAAGCACATTTTCATATTTCAGATTTAAAAAGAGAAAATATCAAGGGAAACGAGGTTATTTTGAAATTTTTAATTGAAAAAAGACAAAATAAGATGAAAATAAAGCACATTTTCATATTTCAGATTAAAAAAGAGAAAATATCAAGGGAAACAATGTTATTTCTACATTTTTGTTGAAAAAAGACAAAAGAAAATGAAAATAAAGCATATTTTCATATTTCAGATTAAAAAAGAGAAAATATCAAGAGAAACAAGGTTATTTTGAAACTTTCTATTGAAAAAAGACAAAAGAAGATGAAAATAAAGCACATTTTCATATTTCAGATTAAAAAAGAGAAAATATCAAGGGAAACAAGGTTATTTCTACATTTTTAATTGAAAAAAGACAAAATAAAACGAAAATAAAGCACATTTTCATATTTCAGATTAAAAAAGAGGAAATATCAAGGGAATCAAGGTAATTTTGAAATTTTTCATTGATAAAAGACAAAATGAGCGAATAATGCATATTTTCAAATTTCAGTTTAAAAAAGAGGAAATATCAAGGTAAACAAGGTTATTTTGAAATTTTCTATTGAAAAAAGGCAAAAGAAGATGAAATAAAGCACATTTTCATATTTCAGATTAAAAAAGAGAAAATATCAAGGGAAACAAGGTTATTTGGAAATTTTTTATTGAAAAAAGACAAAATAAGATGAAAATAAAGCACATTTTCATATTTCAGATTAAAAATGAGAAAATATCAAGGGAAACAAGGTTATTTCTACATTTTTAATTGAAAAAAGACAAAATAAAACGAAAATAAAGCACATTTTCATATTTCAGATTAAAAAAGAGGAAATATCAAGGGATACAAGGTTATTTTGAAATTTTTTATTGAAAAAAGACAAAATAAGATGAAAATAATGCATATTTTCATATTTCAGTTTAAAAAAGAGGAAATGTCAACGGAAACAAGGTTATTTTGAAATTTTTTATTGAAAAAAGACAAAATAAGATGAAAATAAAGCACATTTTCATATTTCAGATTAAAAAAGAGAAAATATCAAGGGAACCAATGTTATTTTGAATTTTTTTATTGAAAAAAGTCAAAATAGGATGAAAATAAAGCACATTTTAATATTTCAGATTAAAAAAGTGGAAATATCAAGGGAAACAAGGTTATTTCTACATTTTTAATTGAAAAAAGACAAAATAAATCGAAAATAAAGCACATTTTCATATTTCAGATTAAAAAAGAGGAAATATCAAGTGAAACAATGTTATTTCTACATTTTTTGTTGAAAAAAGACAAAATAAAATGAAAATAAAGCACATTTTCATATTTCAGATTAAAAAAGAGGAAATATCAAGGGAAACAAGGTTATTTCTACATTTTTAATTGAAAAAAGACAAAATAAGATGAAAATAAAGCATAGTTTCATATTTCAGATTAAAAAAGAGAAAATATCAAGGGAAACGAGGTTGTTTTGACATTTTTTATTGAAAAATGATAAAATAAGATGAAAATAAAGCACATTTTCATATTTCAGATTAAAAAAGAGAAAATATCAAGGGAAACGAGGTTATTTTGAAATTTTTTATTGAAAAAAGACAAAATAAGATGAGAATAAAGCACATTTTCATATTTCAGATTAAAAAAAAGAACTTATCAAGGGAAACAAGGTTATTTTGAAATTTTTTATTGAAAAAAACAAAATAAGATGAAAATAATACACATTTTCATATTTCAGATTTAAAAAGAGTAAATATCAAGGGAAACAAGGTTATATTGAAATTTTTTATTGAAAAAAGACAAAATAAGATGAAAATAAAGCACATTTTCATATTTCAGATTAAAAAAAGAGAAAATATCAAGGGAAACAAGGTTATATTAAAATTTTTTATTGAAAAAAGACAAAATAAGATGAAAATAAAGCACATTTTCATATTTCAGATTAAAAAAGAGAAAATATCAAGGGAAACAAGGTTATTTGGAAAATTATATTGAAAAAAGACAAAATAAGATGAAAATAAAGCACATTTTCATATTTCAGATTAAAAAAGAGAAAATATCAAGGGAAACAAGGTTATTTCTACATTTTTAATTGAAAATGACAAAATAAAACGAAAATAAAGCACATTTTCATATTTCAGATTAAAAAAGAGGAAATATCAAGGGAAACAAGGTAATTTTGAAATTTTTTATTGATAAAAGACAAAATGAGCTCTGAAAATAATGCATATTTTCATATTTCAGTTTAAAGAAGAAGAATTATGAAGGGAAACAAGGTTATTTTGAAATTTTTTATTGAAAAAAGACAAAATAAGATGAAAATAAAGCACATTTTCATATTTCATAATTAAAAAGAAAACATATCAAGGGAAAAAAGTTTATTTTGAAATTTTTTATTGAAAAAAGACAAAATAAGATGAAAATAAAGCACAGTTTCATATTTCAGATTAAAAAAAGAGAAAATATCAAGGGAAACAAGGTTATTTGGAAAATTTTATTAAAAAAAGACAAAATAGGATGAAAATAAAGCACATTTTCATATTTCTGATTCAAAAAGACAAAATATCAAGGGAAACAAGGTTATTTTGAATTTTTTTATTGAAAAAAGACAAAATAAAATGAAAATAAAGCACAGTTTCATATTTCAGATTAAAAAAGAGAAAATATCAAGGGAAACAAGGTTATTTGGAAAATTTTATTGAAAAAAGTCAAAATAGGATGAAAATAAAGCACATTTTCATATTTCAGATTAAAAAAGAGAAAATATCAAGGGAAACAAGGTTATTTTGAAATTTTTTATTGAAAAAAGACAAAAAAAGATGAAAATAATGCACATTTTCATATTTCAGATTAAAACCGAGGAAATATCAAGGGAAACAAGGTTATTTCTACATTTTTAATTGAAAAAAGACAAAATAAGATGACAATAAAGCACATTTTCATATTTCAGATGAAAAAAGAGAAAATATCAAGGGAAACGAGGTTATTTTGAATGTTTTTATTGAAAAAAGACAAAATAAGATGAAAATAAAGCACATTTTCATATTTCAGATTAAAAAAGAGAAAATATCAAGGGAAACGAGGTTATTTTGAAATTTTTTATTGAAAAAAGACAAAATAAGATGAAAATAAAGCACATTTTCATATTTCAGATTAAAAAAGAGAAAATATCAAGGGAAACAATGTTATTTCTACATTTTTTGTTGAAAAAAGACAAAATAAAATGAAAATAAAGCACATTTTCATATTTCAGATTAAAAAAGAGAAAATATCAAGGGAAACAAGGTTATTTTGAAATTTTTTATTGAAAATAGACAAAATAAGATGAAAATAAAGCACATTTTCATATTTCAGATTAAAAAAGAGAAAATATCAAGGGAAACAATGTTATTTCTACATTTTTTGTTGAAAAAAGACAAAATAAAATGAAAATAAAGCACATTTTCATATTTCAGATTAAAAAAGAGAAAATATCAAGGGAAACAAGGTTATTTTGAAATTTTTTATTGAAAATAGACAAAATAAGATGAAAATAATGCATATTTTCATATTTCAGATTAAAAAAGAGGAAATATCAAGAGAAACAAAGTTATTTTGAAATTTTCTATTGAAAAAAGACAAAATAAGATGAAAATAAAGCACATTTTCATATTTCAGATGAAAAAAGAGAAAATATCAAGGGAAACGAGGTTATTTTGAAATTTTTTATTGAAAAAAGTCAAAATAAGATGAAAATAAAGCACATTTTCATATTTCAGATTAAAAAAGAGAAAATATCAAGGGAAACAAGGTTATTTGGAAAATTATATTCAAAAAAGACAAAATAAGATGAAAATAAAGCACATTTTCATATTTCAGATTAAAAAAAGAGAAAATATCAAGGGAAACGAGGTTATTTTGAAATTTTTTATTGAAAAAAGACAAAATAAGATGAAAATAAAGCACATTTTCATATTTCAGATTAAAAAAAAGAACTTATCAAGGGAAACAAGGTTATTTTGAAATTTTTTATTGAAAAAAACAAAATAAGATGAAAATAATACACCTTTTCATATTTCAGATTTAAAAAGCGTAAATATCAAGGGAAACAAGGTTATTTTGAAATTTTTTATTGAAAAAAGACAAAATAAGATGAAAATAAAGCACATTTTCATATTTCAGATTAAAAAAAGAGAAAATATCAAGTGAAACAAGGTTATATTAAAATTTTTTATTGAAAAAAGACAAAATAAGATGAAAATAAAGCACATTTTCATATTTCAGATTAAAAAAGAGAAAATATCAAGGGAAACAAGGTTATTTGGAAAATTATATTGAAAAAAGAAAAAATAAGATGAAAATAAAGCACATTTTCATATTTCAGATTAAAAAAGAGAAAATATCAAGGGAAACAAGGTTATTTCTACATTTTTAATTGAAAATGACAAAATAAAACGAAAATAAAGCACATTTTCATATTTCAGATTAAAAAAGAGGAAATATCAAGGGAAACAAGGTAATTTTGAAATTTTTTATTGATAAAAGACAAAATGAGCTGAAAATAATGCATATTTTCATATTTCAGTTTAAAGAAGAAGAATTATGAAGGGAAACAAGGTTATTTTGAAATTTTTTATTGAAAAAAACAAAATAAGATGAAAATAATACACATTTTCATATTTCAGATTTAAAAAGAGTAAATATCAAGGGAAACAAGGTTATATTGAAATTTTTTATTGAAAAAAGACAAAATAAGATGAAAATAAAGCACATTTTCATATTTCAGATTAAAAAAGAGAAAATATCAAGGGAAACAAGGTTATATTAAAATTTTTTATTGAAAAAAGACAAAATAAGATGAAAATAAAGCACATTTTCATATTTCAGATTAAAAAAGAGAAAATATCAAGGGAAACAAGGTTATTTGGAAAATTATATTGAAAAAAGACAAAATAAGATGAAAATAAAGCACATTTTCATATTTCAGATTAAAAAAGAGAAAATATCAAGGGAAACAAGGTTATTTCTACATTTTTAATTGAAAATGACAAAATAAAACGAAAATAAAGCACATTTTCATATTTCAGATTAAAAAAGAGGAAATATCAAGGGAAACAAGGTAATTTTGAAATTTTTTATTGATAAAAGACAAAATGAGCTGAAAATAATGCATATTTTCATATTTCAGTTTAAAGAAGAAGAATTATGAAGGGAAACAAGGTTATTTTGAAATTTTTTATTGAAAAAAGACAAAATAAGATGAAAATAAAGCACATTTTCATATTTCATAATTAAAAAGAAAACATATCAAGGGAAAAAAGTTTATTTTGAAATTTTTTATTGAAAAAAGACAAAATAAGATGAAAATAAAGCACAGTTTCATATTTCAGATTAAAAAAGAGAAAATATCAAGGGAAACAAGGTTATTTGGAAAATTTTATTAAAAAAAGACAAAATAGGATGAAAATAAAGCACATTTTCATATTTCTGATTCAAAAAGACAAAATATCAAGGGAAACAAGGTTATTTTGAATTTTTTTATTGAAAAAAGACAAAATAAAATGAAAATAAAGCACAGTTTCATATTTCAGATTAAAAAAGAGAAAATATCAAGGGAAACAAGGTTATTTGGAAAATTTTATTGAAGAAAGTCAAAATAGGATGAAAATAAAGCACATTTTCATATTTCAGATTAAAAAAGAGAAAATATCAAGGGAAACAAGGTTATTTTGAAATTTTTTATTGAAAAAGACAAAAAAATATGAAAATAATGCACATTTTCATATTTCAGATTAAAACCGAGGATATATCAAGGGAAACAAGGTTATTTCTACATTTTTAATTGAAAAAAGACAAAATAAGATGACAATAAAGCACATTTTCATATTTCAGATGAAAAAAGAGAAAATATCAAGGGAAACGAGGTTATTTTGAATGTTTTTATTGAAAAAAGACAAAATAAGATGAAAATAAAGCACATTTTCATATTTCAGATTAAAAAAGAGAAAATATCAAGGGAAACGAGGTTATTTTGAAATTTTTTATTGAAAAAAGACAAAATAAGATGAAAATAAAGCACATTTTCATATTTCAGATTAAAAAAGAGAAAATATCAAGGGAAACAATGTTATTTCTACATTTTTTGTTGAAAAAAGACAAAATAAAATGAAAATAAAGCACATTTTCATATTTCAGATTAAAAAAGAGAAAATATCAAGGGAAACAAGGTTATTTTGAAATTTTTTATTGAAAATAGACAAAATAAGATGAAAATAAAGCACATTTTCATATTTCAGATTAAAAAAGAGAAAATATCAAGGGAAAAAATGTTATTTCTACATTTTTTGTTGAAAAAAGACAAAATAAAATGAAAATAAAGCACATTTTCATATTTCAGATTAAAAAAGAGAAAATATCAAGGGAAACAAGGTTATTTTGAAATTTTTTATTGAAAATAGACAAAATAAGATGAAAATAATGCATATTTTCATATTTCAGATTAAAAAAGAGGAAATATCAAGAGAAACAAAGTTATTTTGAAATTTTCTATTGAAAAAAGACAAAATAAGATGAAAATAAAGCACATTTTCATATTTCAGATGAAAAAAGAGAAAATATCATGGGAAACGAGGTTATTTTGAAATTTTTTATTGAAAAAAGTCAAAATAAGATGAAAATAAAGCACATTTTCATATTTCAGATTAAAAAAGAGAAAATATCAAGGGAAACAAGGTTATTTGGAAAATTATATTCAAAAAAGACAAAATAAGATGAAAATAAAGCACATTTTCATATTTCAGATTAAAAAAGAGAAAATATCAAGGGAAACGAGGTTATTTTGAAATTTTTTATTGAAAAAAGACAAAATAAGATGAAAATAAAGCACATTTTCATATTTCAGATTAAAAAAAAAGAACTTATCAAGGGAAACAAGGTTATTTTGAAATTTTTTATTGAAAAAAACAAAATAAGATGAAAATAATACACCTTTTCATATTTCAGATTTAAAAAGAGAAAATATCAAGTGAAACAAGGTTATATTAAAATTTTTTATTGAAAAAAGACAAAATAAGATGAAAATAAAGCACATTTTCATATTTCAGATTAAAAAAGAGAAAATATCAAGGGAAACAAGGTTATTTGGAAAATTATATTGAAAAAAGACAAAATAAGATGAAAATAAAGCACATTTTCATATTTCAGATTAAAAAAGAGAAAATATCAAGGGAAACAAGGTTATTTCTACATTTTTAATTGAAAATGACAAAATAAAACGAAAATAAAGCACATTTTCATATTTCAGATTAAAAAAGAGGAAATATCAAGGGAAACAAGGTAATTTTGAAATTTTTTATTGATAAAAGACAAAATGAGCTGAAAATAATGCATATTTTCATATTTCAGTTTAAAGAAGAAGAATTATGAAGGGAAACAAGGTTATTTTGAAATTTTTTATTGAAAAAAACAAAATAAGATGAAAATAAAGCACATTTTCATATTTCATAATTAAAAAGAAAAAATATCAAGGGAAAAAAGTTTATTTTGAAATTTTTTATTGAAAAAAGACAAAATAAGATGAAAATAAAGCACAGTTTCATATTTCAGATTAAAAAAAGAGAAAATATCAAGGGAAACAAGGTTATTTGGAAAATTTTATTAAAAAAAGACAAAATAGGATGAAAATAAAGCACATTTTCATATTTCTGATTAAAAAAGACAAAATATCAAGGGAAACAAGGTTATTTTGAATTTTTTTATTGAAAAAAGACAAAATAAGATGAAAATAAAGCACATTTTCATATTTCAGATTAAAAAAGAGAAAATATCAAGGGAAACAAGGTTATTTGGAAAATTATATTGAAAAAAGACAAAATAAGATGAAAATAAAGCACATTTTCATATTTCAGATTAAAAAAGAGAAAATATCAAGGGAAACAAGGTTATTTCTACATTTTTAATTGAAAATGACAAAATAAAACGAAAATAAAGCACATTTTCATATTTCAGATTAAAAAAGAGGAAATATCAAGGGAAACAAGGTAATTTTGAAATTTTTTATTGATAAAAGACAAAATGAGCTGAAAATAATGCATATTTTCATATTTCAGTTTAAAGAAGAAGAATTATGAAGGGAAACAAGGTTATTTTGAAATTTTTTATTGAAAAAAACAAAATAAGATGAAAATAATACACATTTTCATATTTCAGATTTAAAAAGAGTAAATATCAAGGGAAACAAGGTTATATTGAAATTTTTTATTGAAAAAAGACAAAATAAGATGAAAATAAAGCACATTTTCATATTTCAGATTAAAAAAGAGAAAATATCAAGGGAAACAAGGTTATATTAAAATTTTTTATTGAAAAAAGACAAAATAAGATGAAAATAAAGCACATTTTCATATTTCAGATTAAAAAAGAGAAAATATCAAGGGAAACAAGGTTATTTGGAAAATTATATTGAAAAAAGACAAAATAAGATGAAAATAAAGCACATTTTCATATTTCAGATTAAAAAAAGAGAAAATATCAAGGGAAACAAGGTTATTTCTACATTTTTAATTGAAAATGACAAAATAAAACGAAAATAAAGCACATTTTCATATTTCAGATTAAAAAGAGGAAATATCAAGGGAAACAAGGTAATTTTGAAATTTTTTATTGATAAAAGACAAAATGAGCTGAAAATAATGCATATTTTCATATTTCAGTTTAAAGAAGAAGAATTATGAAGGGAAACAAGGTTATTTTGAAATTTTTTATTGAAAAAAGACAAAATAAGATGAAAATAAAGCACATTTTCATATTTCATAATTAAAAAGAAAAAATATCAAGGGAAAAAAGTTTATTTTGAAATTTTTTATTGAAAAAAGACAAAATAAGATGAAAATAAAGCACAGTTTCATATTTCAGATTAAAAAAGAGAAAATATCAAGGGAAACAAGGTTATTTGGAAAATTTTATTAAAAAAAGACAAAATAGGATGAAAATAAAGCACATTTTCATATTTCTGATTAAAAAAGACAAAATATCAAGGGAAACAAGGTTATTTTGAATTTTTTTATTGAAAAAAGACAAAATAAGATGAAAATAAAGCACAGTTTCATATTTCAGATTAAAAAAGAGAAAATATCAAGGGAAACAAGGTTATTTGGAAAATTTTATTGAAAAAAGTCAAAATAGGATGAAAATAAAGCACATTTTCATATTTCAGATTAAAAAAGAGAAAATATCAAGGGAAACAAGGTTATTTTGAAATTTTTTATTGAAAAAAGACAAAAAAAGATGAAAATAATGCACATTTTCATATTTCAGATTAAAACCGAGGATATATCAAGGGAAACAAGGTTATTTCTACATTTTTAATTGAAAAAAGACAAAATAAGATGAAAATAAAGCACATTTTCATATTTCAGATTAAAAAGAGAAAATATCAAGGGAAACGAGGTTATTTTGAATGTTTTTATTGAAAAAAAGACAAAATAAGATGAAAATAAAGCACATTTTCATATTTCAGATTAAAAAAGAGAAAATATCAAGGGAAACGAGGTTATTTTGAAATTTTTAATTGAAAAAAGACAAAATAAGATGAAAATAATGCACATTTTCATATTTCAGATTAAAAAAGAGAAAATATCAAGGGAAACGAGGTTATTTTGAATGTTTTTATTGAAAAAAGACAAAATAAGATGAAAATAAAGCACATTTTCATATTTCAGATTAAAAAAGAGAAAATATCAAGGGAAACGAGGTTATTTTGAAATTTTTTATTGAAAAAAGACAAAATAAGATGAAAATAAAGCACATTTTCATATTTCAGATTAAAAAAGAGAAAATATCAAGGGAAACAATGTTATTTCTACATTTTTTGTTGAAAAAAGACAAAATAAAATGAAAATAAAGCACATTTTCATATTTCAGATTAAAAAAGAGAAAATATCAAGGGAAACAAGGTTATTTTGAAATTTTTTATTGAAAATAGACAAAATAAGATGAAAATAATGCATATTTTCATATTTCAGATTAAAAAAGAGGAAATATCAAGAGAAACAAGGTTATTTTGAAATTTTCTATTGAAAAAAGACAAAATAAGATGAAAATAAAGCACATTTTCATATTTCAGATGAAAAAAGAGAAAATATCAAGGGAAACGAGGTTATTTTGAAATTTTTTATTGAAAAAAGTCAAAATAAGATGAAAATAAAGCACATTTTCATATTTCAGATTAAAAAAGAGAAAATATCAAGGGAAACAAGGTTATTTGGAAAATTATATTCCAAAAAGACAAAATAAGATGAAAATAAAGCACATTTTCATATTTCAGATTAAAAAAGAGAAAATATCAAGGGAAACGAGGTTATTTTGAAATTTTTTATTGAAAAAAGACAAAATAAGATGAAAATAAAGCACATTTTCATATTTCAGATTAAAAAAGAGAAAATATCAAGGGAAACAAGGTTATTTGGAAAATTATATTGAAAAAAGACAAAATAAGATGAAAATAAAGCACATTTTCATATTTCAGATTAAAAAAGAGAAAATATCAAGGGAAACAAGGTTATTTCTACATTTTTAATTGAAAATGACAAAATAAAACGAAAATAAAGCACATTTTCATATTTCAGATTAAAAAAGAGGAAATATCAAGGGAAACAAGGTAATTTTGAAATTTTTTATTGATAAAAGACAAAATGAGCTGAAAATAATGCATATTTTCATATTTCAGTTTAAAGAAGAAGAATTATGAAGGGAAACAAGGTTATTTTGAAATTTTTTATTGAAAAAAACAAAATAAGATGAAAATAATACACATTTTCATATTTCAGATTTAAAAAGAGTAAATATCAAGGGAAACAAGGTTATATTGAAATTTTTTATTGAAAAAAGACAAAATAAGATGAAAATAAAGCACATTTTCATATTTCAGATTAAAAAAAGAGAAAATATCAAGGGAAACAAGGTTATATTAAAATTTTTTATTGAAAAAAGACAAAATAAGATGAAAATAAAGCACATTTTCATATTTCAGATTAAAAAAGAGAAAATATCAAGGGAAACAAGGTTATTTGGAAAATTATATTGAAAAAAGACAAAATAAGATGAAAATAAAGCACATTTTCATATTTCAGATTAAAAAAGAGAAAATATCAAGGGAAACAAGGTTATTTCTACATTTTTAATTGAAAATGACAAAATAAAACGAAAATAAAGCACATTTTCATATTTCAGATTAAAAAAGAGGAAATATCAAGGGAAACAAGGTAATTTTGAAATTTTTTATTGATAAAAGACAAAATGAGCTGAAAATAATGCATATTTTCATATTTCAGTTTAAAGAAGAAGAATTATGAAGGGAAACAAGGTTATTTTGAAATTTTTTATTGAAAAAAGACAAAATAAGATGAAAATAAAGCACATTTTCATATTTCATAATTAAAAAGAAAAAATATCAAGGGAAAAAAGTTTATTTTGAAATTTTTTATTGAAAAAAGACAAAATAAGATGAAAATAAAGCACAGTTTCATATTTCAGATTAAAAAAGAGAAAATATCAAGGGAAACAAGGTTATTTGGAAAATTTTATTAAAAAAAGACAAAATAGGATGAAAATAAAGCACATTTTCATATTTCTGATTAAAAAAGACAAAATATCAAGGGAAACAAGGTTATTTTGAATTTTTTTATTGAAAAAAGACAAAATAAGATGAAAATAAAGCACAGTTTCATATTTCAGATTAAAAAAGAGAAAATATCAAGGGAAACAAGGTTATTTGGAAAATTTTATTGAAAAAAGTCAAAATAGGATGAAAATAAAGCACATTTTCATATTTCAGATTAAAAAAGAGAAAATATCAAGGGAAACAAGGTTATTTTGAAATTTTTTATTGAAAAAAGACAAAAAAAGATGAAAATAATGCACATTTTCATATTTCAGATTAAAACCGAGGATATATCAAGGGAAACAAGGTTATTTCTACATTTTTAATTGAAAAAAGACAAAATAAGATGAAAATAAAGCACATTTTCATATTTCAGATTAAAAAAGAGAAAATATCAAGGGAAACGAGGTTATTTTGAATGTTTTTATTGAAAAAAGACAAAATAAGATGAAAATAAAGCACATTTTCATATTTCAGATTAAAAAAGAGAAAATATCAAGGGAAACGAGGTTATTTTGAAATTTTTAATTGAAAAAAGACAAAATAAGATGAAAATAATGCACATTTTCATATTTCAGATTAAAAAAAGAGAAAATATCAAGGGAAACGAGGTTATTTTGAATGTTTTTATTGAAAAAAGACAAAATAAGATGAAAATAAAGCACATTTTCATATTTCAGATTAAAAAAGAGAAAATATCAAGGGAAACGAGGTTATTTTGAAATTTTTTATTGAAAAAAGACAAAATAAGATGAAAATAAAGCACATTTTCATATTTCAGATTAAAAAAGAGAAAATATCAAGGGAAACAATGTTATTTCTACATTTTTTGTTGAAAAAAGACAAAATAAAATGAAAATAAAGCACATTTTCATATTTCAGATTAAAAAAGAGAAAATATCAAGGGAAACAAGGTTATTTTGAAATTTTTTATTGAAAATAGACAAAATAAGATGAAAATAATGCATATTTTCATATTTCAGATTAAAAAAGAGGAAATATCAAGAGAAACAAGGTTATTTTGAAATTTTCTATTGAAAAAAGACAAAATAAGATGAAAATAAAGCACATTTTCATATTTCAGATGAAAAAAGAGAAAATATCAAGGGAAACGAGGTTATTTTGAAATTTTTTATTGAAAAAAGTCAAAATAAGATGAAAATAAAGCACATTTTCATATTTCAGATTAAAAAAGAGAAAATATCAAGGGAAACAAGGTTATTTGGAAAATTATATTCCAAAAAGACAAAATAAGATGAAAATAAAGCACATTTTCATATTTCAGATTAAAAAAGAGAAAATATCAAGGGAAACGAGGTTATTTTGAAATTTTTTATTGAAAAAAGACAAAATAAGATGAAAATAAAGCACATTTTCATATTTCAGATTAAAAAAAAAGAACTTATCAAGGGAAACAAGGTTATTTTGAAATTTTTATTGAAAAAAACAAAATAAGATGAAAATAATACACCTTTTCATATTTCAGATTTAAAAAGAGTAAATATCAAGGGAAACAAGGTTATTTTGAAATTTTTTATTGAAAAAAGACAAAATAAGATGAAAATAAAGCACATTTTCATATTTCAGATTAAAAAAGAGAAAATATCAAGTGAAACAAGGTTATATTAAAATTTTTTATTGAAAAAAGACAAAATAAGATGAAAATAAAGCACATTTTCATATTTCAGATTAAAAAAGAGAAAATATCAAGGGAAACAAGGTTATTTGGAAAATTATATTGAAAAAAGACAAAATAAGATGAAAATAAAGCACATTTTCATATTTCAGATTAAAAAAGAGAAAATATCAAGGGAAACAAGGTTATTTCTACATTTTTAATTGAAAATGACAAAATAAAACGAAAATAAAGCACATTTTCATATTTCAGATTAAAAAAGAGGAAATATCAAGGGAAACAAGGTAATTTTGAAATTTTTTATTGATAAAAGACAAAATGAGCTGAAAATAATGCATATTTTCATATTTCAGTTTAAAGAAGAAGAATTATGAAGGGAAACAAGGTTATTTTGAAATTTTTTATTGAAAAAAACAAAATAAGATGAAAATAATACACATTTTCATATTTCAGATTTAAAAAGAGTAAATATCAAGGGAAACAAGGTTATATTGAAATTTTTTATTGAAAAAAGACAAAATAAGATGAAAATAAAGCACATTTTCATATTTCAGATTAAAAAAGAGAAAATATCAAGGGAAACAAGGTTATATTAAAATTTTTTATTGAAAAAAGACAAAATAAGATGAAAATAAAGCACATTTTCATATTTCAGATTAAAAAAGAGAAAATATCAAGGGAAACAAGGTTATTTGGAAAATTATATTGAAAAAAGACAAAATAAGATGAAAATAAAGCACATTTTCATATTTCAGATTAAAAAAGAGAAAATATCAAGGGAAACAAGGTTATTTCTACATTTTTAATTGAAAATGACAAAATAAAACGAAAATAAAGCACATTTTCATATTTCAGATTAAAAAAGAGGAAATATCAAGGGAAACAAGGTAATTTTGAAATTTTTTATTGATAAAAGACAAAATGAGCTGAAAATAATGCATATTTTCATATTTCAGTTTAAAGAAGAAGAATTATGAAGGGAAACAAGGTTATTTTGAAATTTTTTATTGAAAAAAGACAAAATAAGATGAAAATAAAGCACATTTTCATATTTCATAATTAAAAAGAAAAAATATCAAGGGAAAAAAGTTTATTTTGAAATTTTTTATTGAAAAAAGACAAAATAAGATGAAAATAAAGCACAGTTTCATATTTCAGATTAAAAAAGAGAAAATATCAAGGGAAACAAGGTTATTTGGAAAATTTTATTAAAAAAAGACAAAATAGGATGAAAATAAAGCACATTTTCATATTTCTGATTAAAAAAGACAAAATATCAAGGGAAACAAGGTTATTTTGAATTTTTTTATTGAAAAAAGACAAAATAAGATGAAAATAAAGCACAGTTTCATATTTCAGATTAAAAAAGAGAAAATATCAAGGGAAACAAGGTTATTTGGAAAATTTTATTGAAAAAAGTCAAAATAGGATGAAAATAAAGCACATTTTCATATTTCAGATTAAAAAAGAGAAAATATCAAGGGAAACAAGGTTATTTTGAAATTTTTTATTGAAAAAAGACAAAAAAAAATGAAAATAATGCACATTTTCATATTTCAGATTAAAACCGAGGATATATCAAGGGAAACAAGGTTATTTCTACATTTTTAATTGAAAAAAGACAAAATAAGATGAAAATAAAGCACATTTTCATATTTCAGATTAAAAAAGAGAAAATATCAAGGGAAACGAGGTTATTTTGAATGTTTTTATTGAAAAAAGACAAAATAAGATGAAAATAAAGCACATTTTCATATTTCAGATTAAAAAAGAGAAAATATCAAGGGAAACGAGGTTATTTTGAAATTTTTAATTGAAAAAAGACAAAATAAGATGAAAATAATGCACATTTTCATATTTCAGATTAAAAAAGAGAAAATATCAAGGGAAACGAGGTTATTTTGAATGTTTTTATTGAAAAAAGACAAAATAAGATGAAAATAAAGCACATTTTCATATTTCAGATTAAAAAAGAGAAAATATCAAGGGAAACGAGGTTATTTTGAAATTTTTTATTGAAAAAAGACAAAATAAGATGAAAATAAAGCACATTTTCATATTTCAGATTAAAAAAGAGAAAATATCAAGGGAAACAATGTTATTTCTACATTTTTTGTTGAAAAAAGACAAAATAAAATGAAAATAAAGCACATTTTCATATTTCAGATTAAAAAAGAGAAAATATCAAGGGAAACAAGGTTATTTTGAAATTTTTTATTGAAAAAAGACAAAATAAGATGAAAATAATGCATATTTTCATATTTCAGATTAAAAAAGAGGAAATATCAAGAGAAACAAGGTTATTTTGAAATTTTCTATTGGAAAAAGACAAAATAAGATGAAAATAAAGCACATTTTCATATTTCAGATGAAAAAAGAGAAAATATCAAGTGAAACGAGGTTATTTTGAAATTTTTTATTGAAAAAAGTCAAAATAAGATGAAAATAAAGCACATTTTCATATTTCAGATTAAAAAAGAGAAAATATCAAGGGAAACAAGGTTATTTGGAAAATTATATTCAAAAAAGACAAAATAAGATGAAAATAAAGCACATTTTCATATTTCAGATTAAAAAAGAGAAAATATCAAGGGAAACGAGGTTATTTTGAAATTTTTTATTGAAAAAAGACAAAATAAGATGAAAATAAAGCACATTTTCATATTTCAGATTAAAAAAAAAGAACTTATCAAGGGAAACAAGGTTATTTTGAAATTTTTTATTGAAAAAAACAAAATAAGATGAAAATAATACACATTTTCATATTTCAGATTTAAAAAGAGTAAATATCAAGGGAAACAAGGTTATATTGAAATTTTTTATTGAAAAAAGACAAAATAAGATGAAAATAAAGCACATTTTCATATTTCAGATTAAAAAAGAGAAAATATCAAGGGAAACAAGGTTATATTAAAATTTTTTATTGAAAAAGACAAAATAAGATGAAAATAAAGCACATTTTCATATTTCAGATTAAAAAAGAGAAAATATCAAGGGAAACAAGGTTATTTCTACATTTTTAATTGAAAATGACAAAATAAAACGAAAATAAAGCACATTTTCATATTTCAGATTAAAAAAGAGGAAATATCAAGGGAAACAAGGTAATTTTGAAATTTTTTATTGATAAAAGACAAAATGAGCTGAAAATAATGCATATTTTCATATTTCAGTTTAAAGAAGAAGAATTATGAAGGGAAACAAGGTTATTTTGAAATTTTTTATTGAAAAAAGACAAAATAAGATGAAAATAAAGCACATTTTCATATTTCATAATTAAAAAGAAAAAATATCAAGGGAAAAAAGTTTATTTTGAAATTTTTTATTGATAAAAGACAAAATAAGATGAAAATAAAGCACATTTTCATATTTCAGATTAAAAAAGAGAAAATATCAAGGGAAACAAGGTTATTTTGAAATTTTTTTAGAAAAAAGACAAAATAAGGTGAAATTAACGCACATTTTAATATTTCAGATTAAAAAAGACAAAATATCAAGGGAAACAAGGTTATTTTGAAATTTTTTATTCAAAAAAGACAAAATAAGATGAAAATGAAGAACATTTTCATATTTCAGATTAAAGAAGAGAAAATATCAAGGGAAACAAGGTTATTTTGAAATTTTTTATTGAAAAAAGACAAAATAAGATGAAAATAAAGCACATTTTCATATTTCAGATTAAAAAAGAGAAAATATCAAGGGAAACAAGGTTATTTAGAGATTTTCTATTGAAAAAAGACAAAATAAGATGAAAATAAAGCAGATTTTAATATTTGAGATTAAAAAAGAGAAAATATCAAGGGAACCATGGTTATTTTGAATTTTTTTATTGAAAAGAGACAAAATAAGATGAAAATAAAGCACATTTTCATATTTCAGATTAAAAAAGAGAAAATATCAAGGGAAACAAGGTTATTTCTACATTTTTAATTGAAAAAAGACAAAATAAGATGAAAATAAAGCACATTTTCATATTTCAGATTAAAAAAGAGGAAATATCAAGGGAAACAATGTTATTTTCAAATTTTCTATTAAAAAAAGACAAAATAAGATGAAAATGAAGCACATTTTTATATTTCAGTTTAAAAAAGAGACAATATCAAGGAAAACAAGGTTATTTTGAATTTTTTTATTGAAAAAACACAAAATCAGTTAAAAATAAACCACATCTTAATATTTCAGATTAAAAAAGAGAAAATATCAAGGGAACCAAGGTTATTTTGAATTTTTTTATTGAAAAAAGACAAAATAAGGTGAAATTAACGCACATTTTAATATTTCAGATTAAAACAGACAAAATATCAAGGGAAACAAGGTAATTTTGAAATTTTTTATTCAAAAAAGACAAAATAAGATGAAAATGAAGAACATTTTCATATTTCATATTAAAGAAGAGAAAATATCAAGGGAAACATGGTTATTTTGAAATTTTTTATTGAAAAAAGAGAAAATAACATGAAAATAAAGCACATTTTCATATTTCAGATTAAAAAAGAGAAAATATCAAGGGAAACAAGGTTTTTTTGAAATTTTCTATTGGAAAAATACAAAATAAGATGAAAATAAAGCACATTTTCATGTTTCAGTTTAAAAAAGAGACAATATCAAGGGAAACAAGACTATTTTGAATTTTTTTTATTGAAAAAGACAAAATCAGTAAAAAATAAAGCACATTTTAATATTTCAGATGAAAAAAGAGAAAATATCAAGGGAACCAAGGTTATTTTGAATATTTTATTGAAAAAAGACAAAATAAGATGAAAATAAAGCACATTTTCATATTGCAGATTAATAGAGGAAATATCAAGGGAAAAAAGTTTATTTTGAAATTTTTTATTGATAAAAGACAAAATAAGATGAAAATAAAGCACATTTTCATATTTCAGATTAAAAAAAGAGAAAATATCAAGGGAAATGAGGTTATTTTGAAAATTCTTATTGAAAAAAGACAAAATAAGATGAAAATAAAGCACATTTTCATATTTCAGATTAAAAAAGATAAAATATCAAGGGAACCAAGGTTATTTTGAATTTTTTTATTAAAAAAAGACAAAATCAGTTAAAAATAAGCACATTTTCATATTTCAGATTAAAAAAAAGAGAAATTGTCAAGGGAAACAATGTTATTTCTACATTTTTTATTGAAAAAAGACAAAATAAGATGAAAATAATGTATATTTTCATATTTGAGATTAAAAAAGAGGAAATATCAAGGGAAACAAGGTTATTTTGAAATTTTCCATTGAAAAAAGACAAAATAAGATGAAAATAAAGCACATTTTCATATTTCAGACTAAAAAAGAGAAAATATCAAGGGAAACAAGGTTATTTTGAAATTTTTTCTTGAAAAAAGACAAAATAAGATGAAAATAAAGCACATTTTCATGTTTCAGATTAAAAAAGAAAAAATATCAAGAGAAACTAAGTTATTTTGAAATTTTTTATTGAAAAAAGACAAAATAAGATGAAAATAAAACATATTTTCCTATTTCAGATTAAAAAAGAGAAAATATCAAGGGAAACAAGGTTATTTTGAAATTTTCTATTGTAAAAAGACAAAATAAGATGAAAATAATGCACATTTTCATATTTCAGATTAAAAAAGGAAAAATATCAAGGGAAACAAGGTTATTTTGAAATTTTCTATTGTAAAACGACAAAATAAGATGAAAATAATACACCTTTTCATATTTCAGATTTAAAAAGAGTAAATATCAAGGGAAACAAGGTTATTTTGAAATTTTTTATTGAAAAAATACAAAATAAGATGAAAATAAAGCACATTTTCATATTTCCGTATAAAAATAGAAAATATGAGGTGAAACAAGTTTATTTTGAAATTTTTCATTGAAAAAATACAAAATAAGATGAAAAATAAAGCACATTTTCATATTTCAGATTAAAAAAGAGACAATATAAAGGGAAACAAGGTTATTTTGAATTTTTTTTATTGAAAAATGACAAAATCAGTTAAAAATAAACCACATTTTAATATTTCAGATTAAAAAAGAGAAAATATCAAGGGAAACAAGGTTATTTGGAAATTTTTTATAGAAAAAAGACAAAATAAGAAGAAAATAAATAACATTTTTATATTTCAGATTGAAAAAGAAGAAATGACAAGGGAACCAAGGTTATTTTGAATTTTTTTATTGAAAAAAGACAAAATAAGATGAAAATAAAGCACATTTTCATATTTCAGATTAAAAAAGGGAAAATATCAAGGGAAATGAGGTTATTTTGAAATTTTTTATTGAAAAAAGACAAATAAGATGAAAATAAAGCATATTTTCCTATTTCAGATTAAAAAAGAGAAAATATCAAGGGAAACATGGTGATTTTGAAATTTTCTATTGGAAAAAGACAAAATAAGATGAAAATAAAGCACATTTTTATGTTTCAGTTTAAAAAAAGAGAAAATATCAAGGGAAACAAGGTTATTTTGAAAGTTTTTATTGAAAAACCACAAAATAAGTTTAAAATAAAGCACATTTTCATATTTCAGATTAAAAAAGAGAAAATATCAAGGGAAACAAGGTTTTTTTGAAATTTTCTATTGGAAAAATACAAAATAAGATGAAAATAAAGCACATTTTCATGTTTCAGTTTAAAAAAAAGAGAAAATATCAAGGGAAAGGTTATTTTGAAATTTTTTATTGAAAAACGACAAAATAAGTTGAAACTAAAGCACATTTTCAAAATTTCACATTAAAAAAGAGAAAATATGAAGGGAAACAAGTTTATTTTGAAATTTTTTATTGTAAAAAGACAAAATAAGATGAAAATAAATCATATTTTCATATTTCAGATTAAAAAAGAGAAAATATCAAGGGAAACAAGGTTATTTTGAATTTTTTTATTGAAAACGACAAAATATGATGAAAATAAACAACATTTTAATATTTCCGATTAAAAAAGATAAAATATCAAGGGAACCAAGGTTATTTTGAATTTTTTTATTAAAAAAAGACAAAATCAGTTAAAAATAAGCACATTTTCATATTTCAGATTAAAAAAAGAGAAAATATCAAGGGAAAAAAGGTTATTTTGAAATTTTTTATTGAAAAAGACAAAATAAGATGAAAATAAAGCACATTTTCATGTTTCTGCTTAAAAAACAGAAAATATCAAGGGAAACTAGGTTATTTTGAAATTTTTTATTGAAAAAAGACAAAATAAGATGAAAATAAAACATATTTTCCTACTTCAGATTAAAAAAGAGAAAATATCAAGGGAAACAAGTTTATTTTGAAATTTTCTATTGTAGAAAGACAAAATAAAATGAAAATAATGCACATTTTCATATTTCAGATTAAAAAAAGAGAAAATATCAAGGGAACCAAGGTTATTTTTAATTTTTTTATTGAAAAAAGACAAAATAAGATGAAAATAAAGCACATTTTCATATTGCAGATTAAAAGAGAAAATATCAAGGGAAACAAGGTTATTTTGAAATTTTTATTGAAAAAAGACAAAATAAGGTGAAAATGAAGCACATTTTCATGTTTCAGATTAAAAAATAGAAAATATCAAGGGAAACATGGTGATTTTGAAATTTTCTATTGGAAAAAGACAAAATAAGATGAAAATAAAGCACATTTTTATGTTTCAGTTTAAAAAAGAGAAAATATCAAGAGAAACAAGGTTATTTTGAAAGTTTTTATTGAAAAACCACCAAATAAGTTGAAAATAAAGCACATTTTCATATTTCAGATTAAAAAAGGGAAAATATCAAGGGAAACAAGGTTTTTTTGAAATTTTCTATTGGAAAAATACAAAATAAGATGAAAATAAAGCACATTTTCATGTTTCAGTTTACAAAAAGGGAAAATAACAAGGGAAACTAGGTTATTTTGAAATTTTTTATTGAAAAACGGCAAAATAAGTTGAAAATAAAGCACATTTTCATATTTCAGATTAAGAAAGAGAAAATATCAAGGGAAACAAGGTTATTTTGAAATTTTTTATTGAAAAAACACAAAATAAAATGAAAATAAAGCAAATTTTAATATTTCAGATTAAGAAAGAGAAAATATCAAGGGAAACAAGGATATTTTGAAATTTTTTATTGAAAAAAGACAAAATAAGATGAAAATAAAGCACATTTTCATGTTTCAGCTTAAAAAAGAAAAAATATCAAGGGAAACTAGGTTATTTTGAAATTTTTTATTGAAAAAAGACAAAATAAGATGAAAATAAAACATATTCTCCTATTTCAGATTAAAAAAGAGAAAATATCAAGGGAAACAAGGTCATTTTGAAATTTTCTATTGTAAAAAGACAAAATAAGATGAAAATAATGCACATTTTCATATTGCAGATTAAAAATAGAAAATATGAGGTGAAACAAGTTTATTTTGAAATTTTTTATTAAAAAAAGACAAAATAAGATGAAAATAATGCACATTTTCATATTTCAGATTAAAAAAGAGACAATATAAAGGGAAACAAGGTTACTTTGAATTTTTTTTATTGAAAAATGACAAAATCAATTAAAAATAAACCACATTTTAATATTTCAGAGTAAAAAATAGGAAATATGAAGGGAAACAAGGTTATTTGGAAATTTTTTATTGAAAAAAGACAAAATAAGAAGAAAATAAATAACATTTTCATATTTCAGATTAAAAAAGAGAAAATATCAAGGGAAACAATGTTATTTCTACATTTTTTATTGAAAAAAGACAAAATATGATGAAAATAAACAACATTTTAATATTTCAGATTAAAAAAGATAAAATATCAAGGGAACCAAGGTTATTTTGAATTTTTTTATTAAAAAAAGACAAAATCAGTTAAAAATAAGCACATTTTCATATTTCAGATTAAAAAAAGAGAAATTGTCAAGGGAAACAATGTTATTTCTACATTTTTTATTGAAAAAAGACAAAATAAGATGAAAATAATGTATATTTTCATATTTGAGATTAAAAAAGAGGAAATATCAAGGGAAACAAGGTTATTTTGAAATTTTCCATTGAAAAAAGACAAAATAAGATGAAAATAAAGCACATTTTCATATTTCAGATTAAAAAAGAGAAAATATCAAGGGAAACAAGGTTATTTTGAAATTTTTTCTTGAAAAAAGACAAAATAAGATGAAAATAAAGCACATTTTCATGTTTCAGCTTAAAAAAGGAAAAATATCAAGGGAAACTAAGTTATTTTGCAATTTTTTATTGAAAAAAGACAAAATAAGATGAAAATACAACATATTTTCCTATATCAGATTAAAAAAGAGAAAATATCAAGGGAAACAAGTTTATTTTGAAATTTTCTATTGTAAAAAGACAAAATAAGATGAAAATAATGCACATTTTCATATTTCAGATTAAAAAAGTGAAAATATCAAGGGAAACAAGGTTATTTTGAAATTTTCTATTGTAAAAAGACAAAATAAGATGAAAATAATGCACATTTTAATATTTCAGATTAAAAAAGAGACAATATCAAGGGAAACGAGGTTATTTTGAAATTTTTTATTGAAAAAATACAAAATAAGATGAAAATAAAGCACATTTTCATATTTCAGTATAAAAATAGAAAATATTAGGTGAAACAAGTTTATTTTGAAATTTTTTATTGAAAAAATACAAAATAAGATGAAAATAAAGCACATTTTCATATTTCAGATTAAAAAAGAGACAATATAAAGGGAAACAAGGTTATTTTGAATTTTTTTTATTGAAAAATGACAAAATCAGTTAAAAATAAACCACATTTTAATATTTCAGATTAAAAAAGAGAAAATATCAAGGGAAACAAGGTTATTTGGAAATTTTTTATAGAAAAAAGACAAAATAAGAAGAAAATAAATAACATTTTTATATTTCAGATTAAAAAAGAAGAAATGACAAGGGAACCAAGGTTATTTTGAATTTTTTATTGAAAAAAGACAAAATAAGATGAAAATAAAGCACATTTTCATATTTCAGAGTAAAAAAGGGAAAATATCAAGGGAAATGAGGTTATTTTGAAATTTTTTATTGAAAAAAGACAAATAAGATGAAAATAAAGAATATTTTCCTATTTCAGATTAAAAAAGAGAAAATATCAAGGGAAACATGGTGATTTTGAAATTTTCTATTGGAAAAAGACAAAATAAGATGAAAATAAAGCACATTTTTATGTTTCAGTTTAAAAAAGAGAAAATATCAAGGGAAACAAGGTTATTTTGAAAGTTTTTATTGAAAAACCACAAAATAAGTTGAAAATAAAGCACATTTTCATATTTCAGATTAAAAAAGAGAAAATATCAAGGGAAACAAGGTTTTTTTGAAATTTTCTATTGGAAAAATACAAAATAAGATGAAAATAAAGCACATTTTCATGTTTCAGTTTAAAAAAAGAGAAAATATCAAGGGAAAGCGAGGTTATTTTGAATGTTTTTATTGAAAAACGACAAAATAAGTTGAAACTAAAGCACATTTTCAAAATTTCACATTAAAAAAGAGAAAATATGAAGGGAAACAAGGTTATTTTGAAATTTTTTATTGTAAAAAGACAAAATAAGATGAAAATAAATCATATTTTCATATTTCAGATTAAAAAAGAGAAAATATCAAGGGAAACAAGGTTATTTTGAATTTTTTTATTGAAAACGACAAAATATGATGAAAATAAACAACATTTTAATATTTCATATTAAAAAAGATAAAATATCAAGGGAACCAAGGTTATTTTGAATTTTTTTATTAAAAAAAGACAAAATCAGTTAAAAATAAGCACATTTTCATATTTCAGACTAAAAAAGAGAAAATATCAAGGGAAACAAGGTTATTTTGAAATTTTTTATTGAAAAAGACAAAATAAGATGAAAATAAAACACATTTTCATGTTTCTGCTTAAAAAACAGAAAATATCAAGGGAAACTAGGTTATTTTAAAATTTTTTATTGAAAAAAGACAAAATAAAATGAAAATAAAGCACATTTTCATATTTCAGATTAAAAAAGAGAAAATATCAAGGGAAACAAGGTTATTTTGAAATTTTTTATTGAAAAAAGACAAAATAAGATGAAAATAAAGCATATTTTCATATTTCAGATTAAAAAAGAGAAAATATCAAGGGAAACAAGGTTATTTTGAATTTTTTTATTGAAAAAAGACAAAATATGATGAAAATAAACAACATTTTAATATTTCAGATTAAAAAAGATAAAATATCAAGGGAAACAAGGTTATTTTGAATTTTTTTATTAAAAAAAGACAAAATCAGTTAAAAATAAGCACATTTTCATATTTCAGATTAAAAAAGAGAAAATATCAAGGGAAACAAGGTTTTTTGAAATTTTTTATTGAAAAAAGACAAAATAAAATGAAAATAAAGCAAATTTTAATATTTCAGATTAAAAAAGAGCAAATATCAAGGGAAACAAGGTTATTTTGAAATTTTTTATTGAAAAAAGACAAAATAAGATGAAAATAAAGCACATTTTTATGTTTCTGCTTAAAAAAGAGAAAATATCGAGCGAAACTAGGTTATTTTGAAATTTTTTATTGACAAAAGACAAAATAAGATGATAATAAAACATATTTTCCTATTTCAGATTAAAAAAGAGAAAATATCAAAGTAAACAAGGTTATTTTGAAATTTTCTATTGTAAAAAGAGAAAATAAGATGAAAATAAAGCACATTTTCATATTTCATATTAAAAAAGAGAAAATATCAAGGGAAACAAGGTTATTTTGAAATTTTTTATTGGAAAAAGACAAAATAAGATGAAAATAAAGCATATTTTCATATTTCAGATTAAAAAAAGAGGAAATATCAAGGGAAACAAGGTTATTTTGAAATTTTCTATTGAAAAAGACAAAATAAGATGAAAATAATGCACATTTTCATATTTCAGATTAAAAAAGAGAAAATGTCAAGGGAAAAAAGGTTATTTTGAAATTTTTTATGGAAAAAAAGACAAAATAAGATGAAAATAAAGTACATTTTCATATTTCAGATTAAAAAAGAGAAAATATCAAGGGAAACAAGGTTATTTCTACATTTTTTATTGAAAAAAGACAAAATAAGATGAAAATAATGTATATTTTCATATTTCAGATTAAAAAAGAGGAAATATCAAGGGAAACAAGGTTATTTTGAAATTTTCTATTGAAAAAAGACAAAATAAGATGAAAATAAAGCACATTTTCATATTTCAGATTAAAAAAGAGAAAATATCAAGGGAAACAAAGTTATTTTGAAATTTTTTATTGAAAAAAGACAAATTAAGATGAAAATAAAGCACATTTTCATATTTCAGATTAAAAAAGAGAAAATATCAAGCGAAACAAGGTTATTTCTACATTTTTATTGAAAAAGACAATGTAAGATGAAAATAAAGCACATTTTCATATTTCAGTTTAAAAAAGAGGAAATATCAAAGAAAACAAGGTTATTTTGAAAATTTTTATTGAAATATGACAAAATAAGTTGAAAATATAACATATTTTCCTATTTCTGATTAAAAAAGAGAAAATATCAAGGGAAACAAGGTTATTTTGAATTTTTTATTGAAAAAAGACAAAAGAAGATGAAATAAAGCATATTTTCATATTTCAGTTTAAAAAAGAGAAAATATCAAGGGAAACGAGGTTAATTTGAAATTTTTTATTGAAAAAAGACAAAATAAGATGAAAATAAAGCACATATTCTTATTTCAGATTAAAAAAGAGAAAATATCAAGGTAAAAAAGGTTGTTTTGAAATATTTTATTGAAAAAAGACAAAATAAGATGAAAATATAGCACATTTTCATATTTCAGTTGAAAAAAACCACAATATCAAGGGAACCAAGGTTGTTTTGAATTTTTTTATTGAAAAATGACAAAATCAGTTAAAAATAAACCACATTTTCATATTTCAGTTTAAAAAAGAGAAAATATCAAGGGAAACATGGTTATTTTGAATTTTTTTATTGAAAAAAGACAAAATCGGTTAAAAATAAAACACATTTTAATATTTCAGATTAAAAAAGAGAAAATATCAAGGAACGAAGGTTATTTTGATTTTTTTTATTGAAAAAAGACAAAATCATTTAAAAATAATCCACATTTTAATATTTCATATTAAAAAAGAGAAAATATCAAGGGAAACAAGGTTATTTGGAAATTTTTTATTGAAAAAAGTCAAAATAAGAAGAAAATAAATAACATTTTCATATTTCAGATCAAAAAAGAGGAAATGTCAACGGAACCAAGGTTATTTTGAATTTTTTTATTGAAAAAAGACAAAATAAGATGAAAATAAAGCACATTTTCATATTTCAGATTCAAAAAGGGAAAATATCAAGGGAAATGAGGTTATTTTGAAATTTTTTATTGAAAAAATACAAAATAAGATGAAAATAAAGCATATTTGCCTATTTCAGATTAAAAAAGAGAAAATATCAAGGGAAACATGGTTATTTTGAAATTTTCTATTGGAAAAAGACAAAATAAGATGAAAATAAAGCACATTTTTATGTTTCAGTTTAAAAAAGGGAAAATATAAAGGGAAACATGGTTATTTTGAAATTTTTATTGAAAAACCACAAAATAAGTTGAAAATAAAGCACATTTTCATATTTCAGTTTAAAAAAGAGAAAATATCAAGGGAAACAAGGTTTTTTTGAAATTTTCTATTGGAAAAGTACAAAATAAGATAAAAATAAAGCACATTTTCATGTTTCAGTTTAAAAAAAGAGAAAATATCAAGGGAAAGTATATTTTGAAATTTTTTATTGAAAAACGACAAAATAAGTTGAAAATAAAGCACATTTTCAAAATTTCACATTAAAAAAGAGAAAATATGAAGGGCAACAAGGTTATTTTGACATTTTTTATTGAAAAAAGACAAAATAAGATGAAAATAAAGCATATTTTCATATTTCAGATTAAAAAAGAGAAAATATCAAGTGAAACAAGGTTATTTTGAATTTTTTTATTGAAAAAGACAAAATATGATGAAAATAAAGCTCATTTTCATATTTCAGATTAAAAAAGAGAAAATATCAAGGGAAACGAGGTTATTTTTAAATTTTTTATTGAAAAAAGACAAAATATGATGAAAATAAAGCACATTTTCTTATTTCAGATTAAAAAAAAGAAAATATCAAGGTAAAAAAGGTTGTTTTGAAATATTTTATTGAAAAAAGACAAAATAAGATGAAAATAAAGCACATTTTTATGTTTCTGCTTAAAAAAGAGAAAATATCGAGCGAAACTAGGTTATTTTGAAAATTTTTATTGACAATAGACAAAATAAGATGATAATAAAACATATTTTCCTATTTCAGATTAAAAACGAGAAAATATCAAAGTAAACAAGGTTATTTTGAAATTTTCTATTGTAAAAAAGAGAAAATAAGATGAAAATAAAGCACATTTTCATATTTCATATTAAAAAAGAGAAAATATCAAGGGAAACAAGGTTATTTTGAAATTTTTTATTGGAAAAAGACAAAATAAGATGAAAATAAAGCATATTTTCATATTTCAGATTAAAAAAGAGGAAATATCAAGGGAAATAAGGTTATTTTGAAATTTTCTATTGAAAAAAGACAAAAGATGAAAATAATGCACATTTTCATATTTCAGATTAAAAAAGAGAAAATGTCAAGGGAAAAAAGGTTATTTTGAAATTTTTTATGGAAAAAAAGACAAAATAAGATGAAAATAAAGTACATTTTCATATTTCAGATTAAAAAAGAGAAAATATCAAGGGAAACAAGGTTATTTCTACATTTTTTATTGAAAAAAGACAAAATAAGATGAAAATAATGTATATTTTCATATTTCAGATTAAAAAAGAGGAAATATCAAGGGAAACAAGGTTATTTTGAAATTTTCTATTGAAAAAAGACAAAATAAGATGAAAATAAAGCACATTTTCATATTTCAGATTAAAAAAGAGAAAATATCAAGGGAAACAAAGTTATTTTGAAATTTTTTATTGAAAAAAGACAAATTAAGATGAAAATAAAGCACATTTTCATATTTCAGATTAAAAAAGAGAAAATATCAAGTGAAACAAGGTTATTTCTACATTTTTTATTGAAAAAAGACAATGTAAGATGAAAATAAAGCACATTTTCATATTTCAGATTAAAAAAGAGGAAATATCAAAGAAAACAAGGTTATTTTGAAAATTTTTATTGAAATATGACAAAATAAGTTGAAAATATAACATATTTTCCTATTTCTGATTAAAAAAGAGAAAATATCAAGGGAAACAAGGTTATTTTGAATTTTTTTATTGAAAAAAGACAAAATAAGATGAAATAAAGCATATTTTCATATTTCAGTTTAAAAAAGAGAAAATATCAAGGGAAACGAGGTTAATTTGAAATTTTTTATTGAAAAAAGACAAAATAAGATGAAAATAAAGCACATTTTCTTATTTCAGATTAAAAAAGAGAAAATATCAAGGTAAAAAAGGTTATTTTGAAATTTTTTATTGAAAAAAGACAAAATAAGATGAAAATATAGCACATTTTCATATTTCAGGTTATTTTGAATTTTTTTATTGAAAAAGACAAAATATGATGAAAATAAAGCACATTTTCATATTTCAGATTAAAAAAGAGAAAATATCAAGGGAAACAAGGTTATTTTGAAATTTTTTATTGAAAAAAGACAAAATAAAATGAAAATAAAGCAAATTTTCATATTTCAGATTAAAAAGAGAAAATATCAAGGGAAACAAGGTTATTTTGAAATTTTTTATTGAAAAAAGACAAAATAAGATGAAAATAAAGCATATTTTCCTATTTCAGATTAAAAAAGAGAAAATATCAAGGGAAACATGGTTATTTTGAAATTTTCTATTGGAAAAAGACAAAACAAGATGAAAATAAAGCACATTTTTATGTTTCAGTTTAAAAAAAAGAAAATATCAAGGGAAACAAGGTTTTTTTGAAATTTTCTATTGGAAAAATACAATATAAGATGAAAATAAAGCACATTTTCATGTTTCAGTTTAAAAAAAGAGAAAATATCAAGGGAAAGGTTATTTTGAAATTTTTTATTGAAAAACGACAAAATAAGTTGAAAATAAAGCACATTTTCAAAATTTCACATTAAAAAAGAGAAAATATGAAGGGAAACAAGGTTATTTTGAAATTTTTTATTGAAAAAAGACAAAATAAGATGAAAATAAAGCATATTTTCATATTTCATATTAAAAAAGAGAAAATATCAAGGGAAACAAGGTTATTTTGAAATTTTTTATTGGAAAAAGACAAAATAAGATGAAAATAAAGCATATTTTCATATTTCAGATTAAAAAAGAGGAAATATCAAGGGAAACAAGGTTATTTTGAAATTTTCTATTGAAAAAAGACAAAAGATGAAAATAATGCACATTTTCATATTTCAGATTAAAAAAGAGAAAATGTCAAGGGAAAAAAGGTTATTTTGAAATTTTTTATGGAAAAAAAGACAAAATAAGATGAAAATAAAGTACATTTTCATATTTCAGATTAAAAAAGAGAAAATATCAAGGGAAACAAGGTTATTTCTACATTTTTTATTGAAAAAAGACAAAATAAGATGAAAATAATGTATATTTTCATATTTCAGATTAAAAAAGAGGAAATATCAAGGGAAACAAGGTTATTTTGAAATTTTCTATTGAAAAAAGACAAAATAAGATGAAAATAAAGCACATTTTCATATTTCAGATTAAAAAAGAGAAAATATCAAGGGAAACAAAGTTATTTTGAAATTTTTTATTGAAAAAAGACAAATTAAGATGAAAATAAAGCACATTTTCATATTTCAGATTAAAAAAGAGAAAATATCAAGTGAAACAAGGTTATTTCTACATTTTTTATTGAAAAAAGACAATGTAAGATGAAAATAAAGCACATTTTCATATTTCAGATTAAAAAAGAGGAAATATCAAAGAAAACAAGGTTATTTTGAAAATTTTTATTGAAATATGACAAAATAAGTTGAAAATATAACATATTTTCCTATTTCTGATTAAAAAAGAGAAAATATCAAGGGAAACAAGGTTATTTTGAATTTTTTTATTGAAAAAAGACAAAATAAGATGAAATAAAGCATATTTTCATATTTCAGTTTAAAAAAGAGAAAATATCAAGGGAAACGAGGTTAATTTGAAATTTTTTATTGAAAAAAGACAAAATAAGATGAAAATAAAGCACATTTTCTTATTTCAGATTAAAAAAGAGAAAAATATCAAGGTAAAAAAGGTTATTTTGAAATTTTTTATTGAAAAAAGACAAAATAAGATGAAAATATAGCACATTTTCATATTTCAGGTTATTTTGAATTTTTTTATTGAAAAAGACAAAATATGATGAAAATAAAGCACATTTTCATATTTCAGATTAAAAAAAGAGAAAATATCAAGGGAAACAAGGTTATTTTGAAATTTTTTATTGAAAAAAGACAAAATAAAATGAAAATAAAGCAAATTTTCATATTTCAGATTAAAAAGAGAAAATATCAAGGGAAACAAGGTTATTTTGAAATTTTTTATTGAAAAAAGACAAAATAAGATGAAAATAAAGCATATTTTCCTATTTCAGATTAAAAAAGAGAAAATATCAAGGGAAACATGGTTATTTTGTAATTTTCTATTGGAAAAAGACAAAACAAGATGAAAATAAAGCACATTTTTATGTTTCAGTTTAAAAAAAAGAAAATATCAAGGGAAACAAGGTTTTTTTGAAATTTTCTATTGGAAAAATACAATATAAGATGAAAATAAAGCACATTTTCATGTTTCAGTTTAAAAAAAGAGAAAATATCAAGGGAAAGGTTATTTTGAAATTTTTTATTGAAAAACGACAAAATAAGTTGAAAATAAAGCACATTTTCAAAATTTCACATTAAAAAAGAGAAAATATGAAGGGAAACAAGGTTATTTTGAAATTTTTTATTGAAAAAAGACAAAATAAGATGAAAATAAAGCATATTTTCATATTTCAGATTAAAAAAGAGAAAATATCAAGGGAAACAAGGTTATTTTGAATTTTTTTTATTGAAAAAAGACAAAATATGATGAAAATAAACAACATTTTAATATTTCAGATTAAAAAAGAGAAAATATCAAGGGAACCAAGGTCATTTTGAATTGTCTTATTAAAAAAAGACAAAATCAGTTAAAAATAAGCACATTTTCATATTTCAGTTTAAAAAAGAAAAAATATCAAGGGAAACAAGGTTATTTTGAAATTTTTTATTGAAAAAAGACAAAATAAGATGAAAATAAAGCACATTTTCATGTTTCAGCTTAAAAAAGAGAAAATATCAAGGGAAACAAGGTTATTTTGAAGTTTTTTATTGAAAAAAGACAAAATAAGATGAAAATAATACACATTTTCCTATTTCAGATTAAAAAAGAGAAAATATCAAGGGAAACAAGGTTATTTTGAAATTTTCTATTGTAAAAAGAGAAAATAAGATGAAAATAAAGCACATTTTCATATTTCAGATTAAAAAAGAGAAAATATCAAGGGAAACAAGGTTAATTTGAAATTTTTTATTGGAAAAAGACAAAATAAGATGAAAATAAAGCATATTTTCATATTTCAGATTAAAAAAGAGGAAATATCAAGGGAAACAAGTTTATTTGGAAATTTTTAATTGAAAAAAGACAAATAAGATGAAAATAATGTATATTTTCATATTTCAGATTAAAAAAGAGGAAATATCAAGGGAAACAAGGTTATTTTGAAATTTTCTATTGAAAAAAGACAAAATAAATGAAAATAAAGCATATTTTCATATTACAGATTAAAAAAGAGAAAATATCAAGGGAAACAAAGTTATTTTGAAATTTTTTATTGAAAAAAGACAAATTAAGATGAAAATAAAACACATTTTCATATTTCAGATTAAAAAAGAGAAAATATCAAGCGAAACAAGGTTATTTCTACATTTTTTATTGAAAAAAGACAATGTAAGACGAAGATAAAGCACATTTTCATATTTCAGATTAAAAAAGAGGAAATATCAAAGAAAACAAGGTTATTTTGAAAATTTTTATTGAAATATGACAAAATAAGTTGAAAATATAACATATTTTCCTATTTCTGATTAAAAAAGAGAAAATATCAAGGTAAAAAAGGTTATTTTGAAATTTTTTATTGAAAAAAGACAAAATAAGATGAAAATATAGCACATTTTCATATTTCAGTTGAAAAAAACGACAATATAAAGGGAACCAAGGTTGTTTTGAATTTTTTATTGAAAAATGACAAAATCAGTTAAAAATAAACCACATTTTAATATTTCAGATTAAAAAAGAGAAAATATCAAGGGAAACAAGGTTATTTTGAATTTTTTTATTGAAAAAAGACAAAATCAGTTAAAAATAAAACACTTTTTAATATTTCAGATTAAAAAAGAGAAAATATCAAGGAACGAAGGTTATTTTGATTTTTTTTATTGAAAAAAGACAAAATCAGTTAAAAATAAACCACATTTTAATATTTCAGATTAAAAAAGAGACAATATCAAGGGAAACAAGGTTATTTTGAATTTTTTTATTGAAAAAAGACAAAATAAGATGACAATAAAGCTCATTTTAATATTTCACATTAAAAAAGAGAAAATATCAAGGGAAACAAGGTTATTTTGAAATTTTCTATTGAAAACAGACAAAATAAGATGAAAATAAAGCACATTTTCATGTTAAAGTTTAAAAAGGAGAAAATATCAATGGTACAAGTTTATTTTGAAATTTTTTATTGAAAAAAGACAAATTAAGATGAAATTAAAGCTTATTTTCATATTTGAGAATAAAAAAGAGGAAATATCAAGGGAAACAAGGTTATTTCTACATTTTTCATTGAAAAAAGACAAATTATGATGAAAATTATGCAAATTTGCATATTTCAGATTAAAAAAGAGGTAATATCAAAGAAAACAAGGATATTTTGAAATTTTTTATTGAAAAAAGACAAAATGAGATGAAAATAAAACATATTTTCCTATTTCAGATTAAAAAAGAGAAAATATCAAGGGAAACAAGGTTATTTTGAAATTTTCTATTGTAAAAAGACAAAATAAATGAAAATAAAGCACATTTTCATATTTCAGATTAAAAAAGAGAAAATATCAAGGGAAAAAAGGTTATTATGAAATTTTTTATTGAAAAATACAAAATTACATGAAAATAAAGCACATTTTCATATTTCAGATTAAAAAAGAGACAATATAAATGGAAACAAGGATTTTTTTGAATTTTTTTTTATTGAAAAATGACAAAATCAGTTAAAAATAAACCACATTTTAATATTTCATATTAAAAAAGAGAAAATATCAAGGGAAACAAGGTTATTTTGAAAGTTTTTATTGAAAAAAGTCAAAATAAGAAGAAAATAAATAACATTTTCATATTTCAGATCAAAAAAAAGGAAATGTCATGGGAACCTAGGTTATTTTGAATTTTTTTATTGAAAAAAGACAAAATAAGATGAAAATAAAGCACATTTTCATATTTCAGATTAAAAAAGGGAAAATATCAAGGGAAATGAGGTTATTTTGAAATTTTTTATTGAAAAAAGACAAAATAAGATGAAAATAAAGCATATTTTCCTATTTCAGATTAAAAAAGAGAAAATATCAAGGGAAACATGGTTATTTTGAAATTTTCTATTGGAAAAAGACAAAATAAGATGAAAATAAAGCACATTTTTATGTTTCAGTTTAAAAAAGGGAAAATATAAAGGGAAACAAGGTTAATTTGAAATTTTTTATTGAAAAACCACAAAATAAGTTGAAAATAAAGCACATTTTCATATTTCAGTTTAAAAAAAGAGAAAATATCAAGGGAAACAAGGTTTTTTTGAAATTTTCTATTGGAAAAGTACAAAATAAGATAAAAATAAAGCACATTTTCATGTTTCAGTTTAAAAAAAAGAGAAAATATCAAGGGAAAGTATATTTTGAAATTTTTTTATTGAAAAACGACAAAATAAGTTGAAAATAAAGCACGTTTTCAAAATTTCATATTAAAAAAGAGAAAATATGAAGGGAAACAAGGTTATTTTGAAACTTTTTATTGAAAAATGACAAAATAAGATGAAAATAAAGCATATTTTCATATTTCAGATTAAAAAAAAGAGAAAATATCAAGGGAAACAAGGTTATTTTGAATTTTTTTATTGAAAACGACAAAATATGATGAAAATAAACAACATTTTAATATTTCAGATTAAAAAAGATAAAATATCAAGGGAACCAAGGTTATTTTGAATTTTTTTATTAAAAAAAGACAAAATCAGTTAAAAATGAGCACATTTTCATATTTCAGATTAGAAAAGAGAAAATATCAAGGGAAACAAGGTTATTTTGAAATTTTTTATTGAAAAAAGACAAAATAAAATGAAAATAAAGCAAATATTCATATTTCAGATTAAAAAGAGAAAATATCAAGGGAAACAAGGTTATTTTGAAATTTTTTATTGAAAAAAGACAAAATAAGATGAAAATAAATCATATTTTCCTATTTCAGATTAAAAAAGAGAAAATATCAAGGGAAACATGGTTATTTTGAAATTTTCTATTGGAAAAAGACAAAATAAGATGAAAATAAATCACATTTTTATGTTTCAGTTTAAAAAAGAGAAAATATCAAGGGAAACAAGGTTACTTTGAAATTTTTTATTGCAAAACCACAAAATAAGTTGAAAATATAGCACATTTTCATATTTCAGATTCAAAAAGAGAAAATATCAAGGGAAACAAGGTTTTTTGAAATTTTCTATTGGAAAAATACAAAATAAGATGAAAATAAAGCACATTTTCATGTTTCAGTTTAAAAAAAGAGAAAATATCAAGGGAAAGGTTATTTTGAAATTTTTTATTGAAAAACGACAAAATAAGTTGAAAATAAAGCACATTTTCAAAATTTCACATTAAAAAAGAGAAAATATGAAGGGAAACAAGGTTATTTTGAAATTTTCTATTGAAAATAGACAAAATAAGATGAAAATAAAAGCACATTTTCATATTACAGATTAAAAAAGAGAAAATATCAAGGGAAACAAAGTTATTTTGAAATTTTTTATTGAAAAAAGACAAATTAAGATGAAAATAAAACACATTTTCATATTTCAGATTAAAAAAGAGAAAATATCATGCGAAACAAGGTTATTTCTACATTTTTTATTGAAAAAAGACAATGTAAGATGAAAATAAAGCACATTTTCATATTTCAGATTAAAAAAGAGGAAATATCAAAGAAAACAAGGTTATTTTGAAATTTTTTATTGAAAAAAGACAAAATAAGATGAAAATAAAGCACATTTTCTTATTTCAGATTAAAAAAGAGAAAATATCAAGGTAAAAAAGGTTATTTTGAAATTTTTTATTGAAAATGACAAAATAAGATGAAAATATAGCATATTTTCATATTTCAGTTGAAAAAAACGACAATATCAAGGGAACCAAGGTTGTTTTGAATTTTTTTATTGAAAAATGACAAAATCAGTTAAAAATAAACCACATTTTAATATTTCAGATTAAAAAAGAGAAAATATCAAGGGAAACAAGGTTATTTTGAATTTTTTTATTGAAAAAAGACAAAATCATTTAAAAATAAAACACATTTTAATATTTCAGATTAAAAAAGAGAAAATATCAAGGAACGAAGGTTATTTTGATTTTTTTTATTGAAAAATGACAAAATCAGTTAAAAATAAACCACATTTTAATATTTCAGATTAAAAAAGAGAAAATATCAAGGGAAACAAGGTTATTTTGAATTTTTTTATTGAAAAAAGACAAAATAAGATGACAATGAAGCTCATTTTAATATTTCACATTAAAAAAGAGAAAATATCAAGGGAAACAAGGTTATTTTGAAATTTTCCAATGAAAACAGACAAAATAAGATGAAAATAAAGCACATTTTCATGTTTCAGTTTAAAAAGGAGAAAATATCAAGGGTACAAGGTTATTTTGAAATTTTTTATTGAAAAAATACAAAATAAGATGAAAATAAAGCTCACTTTCATATTTCAGATTAAAAAAGAGAAAATATCAAGCGAAACAAGGTTATTTCTACATTTTTTATTGAAAAAAGACAATGTAAGATGAAAATAAAGCACATTTTCATATTTCAGATTAAAAAAAGAGGAAATATCAAAGAAAACAAGGATATTTTGAAATTTTTTATTGAAAAAAGACAAAATAAGATGAAAATAAAACATATTTTCCTATTTCAGATTAAAAAAGAGAAAATATCAAGGGAAACAAGGTTATTTTGAAATTTTCTATTGTAAAAAGACAAAATAAGATGAAAATAAAGCACATTTTCATATTTCAGATTAAAAAAGAGAAAATATCAAGGGAAACAAGGTTATTTTGAAATTTTTTATTGAAAAATACAAAATAAGATGAAAATAAAGCACATTTTCATATTTCAGATTAAAAAAGAGACAATATAAATGGAAACAAGGATTTTTTGAATTTTTTTTTATTGAAAAATGACAAAATCAGTTAAAAATAAACCACATTTTAATATTTCATATTAAAAAAGAGAAAATATCAAGGGAAACAAGGTTATTTGGAAATTTTTTATTGAAAAAAGTCAAAATAAGAAGAAAATAAATAACATTTTCATATTTCAGATGAAAAAAGAGGAAATGTCATGGGAACCAAGGTTATTTTGAATTTTTTTATTGAAAAAAGACAAAATAAGATGAAAATAAAGCACATTTTCATATTTCAGATTAAAAAAGGGAAAATATCAAGGGAAATGAGGTTATTTTGAAATTTTTTATTGAAAAAAGACAAAATAAGATGAAAATAAAGAATATATTCCTATTTCAGATTAAAAAAAGAGAAAATATCAAGGGAAACATGGTTATTTTGAAATTTTCTATTGGAAAAAGACAAAATAAGATGAAAATAAAGCACATTTTTATGTTTCAGTTTAAAAAAGGGAAAATATAAAGGGAAACAAGGTTATTTTGAAATTTTTTATTGAAAAACCACAAAATAAGTTGAAAATAAAGCACATTTTCATATTTCAGTTTAAAAAAGAGAAAATATCAAGGGAAACAAGGTTTTTTTGAAATTTTCTATTGGAAAAATACAAAATAAAATGAAAATAAAGCACATTTTCATGTTTCAGTTTAAAAAAAGAGAAAATATCAAGGGAAAGGTTATTTTGAAATTTTTTATTGAAAAACGACAAAATAAGTTGAAAATAAAGCACATTTTCAAAAGTTCACGTTAAAAAAGAGAAAATATGAAGGGAAACAAGGTTATTTTGTAATTTTTTATTGAAAAAAGACAAAATAAGATGAAAATAAAACATATTTTCCTATTTCAGATTAAAAAAGAGAAAATATCAAGGGAAACAAGGTTATTTTGAAACTTTCTATTGTAAAAAGAGAAAATAAGATGAAAATAAACAACATTTTAATATTTCAGATTAAAAAAGATAAAATATCAAGGGAACCATGGTTATTTTGAAATTTTTATTCGAAAAAGACAAAATAAGATGAAAATAAAGCATATTTTCATATTTCAGATTAAAAAAGAGAAAATATCAAGGGAAACATGGTTATTTTGAATTTTTAATTGAAAAAAGACAAAATCAGTTAAAAATAAAACACATTTTAATATTTCAGATTAAAAAAGAGAAAATATCAAGGAACGAAGGTTATTTTGAATTTTTTTATTGAAAAAAGACAAAATCAGTTAAAAATAAACCACATTTTAATATTTCAGATTAAAAAAGAGACAATATCAAGGGAAACAATGTTATTTTGAATTTTTTATTGAAAAAAGACAAAATCAGTTAAAAATAAACCACATTTTAATATTTCAGATTAAAAAAGAGAAAATATCAAGGTAACAACGGTTATTTTGAAGTTTTTATTGAAAAAGAAAAATCAGTTAAAAATAAACCACATTTTAATATTTCAGATTAAAAAAGAGAAAATATCAAGGGAAACAAGCTTATTTTGAAATTTTTTATTGAAAAAAGACAAAATAAGCTGAAAATAAAGCACATTTTCATGTTTCAGTTTAAAAAGGAAAAAATATCAAGGGAAACAAGGTTATTTTGAAATTTTTTATTGAAAAAAGACAAATTAAGATGAAAATTATGCACATTTTCATATTTCAGATTAAAAAAGAGGAAATATCAAAGAAAACTAGGTTATTTTGAAATTTTTTATTAAAAAAAGACAAAATAAGATGAAAATAAAACATATTTTCCTGTTTCAGATTAAAAAAAGAGAAAATATCAAGGGAAACAAGGTTATTTTGAAATTTTCTATTGTAAAAAGAGAAAATAAGATGAAAATAAAGCACATTTTCATATTTCAGTATAAAAATAGGAAATATGAGGTGAAACAAGTTTATTTTGAAATTTTTTATTGACAAAATACAAAATAAGATGAAAATAAAGCACATTTTCATGTTTCAGTTTAAAAAAAGAGAAAATATCATTGGAAAGGTTATTATGAAATTTTTTATTGAAAAACAACAAAATAAGTTGAAAATAAAGCACATTTTCAAAATTTCACATTAAAAACGGAAAATATCAAGGGAAATGAGGTTATTTTGAAATTTTTTATTGAAAATAGACAAAATAAGATGAAAATAAAGCATATTTTCATATTTCAGATTAGAAAAGAGAAAATATCAAGGGAAACAAGGTTATTTTGAATTTTTTTATTGAAAAAAGACAAAATATGATGAAAATATACAACATTTGAATATTTCAGATTAAAAAAGATAAAATATCAAGGGAAACAAGGTTATTTTGAATTTTTTTTATTAAAAAAAGACAAAATCAGTTAAAAATAAGCACATTTTCATATTTCAGATTAAAAAAGAGAAAATATCAAGGGAAACTAGGTTATTTTGAAATTTTTTATTGAAAAAACACAAAATAAAATGAAAATAAAGCAAATTTTAATATTTCAGATTAAAAAAAGAGAAAATATCAAGGGAAACAAGGATATTTTGAAATTTTTTATTGAAAAAAGACAAAATAAGATGAAAATAAAGCACATTTTCATGTTTCAGCTTAAAAAAAGAAAAAATTTCAAGGGAAACTAGGTTATTTTGCAATTTTTTATTGAAAAAAGACAAAATAAGATGAAAATAAAACATATTCTCCTATTTCAGATTAAAAAAGAGAAAATATCAAGGGAAACAAGGTCATTTTGAAATTTTCTATTGTAAAAAGACAAAATAAGATGAAAATAATGCACATTTTCATATTGCAGATTAAAAATAGAAAATATGAGTTGAAACAAGTTTTTTTTGAAATTTTTTATTGAAAAAATACAAAATAAGATGAAAATAAAGCACATTTTCATATTTCAGATTAAAAAAGAGACAATATAAAGGGAAACAAGGTTACTTTGAATTTTCTTTATTGAAAAATGACAAAATCAGTTAAAAATAAACCACATTTTAATATTTCAGACTAAAAAATAGGAAATATTTGGAAATTTTTTATTGAAAAAAGACAAAATAAGAAGAAAATAAATAACATTTCATATTTCAGATTAAAAAAGAGGTAATGTCAATGGAACCAAGGTTATTTTGAATTTTTTTATTGAAAAAAGACAAAATAAGAGGAAAATTATGCACATTTACATATTTCAGATTAAAAAAGAGGAAATATCAAAGCACATTTTCATATTTCAGATTAAAAAAGAGAAAATATCAAAGGAAACAAGGTTATTTTGATATTTTTTATTGAAAAAAAGGACAAAATAAGATGAAAATAAAGCATATTTTCCTATTTCAGATTAAAAAAGTGAAAATATCAAGGGAAACATGGTTATTTTGAAATTTTCTATTGGAAAAAGACAAAATAAGATGAAAATAAAGCAAATTTTTATGTTTCAGTTGAAAAAAGAGAAAATATCAAGGGAAAGGTAATTTTGAAATTTTTTATTGAAAAACGACAAAATAAGTTGAAAATAAAGCACATTTTCAAAAGTTCACATTAAAAAAGAGAAAATATAAAGGGAAACAAGGTTATTTTGAAATTTTTTATTGAAAAAAGACAAAATAAGATGAAAATAAAACATATTTTCCTATTTCAGATTAAAAAAAGAGAAAATATCAAGGGAAACAAGGTTATTTTGAAACTTTCTATTGTAAAAAGAGAAAATAAGATGAAAATAAACAACATTTTAACATTTCAGATTAAAAAAGATAAAATATCAAGGGAACCAAGGTTATTTTGAAATTTTTTATTCGAAAAAGACAAAATAAGATGAAAATAAAGCACATTTTCATATTTCAGATTAAAAAAGAGAAAATATCAAGGGAAACATGGTTATTTTGAATTTTTAATTGAAAAAAGACAAAATCAGTTAAAAATAAAACACATTTTAATATTTCAGATTAAAAAAGAGAAAATATCAAGGAACGAATGTTATTTTGAATTTTTTTATTGAAAAAAGACAAAATCAGTTAAAAATAAACCACATTTTAATATTTCAGATTAAAAAAGAGACAATATCAAGGGAAACAATGTTATTTTGAATTTTTATTGAAAAAAGACAAAATCAGTTAAAAATAAACCACATTTTAATATTTCAGATTAAAAAAGAGAAAATATCAAGGTAACAACGGTTATTTTGAAGTTTTTATCGAAAAAGAAAAATCAGTTAAAAATAAACCACATTTTAATATTTCAGATTAAAAAAGAGAAAATATCAAGGGAAACAAGCTTATTTTGAAATTTTTTATTGAAAAAAGACAAAATAAGCTGAAAATAAAGCACATTTTCATGTTTCAGTTTAAAAAGGAAAAAATATCAAGGGAAACAAGGTTATTTTGAAATTTTTTATTGAAAAAAGACAAATTAAGATGAAAATTATGCACATTTTCATATTTCAGATTAAAAAAGAGGAAATATCAAAGAAAACTAGGTTATTTTGAAATTTTTTATTAAAAAAAGACAAAATAAGATGAAAATAAAACATATTTTCCTGTTTCAGATTAAAAAAGAGAAAATATCAAGGGAAACAAGGTTATTTTGAAATTTTCTATTGTAAAAAGAGAAAATAAGATGAAAATAAAGCACATTTTCATATTTCAGTATAAAAATAGGAAATATGAGGTGAAACAAGTTTATTTTGAAATTTTTTATTGACAAAATACAAAATAAGATGAAAATAAAGCACATTTTCATGTTTTAGTTTAAAAAAAGAGAAAATATCATTGGAAAGGTTAATATGAAATTTTTTATTGAAAAACAACAAAATAAGTTGAAAATAAAGCACATTTTCAAAATTTCACATTAAAAAACGGAAAATATCAAGGGAAATGAGGTTATTTTGAAATTTTTTATTGAAAATAGACAAAATAAGATGAAAATAAAGCATATTTTCATATTTCAGATTAAAAAAGATAAAATATCAAGGGAAACAAGGTTATTTTGAATTTTTTTTATTAAAAAAAGACAAAATCAGTTAAAAATAAGCACATTTTCATATTTCAGATTAAAAAAGAGAAAATATCAAGGGAAACTAGGTTATTTTGAAATTTTTTATTGAAAAAACACAAAATAAAATGAAAATAAAGCAAATTTTAATATTTCAGATTAAAAAAGAGAAAATATCAAGGGAAACAAGGATATTTTGAAATTTTTTATTGAAAAAAGACAAAATAAGATGAAATTAAAGCACATTTTCATGTTTCAGCTTAAAAAAGAAAAAATATCAAGGGAAACTAGGTTATTTTGCAATTTTTTATTGAAAAAAGACAAAATAAGATGAAAATAAAACATATTCTCCTATTTCAGATTAAAAAAGAGAAAATATCAAGGGAAACAAGGTCATTTTGAAATTTTCTATTGTAAAAAGACAAAATAAGATGAAAATAATGCACATTTTCATATTGCAGATTAAAAATAGAAAATATGAGTTGAAACAAGTTTTTTTTTGAAATTTTTTATTGAAAAAATACAAAATAAGATGAAAATAAAGCACATTTTCATATTTCAGATTAAAAAAAGAGACAATATAAAGGGAAACAAGGTTACTTTGAATTTTCTTTATTGAAAAATGACAAAATCAGTTAAAAATAAACCACATTTTAATATTTCAGACTAAAAAATAGGAAATATTTGGAAATTTTTTATTGAAAAAAGACAAAATAAGAAGAAAATAAATAACATTTCATATTTCAGATTAAAAAAGTGGTAATGTCAATGGAACCAAGGTTATTTTGAATTTTTTTATTGAAAAAAGACAAAATAAGAGGAAAATTATGCACATTTACATATTTCAGATTAAAAAAGAGGAAATATCAAAGCACATTTTCATATTTCAGATTAAAAAAGAGAAAATATCAAGGGAAACAAGGTTATTTTGATATTTTTTATTGAAAAAAAGGACAAAATAAGATGAAAATAAAGCATATTTTCCTATTTCAGATTAAAAAAGTGAAAATATCAAGGGAAACATGGTTATTTTGAAATTTTCTATTGGAAAAAGACAAAATAAGATGAAAATAAAGCAAATTTTTATGTTTCAGTTGAAAAAAGAGAAAATATCAAGGGAAACAAGGTTATTTTGAAATTTTTTATTGAAAAACCACAAAATAAGTTGAAAATAAAGCACATTTTCATATTTCAGTTTAAAAAAAGAGAAAATATCAAGGGAAACAAGGTTATTTTGAAATTTTTTATTGAAAAACCACAAAATAAGTTGAAAATAAAGCACATTTTCATATTTCAGATTAAAAAAGAGAAAATATCAAGGGAAACAAGGTTTTTTTGAAATTTTCTATTGGAAAAATACAAAATAAGATGAAAATAAAGCACATTTTCATGTTTCAGTTTAAAAAAAGAGAAAATATCAAGGGAAAGGTTATTTTGAAATTTTTTATTGAAAAACGACAAAATAAGTTGAAAATAAAGCACATTTTCAAAATTTCACATTAAAAAAGAGAAAATATGAAAGGAAACAAGGTTATTTTGAAATTTTTTATTGAAAAAAGACAAAATAAGATGAAAATAAAACATATTTTAGTATTTCAGATTAAAAAAAGAGAAAATATCAAGGGAAACAAGGTTATTTCTACATTTTTTATTGAAAAAAGACAAAATAAGATGAAAATAATGTATATTTTCATATTTCTGATTAAAAAAGAGGAAATATCAAGGGAAACAAGGTTATTTTGAAATTTTCTATTGAAAAAAGACAAAATAAGATGAAAATAAAGCACATTTTCATATTACAGATTAAAAAAGAGAAAATATCAAGGGAAACAAAGTTATTTTGATATTTTTTATTGAAAAAAGACAAAATAAGATGAAAATAAAGCACATATTCATATTTCAGATTAAAAAAGAGAAAATATCAAGCGAAACCAGGTTATTTCTACATTTTTTATTGAAAAAAAGACAATGTAAGATGAAAATAAAGCACATTTTCATATTTCAGATTAAAAAAGAGGAAATATCAAGGAAAACAAGGTTATTTTGAAATTTTTTATTGAAAAAAGACAAAACAAGATGAAAATAAAGCACGTTTTCTTATTTCAGATTAAAAAAGAGAAAATATCAAGGTAAAAAAGGTTATTTTGAAATTTTTTATTGAAAAAAGACAAAATAAGTTGAAAATATAGCACATTTTCATATTTCAGTTGAAAAAACGACAATATCAAGGGAACCAAGGTTGTTTTGAATTTTTTTATTGAAAAATGACAAAATCAGTTAAAAATCAACCACATTTTCATATTTCAGATTAAAAAAGAGAAAATATCAAGGGAAACAAGGTTATTTTGAATTTTTTTATTGAAAAAAGACAAAATCAGTTAAAAATAAAACACATTTTAATATTTCAGATTAAAAAAGAGAAAATATCAAGGAACGAAGGTTATTTTGATTTTTTTTATTGAAAAAAGACAAAATCAGTTAAAAATAAACCACATTTTAATATTTCAGATTAAAAAAGAGACAATATCAAGGGAAACAAGGTTATTTTGAATTTTTTCTTGAAAAAGACAAAATCAGTTAAAAATAAAGCACATTTTCATATTTCAGATTAAAAAACAGAAAATATCAAGGGAAACAAGGTTATTTTGAATTTTTTTATTGAAAAAAGACAAAATCAGTGTAAAATGAACCACATTTTAATATTTCAGATTAAAAAAGAGAAAATATCAAGGAACCAAGATTATTTTGATTTTTTTTATTGAAAAAAGTCAAATTCAGTTAAAAATAAACCACATTTTAATATTTCAGATTAAAAAAGAGACAATATCAAGGGAAACAAGGTCATTTTGAATTTTTTATTGAAAAAAGACAAAATCACTTAAAAATAAACCACATTTTAATATTTCAGATTAAAAAAGACAAAATATCAAGGTAACAACGGTTATTTTGAAGTTTTTATTGAAAAAAGACAAAATCAGTTAAAAATAAACCACATTTTGATATTTCAGATTAAAAAAGAGAAAATATCAAGGGAAACAAGGTTATTTTGAAATTTTTTATTGAAAAAAGACAAAATAAGAAGAAAATAAAGCACATTTTCATGTTTCAGTTTAAAAAGGAGAAAATATCAAGGGAAACAAGGTTATTCTGAAATTTTTTATTGAAAAAAGACAAAATAAGAAGAAAATAAAGCACATTTTCATGTTTCAGTTTAAAAAGGAGAAAATATCAAGGGAAACAAGGTTATTTTGAAATTTTTCATTGAAAAAAGACAAAATAAGATGAAAATAAAGCACATTTTCATATTTCAGATTAAAAAAGATAAAATATCAAGGGAAACGATGTTATTTCTAGATTTTTTATTGAAAAAAGACAAAGTAAGATGAAAATTATGCACATTTTCATATTTCAGATTAAAAATAAGGAAATATCAAAGAAAACAAGGTTATTTTGAAATTTTTATTGAAAAAAGACAAAATAAGATGAAAATAAAACATATTTTCATATTTCCATTTAAAAAAGAGACAATATAAAGGGAAACAAGGTTATTTTGAATTTTTTTATTGAAAAAAAACAAAATCGGTTAAAAATAAACCACATTTTAATATTTCAGATTAAAAAAGAGGAAATATCAAGGGAAACAAGGTTATTTTGAAATTTTTTATTGAAAAAAAACAAAATAAGATGAAAATAAAGCAAATTTTAAAATTTCAGTTTAAAAAAGAGAAAATATCAAGGTAAACAACGTTATTTTGAAATTTTCTATTGAAAAAAGACAAAATAAAATGAAAAAAAAGCACATTTTCATGTTTCAGCTTAAAAAAGGGAAAATATCAAGGGAAACAAGGTTATTTTGAAATTTTTTTATTGAAAAAAGACAAAATAAGATGAAAATAAAGCACATTTTCATATTTCAGATTAAAAAAGAGAAAATATCAAGTGAAAAGGTTATTTTGAAATTTTCTATTGAAAAAAGACAAAATAAGATGAAAATAAAGCACATTTTCATATTTCAGATTAAAAAAGAGAAAATATCAAGGTAAACAAGGTTATTTTGAAATTTTCTATTGAAAAAAGACAAAATAAGATGAAAATAAAGCACATTTTCATATTTCAGATTAAAAAAGAGAAAATATCAAGGTAAAATGGTTATTTTGAAATTTTTTATTGAAAAAAGACAAAATAAAATGAAAATAAAGCAAATTTTAATATTTCAGATTAAAAAAAGAGAAAATATCAAGGGAAACAAGGTTATTTTGAAATTTTTTATTGAAAAAAGACAAAATAAGATGATAATAAAGCACATTTTCGTATTTCACATTAAAAAAAGAGAAAATATCAAGGGAAACAAGGTTATTTTGAATTTTTTTATTGAAAAAAGACAAAATCGAGTTAAAAATACTCCGTATTTTAATATTTCAGATTAAAAAAGAGAAAATATCAAGGGAACGAAGGTTATTTTGAATTTTTTTATTAAAAAAATACAAAAAGTTAAAAATAAAGCACATTTTAATATTTCAGATTAAAAAAGAGAAAATATCAATGTACAAAGGTTATTTTGAAATTTTTTTATTGAAAAAAGACAAAATAAAATGAAAATAAAGCAAATTTTAATATTTCAGATTAAAAAAGAGAAAATATCAAGGGAAACAAGGTTATTTTGAAATTTTTTATTGAAAAAAGACAAAATAAGATGAAAACAAAGCACATTTTCATATTTCAGATTAAAAAAGAGAAAATATCAAGGGAAACAAGGTTATTTTGAAATTTTTTTATTGAAAAAAGACACAATCAGTTACAAATAAACCACATTTTAATATTTCAGATTAAAAAAGAGAAAATATCAAGCAACCAAGGTTACTTTGATTTTTTTTATTGAAAAAAGACAAAATCAGTTAAAAATAAACCACATTTTAATATTTCAGATTAAAAAAGAGACAATATCAAGGGAAACAAGGTTATTTTGAATTTTTTACTGAAAAAAGACAAAATCAGTTAAAAATAAACCACATTTTAATATTTCAGACTAAAAAAGAGAAAATATCAAGGGAAACAAGGTTATTTTGAAATTTTTTATTGAAAAAAGACAAAATAAGATGAAAATAAAGCATATTTTCATGTTTCAGTTTAAAAAGGAAAAAATATCAAGGGAAACAAGGTTATTTTGAAATTTTTTATTGAAAAAAGACAAATTAAGATGAAAATAAAGCACATTTTCATATTTCAGATTAAAAAAGACAAAATATCAAGGGAAACAAGGTTATTTCTACATTTTTTATTGAAAAAAGACAAAGTAAGATGAAAATTATGCACATTTTCATATTTCAGATTAAAAATAAGGAAATATCAAAGAAAACAATGTTATTTTGAAATTTTTTATTGAAAAAAGACAAAATAAAATGAAAATAAAACATATTTTCCTATTTCAGATTAAAAAAGAAAAATATCAAGGGAAACAAGGTTATTTTGAAATTTTCTATTGTAAAAAGACGAAATAAGATGAAAATAAAGCACATTTTCATATTTCAGATTAAAAAAGAGAAAATATCAAGCGAAACGAGGTTATTTTGAAATTTTTTATTGAAAAAAGACAAAATAAGTTGAAAATAAAGCACATTTTCATATTTCAGATTAAAAAAGAGAAAATATCAAGGGAAACAAGGTTATTTTGAAATTTTTTATTGAAAAAAGACAAAATAAGATGAAAATAAAGCACATTTTCATATTTCAGATTAAAAAAGAGAAAATATAAAGTGAAACAAGGTTATTTTGAAATTTTTTATTGAAAAAGGTCAAAATAAGATGAAAATAAAGCACATTTTCATATTTCAGATTAAAAAAGAGACAATATAAAGGGAAACAAGGTTATTTTGAATATTTTTTATTTAAAAAAGACAAAATCAGTTAAAAATAAACAACATTTTTAAATATTTCAGATTAAAAAAGAGAAATGTCAAGGGAACCAAGAGTAATTTGAAATTTTCTATTGGTAAAAGACAAAATAAGATGAAAATAAAGCACATTTTCATGTTTCAGTATAAAAAAGAGAAAATATCAAGGGAAACATGGTTCTTTTGAAATTTTTTATTTAAAAACCACAAAATACGTTGAAAATAAGCACATTTTCATATTTCAGATTAAAAAAGAGAAAATATCAAGGGAAACAAGGTTTTTTTGAAATTTTCTATTGGAAAAATACAAAATAAGATGAAAATAAAGCACATTTTCATGTTTCAGTTTAAAAAAAGAGAAAATATCAAGGGAAACAAGGTTATTTTGAATTTTTTATTGAAAAAAGACAAAATAAGATAAAAATAAAGCATGTTTTCATATTTCAGATTAGAAAAGAGAAAATATCAAGGGAAACAAGGTTATTTTGAAATTTTTTTATTGAAAAAAGACAAAATAAAATGAAAATAAAGCAAATTTTAATATTTCAGATTAAAAAAGAGAAAATATCAAGGGAAACAAGGTTATTTTGAAATTTTTTATTGAAAAAAGACAAAATAAGATGAAAATAAAGCACATTTTCATGTTTCAGCTTAAAAAAGAGAAAATGTCAAGGGAAACAAGGTGATTTTGAATTTTTTTATTGAAAAAAGACAAAATAAGATGAAAATAAAGCACATTTTCATATTTCAGATTAAAAAAGAGCAAATATCAAGGGAAACAACGTTATTTTGAAATTTTCTATTGAAAAAAGACAAAATCAGTAAAAAATTAAGCACATTTTAATATTTCAGATTAAAAAAGAGAAAATATCAAGGGAAACAAGGTTATTTTGAAATTTTTTATTGAAAAAAGACAAAATAAGATGAAAATAAAGCACATTTTCCTATTTCAGATTAAAAAAGAGAAAATATCAAGGGAAACAAGGTTATTTTGAAATTTTCTATTGAAAAAAGACAAAATAAGATGAAAATAGCGCACATTTTCATATTTCAGATTAAAAAAGAGAAAATATCAAGGGAAACAAGGTTATTTTGAAATTTTCTATTGTAAAAATACAAAATAAGATGAAAATAAAGCACATTTTCATATTTCAGATTAAAAAGGAGAAAATATCAAGCGAAACGAGGTTATTTTGAAATTTTTTATTGAAAAAAGACAAAATAAGATGAAAATAAAGCACATTTTCATATTTCAGTATAAAAAAGAGAAAATATAAAGTGAAACAAGGTTATTTTGAAATTTTTTATTGAAAAAGGTCAAAATAAGATGAAAATAAAGCACATTTTCATATTTCAGATTAAAAAAGAGACAATATAAAGGGAAACAAGGTTATTTTGAATATTTTTTATTTAAAAACGACAAAATCAGTTAAAAATAAACAACATTTTTAAATATTTCAGATTAAAAAAGAGAAAATGTCAAGGGAACCAAGAGTAATTTGAAATTTTCTATTGAAAAAAGACAAAATAAGATGACAATAAAGCACATTTTCATATTTCACATTAAAAAAGAGAAAATATCAAGGGAAACAAGGTTATTTTGAAATTTTTTATTGAAAAAATAAAATAAGATGAAAATAACGCACATTTTCATATTTCAGATTAAAAAAGAAAATATCAAGGGAAACAAGGTTATTTTGAAATTTTTTATTGAAAAAAGACAAAATAAGATGAACATAAAGCAAATTTTAACATTTCAGAGTAAAAAAGAGAAAATATCAAGGGAAACGAGGTTATTTTGAAATTTTTTATTGACAAAAGACAAAATAAGAAGAAAATAAAGCACATTTTCATGTTTCAGTTTAAAAAAGAGAAAATATCAAAGGAAAGAAGGTCATTTTGAATTTTTTTATTGAAAAATGACAAAATAAGTTGAAAATAAAGCACATTTTCATATTTCACATTTAAAAAGAGAAAATATGAAGGGAAACAAGGTTATTTTGAAATTTTTTTATTGAAAAAAAGGCCAAATAAGATGAAAATAAAGCATATTTTCATATTTCAGATTAAAAAAGAGAAAATATCAAGGGAAACAAGGTTATTTTGAATTTTTTATTGAAGACAGACAAAAGAAGTTGAAAATAAACCACATTTTAATATTTCAGATTAAAAAAAGATAAAATATCAAGGGAACCAAGGTTATTTTGAATCTTTTTATTAAACAAGACAAAATCAGTTAAAAATAAAGCACATTTTAATATTTCAGATTAAAAAAGAGGAAATATCAAGGGAAACAAGGTTATTTTGAAATTTTTTATTGAAAAAAGACAAAATAAGATGACAATAAAGCACATTTTCATATTTCACATTAAAAAGAGAAAATATCAAGGGAAACAAGGTGATTTTGAATTTTTTTATTGAAAAAAGACAAAATCAGTTAAAAATAAAACACATTTTAATATTTCAGATTAAAAAAGAGAAAATATCAAGGGAACCAAGGTTATTTTGAATTTTTTTATTAAAAAAAGACAAAATCAGTTAAAAATAAAGCACAATTTAATATTTCAGATTAAAAAAGAGAAAATATCAAGGGAAACAAGGTTATTTTGAAATTTTTTATTGAAAACAGACAAAATAAAATGAAAATAAAGCAAATTTTAATATTTCAGATTAAAAAAGAGAAACTATCAAGGGAAACAAGGTTATTTTGAAATTTTTTATTGAAAAAAGACAAAATAAGATGAAAATAAAGCACATTTTCATGTTTCAGATTAAAAAAGAGAAAATGTCAAGGGAAACAAGGTGATTTTGAATTTTTTTATTGAAAAAAGACAAAATAAGATGAAAATAAAGCACATTTTCATATTTCAGATTAAAAAAGAGCAAATATCAAGGGAAACAACGTTATTTTGAAATTTTCTATTGAAAAAAGACAAAATCAGTAAAAAATAAAGCACATTTTAATATTTCAGATTAAAAAAGAGAAAATATCAAGGGAAACAAGGTTATTTTGAAATTTTTTATTGAAAAAAGACAAAATAAGATGAAAATAAAGCACATTTTCCTATTTCAGATTAAAAAAAGAGAAAATATCAAGGGAAACAAGGTTATTTTGAAATTTTCTATTGAAAAAAGACAAAATAAGATGAAAATAAAGCACATTTTCATATTTCAGATTAAAAAAGAGAAAATATCAAGGGAAACAAGGTTATTTTGAAATTTTCTATTGATAAAAGACAAAATAAGATGAAAATAAAGCACATTTTCATATTTCAGATTAAAAAAGAGAAAATATCAAGGAAAAGAAGGTTATTTTGAAATTTTTTATTTAGAAAAGTCAAAATAAGATGAAAATAAAGCACATTTCCATGTTTCAGTTTATAAAAGAGAAAATATCAAAGGAAACAAGGTTATTTCTACATTTTTTATCGAAAAAGTCAAAATAATATGAAAATAAAGGATATTTTTATATTTCAGATTAAAAAAAGAGAAAATATTAAGGGAAACAAGGTTATTTTGAAATTTTCTATTGAAAAATCTTTTATTTTATCATTATTTTCAATATTTTTCAAATGAAAAATATGAAATCTTTTCTAATGAACATTAACAAAATCAGCTATTTTCATCCTTATATACACCTTTTGGAAAAAACTCATAAAAATCAGCAATGTTTATCCTTATTTTCTCCATTTTAAAATAAAAGATATCAAAATCCACAATTTTTTTCCTGATTTTATATTTTTACAACAGAAAACTATCAAAATCAGCTATTTATATCCTTACTTTATTATTTGAAATGAATAAACAGCAGCTATTTTTGTGATTATTATCATTTCTAAATGAAAAGTATCCAAATCAACTATTTTTTAATGTAAAAATGTCAAAATCTCTTTTTTTATTATTATTTTCAATATTTTTCAAATTAAAAATATGAAATCTTTTCAAATGAAAATTAACAAAATCAGCTATTTTCATCATGATATACACCTTTTGGAAAAAACTTATAAAAATCAGCAATTTTTATCCTTATTTTCTCCATTTTAAAATAAAAAATATCAAAATCTGTAATTTTACCCTCATTTTATTCTTTTCCAACAGGATACTATCAAAATCATCTATTTATATCCTTATTTTATTATTTCAAATAAATAAACAGCAGAGTCTTTGGTTATTATTATCATTTCTAAATGAAAAATATCCAAATCAACAATTTTTATGTAAAAACGTCAAAATCACCTTTTTTATCATTATTATCAATATTTTTCAAATGAAAAATATGAAATCTTTTCAAATGAAAATTAACAAAATCAGCTATTTTCATCCTGATATACACCTTTTGGAAAAAGCTTATAAAAATCAGCAATTTTAATCCATATCTTCTCCATTTTTATCCTGATTTTATACATTTACAACAAAAAACTATCAAAATTAACTATTTACATCCTTATTTTATTATTTGAAATGACTAAGCAGCAGCCATTTTTGTGATTATTATCATTTCTAAATGAAAAATCACCAAATCAACTATTTTTTTATGTAAAAATATCAAAATCTCCCTTTTTATCATTATTTTCAATATATTTCAAATGAAAAATATGAAATCTTTTAAAATAAACATTAAGAAAATCAGCTATTTTCATCCTGATATACACCTTTTGGAAAAAAACTTATAAAAATCAGCAAATTTTATCCATATCTTCTCCATTTTAAAATAAAAAATATAAAAATCTGCAATTTTTATCCTGATTTTATTATTTTCCAAAAGAAAACTGTCAAATTCAGCTATTTATATCCTTATTTTATTATTTGAAATGAATAAACAGCAGCTATTTTGGTGATTATTATCATTTCTAAATGAAAAATATCCAAATCAAAAATTTTTTTATGTGAAAATCTCCTTTTTTATCATTTTTTTCAATATTTTTCAAATGAAAAATATGAAATCTCTTCAAATGAACATTAACAAAATTTTTTCCAGGTTTTATCCATTTTAAAATAAAAACTATCAAAATCCGCAATTTTTCTCCTGATTTTATAATTTACAAAAAAAAAACTATCAAAATTAACCATTTATATCCTTATTTTATTATTTGAAATGAATAAACAGCAGCTATTTTTGTGATTATTATCATTTCTAAATGAAAAATCACCAAATCACCTATTTTTTTATGTAAAAATGTCAAAGTCTCCTTTTTTATCATTATTTTCAATATTTTTCAAATGCAAAATATGAAATCTTTTCAAATGAACATTAACAAAATCAGCTATTTACATCCTGAGAAACACCTTCTGAAAAAAAAAATCAGCAATTTTTATCCATGTTTTATCCATTTTAAAATAAAAAATATCAAAATCCGCAATTTTTATCCTGATTTTATACATTTACAACAAAAAACTATCAAAATTAACTATTTACATCCTTATTTTATTATTTATTATTTCCTGATATACACTTTTGGAAAAAACTCATAAAAATCAGTAATTTTTATTCTTATTTTCTCTATTTTAAAATAAAAAATATCAAAATCTGCAATTTTTATCCTGATTTTATTCTTTTCCAAAAGAAAACTAACAAAATCAGCTATTTATATCCATATTTTATTATTTGAAATGAATAAACAGCAGCTATTTTTGTGATTATTATCATTTCTAAATGAAAAATATCCAAATCAACTATTTTTTTATGTAAAACTGTCAAAACCTCCTTTTTTATCATTATATTCAATATTTTTCAAATGTAAATTTGAAATCTTTTCAAATGAACATTAACAAAATCAGCTATTTACATCCTGAGAAACACCTTCTGAAAAAAAAATCAGCAATTTTTATCCATGTTTTATCCATTTTAAAATAAAAACTATCAAAATCCGCAATTTTTATCCTGATTTTATACATTTACAACAAAAAACTATCAAAATTAACTATTTACATCCTTATTTTATTATTTGAAATGACTAAGCAGCAGCTATTTTTGTGATTATTATCATTTCTAAATGAAAAATATCCCAATAAACTAAATTTTTGTGAAAAAATGTCAAAATCTCATTTTTTATGATTATTTTCAATTTTTTCAAATGAAAAATATGAAATCTTTTCAAATGAACATTAACAAAATCAGCTATATACATCCTGATATACACCTTTTGGAAAAAAAACTTATAAAAATCAGCAATTTTTATCCTTATTTTCTTCATTTTAAAATAAAAAATATCAAAATCTGCAATATTTATCCTGATTTTATTCTTTTCCAAAAGAAAACTATCAAAATCGGCCATTTATATCCTTATTTTATTATTTGATATGAATAAACAGCAGCTATTTTTGTGATTATTATCATTTATAAATGAAAAATATCCAAAACTATTTTTTTTGTAAAAATGTCAAAATCTCCATTTTTATCATTATTTTCAATATTTTTCAAATGAAAAATATGAAATCTTTTCAAATGAACATTAAGAAAATCAGCTATTTTCATCCTGATATACACCTTCTCGAAAAAAACTTATGAAAATCAGCTATTTTTATCTTTATTTTCTCCATTTTAAAATAAAAAATATCAAAATCTGCAATTTTTATCCTGATTTTATTCTTTTCCAAAAGAAAACTATGAAAATCAGCTATTTATAACTTTATTTTATTATTCGAAATGGATAAACAGCAGCTATTTTTGTGATTATTATCATTTCTAAATGAAAAATATCCAAATCAACAATTTTTTTATATAAAAATGTCAAAATCTCCTTTTTTATCATTACTTTCAATATTTTTCAAATGAAAAATATAAAATCTTTTCAAATGAACATTAACAAAATCAGCTATTTTCATCCTGATATACACCTTTTGGAAAAAAAATTATAAAAATCAGCAATTTTTATCCTTATTTTCTTCATTTCAAAATAAAAAATATCAAAATCTGCAATTTTTATCCTGATTTTATTCTTTTCCAAAAGAAAACTATCAAAATCAGCCATTTATATCCTTATTTGATTATTTGAAATGAATAAAAAGCAGCTATTTTTGTGATTATTATCATTTCTAAATGAAAAATGTCCAAATCAACTATTTTTTTATGTAAAAATGTCAAAATCTCCTTTTTTATCATTACTTTCAATATTTTTCAAATGAAAAATATAAAATCTTTTCAAATGAACATTAACAAAATCAGCTATTTTCATCCTGATATACACCTTTTGGAAAAAAAATTATAAAAATCAGCAATTTTTATCCTTATTTTCTTCATTTTAAAATAAAAAATATCAAAATCTGCAATTCTTATCCTGATTTTCTTCTTTTCTAAAAGAAAACTATCAAAATCAGCTATTTATATACTTATTTTATTGTATGAAATGAATAAACGGCATCTATTTTTGTGATTATTATCATTTTTAAATGAAAAATATCCAAATCAACTATTTTTTTATGTAAAAATGTCAAAATCTCCTTTTTTATCATTATTTTCAATATTTTTCAAATGAAAAATATGAAATCTTTTCAAATAAACATTAAGAAAATCAGCTATTTTCATCCTGATATACACCTTTTGGAAAAAAACTCATAAAAATCAGCAATTTTTATCCTTATTTTCTCCATTTTAAAATAAAAAATATGAAAATCCGCAATTTTCATCCTCATTTTATTCTTTTCCAACAGAAAATTATCAAAATCACCTATTTATATCCTTATTTTATTATTTGAAATGAATAAACAGCAGCTATTTTTGTGATTATTATCATTTCTATATGAAAAATATCCAAATCAACTATTTTTTTATGTAAAAATGTCAAAATCTCCTTTTTTATCATTATTTTCAATATTTTTCAAATGAAAAATATGAAATCTTTTCAAATGAACATTAACAAAATCAGCTATTTTCATCCTGATATACACCTTTTGGAAAAAACTTATAAAAATCAGCAATTTTCATCATTATTTTCTCTATTTTAAAATAAAAAATATCAAAGTCTGCAATTTTTATCCTGATTTTATTCTTTTCCAAAAGGAAACTATCAAAATCAGCTATTCATATACTTATTTTATTATTTGAATTGAATAAACAGCAGCTATTTTTGTGATTATTATCATTTCTAAATGAAAAATATCCAAATCAACTATTTTTTTATGTAAAAATGTCAAAATCTCCTTTTTTATCATTACTTTCAATATTTTTCAAATGAAAAATATAAAATCTTTTCAAATGAACATTAACAAAATCAGCTATTTTCATCCTGATATACACCTTTTGGAAAAAAAATTATAAAAATCAGCAATTTTTATCCTTATTTTCTTCATTTCAAAATAAAAAATATCAAAATCTGCAATTTTTATCCTGATTTTATTCTTTTCCAAAAGAAAACTATCAAAATCAGCCATTTATATCCTTATTTGATTATTTGAAATGAATAAAAAGCAGCTATTTTTGTGATTATTATCATTTCTAAATGAAAAATGTCCAAATCAACTATTTTTTTATGTAAAAATGTCAAAATCTCCTTTTTTATCATTACTTTCAATATTTTTCAAATGAAAAATATAAAATCTTTTCAAATGAACATTAACAAAATCAGCTATTTTCATCCTGATATACACCTTTTGGAAAAAAAATTATAAAAATCAGCAATTTTTATCCTTATTTTCTTCATTTTAAAATAAAAAATATCAAAATCTGCAATTCTTATCCTGATTTTCTTCTTTTCTAAAAGAAAACTATCAAAATCAGCTATTTATATACTTATTTTATTGTATGAAATGAATAAACGGCATCTATTTTTGTGATTATTATCATTTTTAAATGAAAAATATCCAAATCAACTATTTTTTTATGTAAAAATGTCAAAATCTCCTTTTTTATCATTATTTTCAATATTTTTCAAATGAAAAATATGAAATCTTTTCAAATAAACATTAAGAAAATCAGCTATTTTCATCCTGATATACACCTTTTGGAAAAAAACTCATAAAAATCAGCAATTTTTATCCTTATTTTCTCCATTTTAAAATAAAAAATATGAAAATCCGCAATTTTTATCCTCATTTTATTCTTTTCCAACAGAAAATTATCAAAATCACCTATTTATATCCTTATTTTATTATTTGAAATGAATAAACAGCAGCTATTTTTGTGATTATTATCATTTCTATATGAAAAATATCCAAATCAACTATTTTTTTATGTAAAAATGTCAAAATCTCCTTTTTTATCATTATTTTCAATATTTTTCAAATGACAAATATGAAATCTTTTCAAATGAACATTAACAAAATCAGCTATTTTCATCCTGATATACACCTTTTGGAAAAAAACTTATAAAAATCAGCAATTTTTATCCTTATTTTCTCCATTTTAAAATAAAAAATATCCAAATCTGCAATATTTATCCTGATTTTATTCTTTTCCAAACGAAAACTATCAAAATCAGCCATTTATATCCTTATTTTATTATTTGATATGAATAAACAGCAGCTAATTTTGTGATTATTATCATTTCTAAATGAAAAATATCCAAAACTATTTTTTTTGTAAAAATGTCAAAATCTCCTTTTTTATCATTATTTTCAATATTTTTCAAATGAAAAATATGAAATCTTTTCAAATGAACATTAACAAAATCAGCTATATACATCCTGATATACACCTTTTGGAAAAAAACTTATAAAAATCAGCAATTTTTATCCTTATTTTCTCCATTTTAAAATATAAAATATCAAAATCTGCAATTTTTATTCTGATTTTATTTTTTTCCTAAAGAAAATATCAAAATCAGCTATTTATATCCTTATTTTATTATTTGAAATGAATAAACAGCAGCTATTTTTGTGATTATCATCATATTTAAATGAAAAATATCCAAAACTATTTTTTTTGTAAAAATGTCAAAATCTCCATTTTTATCATTATTTTCAATATTTTTCAAATGAAAAATATGAAATCTTTTCAAATGAACATTAAGAAAATCAGCTATTTTCATCCTGACATACACCTTCTCGAAAAAAACTTATGAAAATCAGCTATTTTTATCTTTATTTTCTCCATTTTAAAATAAAAAATATCAAAATCTGCAATTTTTATCCTGATTTTATTCTTTTCCAAAAGAAAACTATGAAAATCAGCTATTTATAACTTTATTTTATTATTCGAAATGGATAAACAGCAGCTATTTTTGTGATTATTATCATTTCTAAATGAAAAATATCCAAATCAACAATTTTTTTATATAAAAATGTCAAAATCTCCTTTTTTATCATTACTTTCAATATTTTTCAAATGAAAAATATAAAATCTTTTCAAATGAACATTAACAAAATCAGCTATTTTCATCCTGATATACACCTTTTGGAAAAAAACTTATAAAAATCAGCAATTTTTATCCTTATTTTCTCTATTTTAAAATAAAAAATATCAAAGTCTGCAATTTTTATCCTGATTTTATTCTTTTCCAAAAAGGAAACTATCAAAATCAGCTATTCATATACTTATTTTATTATTTGAATTGAATAAACAGCAGCTATTTTTGTGATTATTATCATTTCTAAATGAAAAATATCCAAATCAACTATTTTTTTATGTAAAAATGTCAAAATCTCCTTTTTTATCATTATTTTCAATATTTTTCAAATGAAAAATATGAAATCTTTTCAAATAAACATTAAGAAAATCAGCTATTTTCATCCTGATATACACCTTTTGGAAAAAAAACTTATAAAAATCAGCAATTTTTATCATTATTTTCTCCATTTTAAATTAAAAATATCAAAATCTGCAATTTTAATCCTGATTTTATTCTTTTCCAAAAAGAAAACTATCAAAATCAGCCATTTATATCCTTATTTTATTATTTGAAATGAATAAAAAGCAGCTATTTTTGTGATTATTATCATTTCTAAATGGAAAATGTCCAAATCAACTATTTTTTTATGTAAAAATGTCAAAATCTCCTTTTTTATCATTACTTTCAATATTTTTCAAATGAAAAATATGAAATCTTTTCAAATAAACATTAAGAAAATCAGCTATTTTCATCCTGATATACACCTTTTGGAAAAAACTTATAAAAATCAGCAATTTTCATCATTATTTTCTCTATTTTAAAATAAAAAATATCAAAGTCTGCAATTTTTATCCTGATTTTATTCTTTTCCAAAAGGAAACTATCAAAATCAGCTATTCATATACTTATTTTATTATTTGAATTGAATAAACAGCAGCTATTTTTGTGATTATTATCATTTCTAAATGAAAAATATCCAAATCAACTATTTTTTTATGTAAAAATGTCAAAATCTCCTTTTTTATCATTACTTTCAATATTTTTCAAATGAAAAATATAAAATCTTTTCAAATGAACATTAACAAAATCAGCTATTTTCATCCTGATATACAACTTTTGGAAAAAAAATTATAAAAATCAGCAATTTTTATCCTTATTTTCTTCATTTCAAAATAAAAAAATATCAAAATCTGCAATTTTTATCCTGATTTTATTCTTTTCCAAAAGAAAACTATCAAAATCAGCCATTTATATCCTTATTTGATTATTTGAAATGAATAAAAAGCAGCTATTTTTGTGATTATTATCATTTCTAAATGAAAAATGTCCAAATCAACTATTTTTTTATGTAAAAATGTCAAAATCTCCTTTTTTATCATTACTTTCAATATTTTTCAAATGAAAAATATAAAATCTTTTCAAATGAACATTAACAAAATCAGCTATTTTCATCCTGATATACACCTTTTGGAAAAAAAATTATAAAAATCAGCAATTTTTATCCTTATTTTCTTCATTTTAAAATAAAAAATATCAAAATCTGCAATTCTTATCCTGATTTTCTTCTTTTCTAAAAGAAAACTATCAAAATCAGCTATTTATATACTTATTTTATTGTATGAAATGAATAAACGGCATCTATTTTTGTGATTATTATCATTTTTAAATGAAAAATATCCAAATCAACTATTTTTTTATGTAAAAATGTCAAAATCTCCTTTTTTATCATTATTTTCAATATTTTTCAAATGAAAAATATGAAATCTTTTCAAATAAACATTAAGAAAATCAGCTATTTTCATCCTGATATACACCTTTTGGAAAAAAACTCATAAAAATCAGCAATTTTTATCCTTATTTTCTCCATTTTAAAATAAAAAATATGAAAATCCGCAATTTTCATCCTCATTTTATTCTTTTCCAACAGAAAATTATCAAAATCACCTATTTATATCCTTATTTTATTATTTGAAATGAATAAACAGCAGCTATTTTTGTGATTATTATCATTTCTATATGAAAAATATCCAAATCAACTATTTTTTTATGTAAAAATGTCAAAATCTCCTTTTTTATCATTATTTTCAATATTTTTCAAATGAAAAATATGAAATCTTTTCAAATGAACATTAACAAAATCAGCTATTTTCATCCTGATATACACCTTTTGGAAAAAACTTATAAAAATCAGCAATTTTCATCATTATTTTCTCTATTTTAAAATAAAAAATATCAAAGTCTGCAATTTTTATCCTGATTTTATTCTTTTCCAAAAGGAAACTATCAAAATCAGCTATTCATATACTTATTTTATTATTTGAATTGAATAAACAGCAGCTATTTTTGTGATTATTATCATTTCTAAATGAAAAATATCCAAATCAACTATTTTTTTATGTAAAAATGTCAAAATCTCCTTTTTTATCATTACTTTCAATATTTTTCAAATGAAAAATATAAAATCTTTTCAAATGAACATTAACAAAATCAGCTATTTTCATCCTGATATACACCTTTTGGAAAAAAAATTATAAAAATCAGCAATTTTTATCCTTATTTTCTTCATTTCAAAATAAAAAATATCAAAATCTGCAATTTTTATCCTGATTTTATTCTTTTCCAAAAGAAAACTATCAAAATCAGCCATTTATATCCTTATTTGATTATTTGAAATGAATAAAAAGCAGCTATTTTTGTGATTATTATCATTTCTAAATGAAAAATGTCCAAATCAACTATTTTTTTATGTAAAAATGTCAAAATCTCCTTTTTTATCATTACTTTCAATATTTTTCAAATGAAAAATATAAAATCTTTTCAAATGAACATTAACAAAATCAGCTATTTTCATCCTGATATACACCTTTTGGAAAAAAATTATAAAAATCAGCAATTTTTATCCTTATTTTCTTCATTTTAAAATAAAAAATATCAAAATCTGCAATTCTTATCCTGATTTTCTTCTTTTCTAAAAGAAAACTATCAAAATCAGCTATTTATATACTTATTTTATTGTATGAAATGAATAAACGGCATCTATTTTTGTGATTATTATCATTTTTAAATGAAAAATATCCAAATCAACTATTTTTTTATGTAAAAATGTCAAAATCTCCTTTTTTATCATTATTTTCAATATTTTTCAAATGAAAAATATGAAATCTTTTCAAATAAACATTAAGAAAATCAGCTATTTTCATCCTGATATACACCTTTTGGAAAAAAACTCATAAAAATCAGCAATTTTTATCCTTATTTTCTCCATTTTAAAATAAAAAATATGAAAATCCGCAATTTTTATCCTCATTTTATTCTTTTCCAACAGAAAATTATCAAAATCACCTATTTATATCCTTATTTTATTATTTGAAATGAATAAACAGCAGCTATTTTTGTGATTATTATCATTTCTATATGAAAAATATCCAAATCAACTATTTTTTTATGTAAAAATGTCAAAATCTCCTTTTTTATCATTATTTTCAATATTTTTCAAATGACAAATATGAAATCTTTTCAAATGAACATTAACAAAATCAGCTATTTTCATCCTGATATACACCTTTTGGAAAAAAACTTATAAAAATCAGCAATTTTTATCCTTATTTTCTCCATTTTAAAATAAAAAATATCCAAATCTGCAATATTTATCCTGATTTTATTCTTTTCCAAACGAAAACTATCAAAATCAGCCATTTATATCCTTATTTTATTATTTGATATGAATAAACAGCAGCTAATTTTGTGATTATTATCATTTCTAAATGAAAAATATCCAAAACTATTTTTTTTGTAAAAATGTCAAAATCTCCTTTTTTATCATTATTTTCAATATTTTTCAAATGAAAAATATGAAATCTTTTCAAATGAACATTAACAAAATCAGCTATATACATCCTGATATACACCTTTTGGAAAAAAACTTATAAAAATCAGCAATTTTTATCCTTATTTTCTTCATTTTAAAATAAAAAATATCAAAATCTGCAATATTTATCTTAATTTTATTCTTTTCCAAAAGAAAACTATCAAAATCGGCCATTTATAACTTTATTTTATTATTCGAAATGGATAAACAGCAGCTATTTTTGTGATTATTATCATTTCTAAATGAAAAATATCCAAATCAACAATTTTTTTATATAAAAATGTCAAAATCTCCTTTTTCAAATGAACATTGACAAAATCAGCTATTTTCATCCTGATATACACCTTTTGGAAAAAAACTTATAAAAATCAGCAATTTTTATCCTTATTTTCTCCATTTTAAAATATAAAATATCAAAATCTGCAATTTTTATTCTGATTTTATTTTTTTCCTAAAGAAAATATCAAAATCAGCTATTTATATCCTTATTTTATTATTTGAAATGAATAAAAAGCAGCTATTTTTGTGATTATCATCATATCTAAATGAAAAATATCCAAAACTATTTTTTTTGTAAAAATGTCAAAATCTCCATTTTTATCATTATTTTCAATATTTTTCAAATGAAAAATATGAAATCTTTTCAAATGAACATTAAGAAAATCAGCTATTTTCATCCTGATATACACCTTCTCGAAAAAAACTTATGAAAATCAGCTATTTTTATCTTTATTTTCTCCATTTTAAAATAAAAAATATCAAAATCTGCAATTTTTATCCTGATTTTATTCTTTTCCAAAAGAAAACTATCAAAATCAGCCATTTATATCCTTATTTTATTATTTGAAATGAATAAAAAGCAGCTATTTTTGTGATTATTATCATTTCTAAATGAAAAATGTCCAAATCAACTATTTTTTTATGTAAAAATGTCAAAATCTCCTTTTTTATCATTACTTTCAATATTTTTCAAATGAAAAATATAAAATCTTTTCAAATGAACATTAACAAAATCAGCTATTTTCATCCTGATATACACCTTTTGGAAAAAAAACTTATAAAAATCAGCAATTTTTATCATTATTTTCTCCATTTTAAATTAAAAATATCAAAATCTGCAATTTTTATCCTGATTTTATTCTTTTCCAAAAGAAAACTATCAAAATCAGCCATTTATATCCTTATTTTATTATTTGAAATGAATAAAAAGCAGCTATTTTTGTGATTATTATCATTTCTAAATGAAAAATGTCCAAATCAACTATTTTTTTATGTAAAAATGTCAAAATCTCCTTTTTTATCATTACTTTCAATATTTTTCAAATGAAAAATATGAAATCTTTTCAAATAAACATTAAGAAAATCAGCTATTTTCATCCTGATATACACCTTTTGGAAAAAAACTTATAAAAATCAGCAATTTTTATCCTTATTTTCTCCATTTTAAAATAAAAAATATCAAAGTCTGCAATTTTTATCCTGATTTTATTCTTTTCCAAAAGGAAACTATCAAAATCAGCTATTCATATACTTATTTTATTATTTGAATTGAATAAACAGCAGCTAATTTTTGTGATTATTATCATTTCTAAATGAAAAATATCCAAATCAACTATTTTTTTATGTAAAAATGTCAAAACCTCCTTTTTTATCATTACTTTCAATATTTTTCAAATGAAAAATATAAAATCTTTTCAAATGAACATTAACAAAATCAGCTATTTTCATCCTGATATACACCTTTTGGAAAAAAAATTATAAAAATCAGCAATTTTTATCCTTATTTTCTTCATTTTAAAATAAAAAATATCAAAATCTGCAATTTTTATCCTGATTTTCTTCTTTTCTAAAAGAAAACTATCAAAATCAGCTATTTATATACTTATTTTATTGTATGAAATGAATAAACGGCAACTATTTTTGTGATTATTACCATTTCTAAATGAAAAATATCCAAATCAACTATTTTTTATGTAAAAATGTCAAAATCTCCTTTTTTATCATTATTTTCAATATTTTTCAAATGAAAAATATGAAATCTTTTCAAATGAACATTAACAAAATCAGCTATATACATCCTGATATACACCTTTTGGAAAAAAACTTATAAAAATCAGCAATTTTTATCCTTATTTTCTTCATTTTAAAATAAAAAATATCAAAATCTGCAATATTTATCCTGATTTTATTCTTTTCCAAAAGAAAACTATCAAAATCGGCCATTTATAACTTTATTTTATTATTCGAAATGGATAAACAGCAGCTATTTTTGTGATTATTATCATTTCTAAATGAAAAATATCGAAATCAACAATTTTTTTATATAAAAATGTCAAAATCTCCTTTTTCAAATGAACATTGACAAAATCAGCTATTTTCATCCTGATATACACCCTTTGGAAAAAAACTTATAAAAATCAGCAATTTTTATCCTTATTTTCTCCATTTTAAAATATAAAATATCAAAATCTGCAATTTTTATTCTGATTTTATTTTTTTCCTAAAGAAAATATCAAAATCAGCTATTTATATCCTTATTTTATTATTTGAAATCAATAAACAGCAGCTATTTTTGTGATTATCATCATATCTAAATGAAAAATATCCAAAACTAGTTTTTTTGTAAAAATGTCAAAATCTCCATTTTTATCATTATTTTCAATATTTTTCAAATGAAAAATATGAAATCTTTTCAAATGAACATTAAGAAAATCAGCTATTTTCATCCTGATATACACCTTCTCGAAAAAAACTTATGAAAATCAGCTATTTTTATCTTTATTTTCTCCATTTTAAAATAAAAAATATCAAAATCTGCAATTTTTATCCTGATTTTATTCTTTTCCAAAAGAAAACTATCAAAATCAGCCATTTATATCCTTATTTTATTATTTGAAATGAATAAAAAGCAGCTATTTTTGTGATTATTATCATTTCTAAATGAAAAATGTCCAAATCAACTATTTTTTTATGTAAAAATGTCAAAATCTCCTTTTTTATCATTACTTTCAATATTTTTCAAATGAAAAATATAAAATCTTTTCAAATGAACATTAACAAAATCAGCTATTTTCATCCTGATATACACCTTTTGGAAAAAACTTATAAAAATCAGCAATTTTTATCCTTATTTTCTCTATTTTAAAATAAAAAATATCAAAGTCTGCAATTTTTATCCTGATTTTATTCTTTTCCAAAAGGAAACTATCAAAATCAGCTATTCATATACTTATTTTATTATTTGAATTGAATAAACAGCAGCTATTTTTGTGATTATTATCATTTCTAAATGAAAAATATCCAAATCAACTATTTTTTTATGTAAAAATGTCAAAATCTCCTTTTTTATCATTATTTTCAATATTTTTCAAATGAAAAATATGAAATCTTTTCAAATAAACATTAAGAAAATCAGCTATTTTCATCCTGATATACACCTTTTGGAAAAAAAACTTATAAAAATCAGCAATTTTTATCCTTATTTTCTCCATTTTAAATTAAAAATATCAAAATCTGCAATTTTTATCCTGATTTTATTCTTTTCCAAAAGAAAACTATCAAAATCAGCCATTTATATCCTTATTTTATTATTTGAAATGAATAAAAAGCAGCTATTTTTGTGATTATTATCATTTCTAAATGAAAAATGTCCAAATCAACTATTTTTTTATGTAAAAATGTCAAAATCTCCTTTTTTATCATTACTTTCAATATTTTTCAAATGAAAAATATGAAATCTTTTCAAATAAACATTAAGAAAATCAGCTATTTTCATCCTGATATACACCTTTTGGAAAAAAACTTATAAAAATCAGCAATTTTTATCCTTATTTTCTCCATTTTAAAATAAAAAATATCAAAGTCTGCAATTTTTATCCTGATTTTATTCTTTTCCAAAAGGAAACTATCAAAATCAGCTATTCATATACTTATTTTATTATTTGAATTGAATAAACAGCAGCTATTTTTGTGATTATTATCATTTCTAAATGAAAAATATCCAAATCAACTATTTTTTTTATGTAATAATGTCAAAACCTCCTTTTTTATCATTACTTTCAATATTTTTCAAATGAAAAATATAAAATCTTTTCAAATGAACATTAACAAAATCAGCTATTTTCATCCTGATATACACCTTTTGGAAAAAAAATTATAAAAATCAGCAATTTTTATCCTTATTTTCTTCATTTTAAAATAAAAAATATCAAAATCTGCAATTTTTATCCTGATTTTCTTCTTTTCTAAAAGAAAACTATCAAAATCAGCTATTTATATACTTATTTTATTGTATGAAATGAATAAACGGCAACTATTTTTGTGATTATTACCATTTCTAAATGAAAAATATCCAAATCAACTATTTTTTATGTAAAAATGTCAAAATCTCCTTTTTTATCATTATTTTCAATATTTTTCAAATGAAAAATATGAAATCTTTTCAAATGAACATGAACAAAATCAGCTATTTTCATCCTGATATACACCTTTTGGAAAAAAAACTTATAAAAATCAGCAATTTTTATCATTATTTTCTCCATTTTAAATTAAAAATATCAAAATCTGCAATTTTTATCCTGATTTTATTCTTTTCCAACAGAAAATTATCAAAATCAGCCATTTATATCCTTATTTTATTATTTGATAAGAATAAACAGAAGCTATTTTTGTGATTATTATCATTTCTAAATGAAAAATATCCAAATCAACTATTTTTTTATGTAAAAATGTCAAAATCTCCTTTTTTATCATTATTTTCAATATTTTTCAAATGACAAATATGAAATCTTTTCAAATGAACATTAACAAAATCAGCTATTTTCATCCTGATATACACCTTTTGGAAAAAAACTTATAAAAATCAGCAATTTTTATCCTTATTTTCTCCATTTTAAAATAAAAAATATCCAAATCTGCAATATTTATCCTGATTTTATTCTTTTCCAAACGAAAACTATCAAAATCAGCCATTTATATCCTTATTTTATTATTTGATATGAATAAACAGAAGCTAATTTTGTGATTATTATCATTTCTAAATGAAAAATATCCAAAACTATTTTTTTTGTAAAAATGTCAAAATCTCCTTTTTTATCATTATTTTCAATATTTTTCAAATGAAAAATATGAAATCTTTTCAAATGAACATTAACAAAATCAGCTATATACATCCTGATATACACCTTTTGGAAAAAAACTTATAAAAATCAGCAATTTTTATCCTTATTTTCTTCATTTTAAAATAAAAAATATCAAAATCTGCAATATTTATCCTGATTTTATTCTTTTCCAAAAGAAAACTATCAAAATCGCCCATTTATAACTTTATTTTATTATTCGAAATGGATAAACAGCAGCTATTTTTGTGATTATTATCATTTCTAAATGAAAAATATCCAAATCAACAATTTTTTTATATAAAAATGTCAAAATCTCCTTTTTCAAATGAACATTGACAAAATCAGCTATTTTCATCCTGATATACACCCTTTGGAAAAAAACTTATAAAAATCAGCAATTTTTATCCTTATTTTCTCCATTTTAAAATATAAAATATCAAAATCTGCAATTTTTATTCTGATTTTATTTTTTTCCTAAAGAAAATATCAAAATCAGCTATTTATATCCTTATTTTATTATTTGAAATCAATAAACAGCAGCTATTTTTGTGATTATCATCATATCTAAATGAAAAATATCCAAAACTAGTTTTTTTGTAAAAATGTCAAAATCTCCATTTTTATCATTATTTTCAATATTTTTCAAATGAAAAATATGAAATCTTTTCAAATGAACATTAAGAAAATCAGCTATTTTCATCCTGATATACACCTTCTCGAAAAAAACTTATGAAAATCAGCTATTTTTATCTTTATTTTCTCCATTTTAAATTAAAAATATCAAAATCTGCAATTTTTATCCTGATTTTATTCTTTTCCAAAAGAAAACTATCAAAATCAGCCATTTATATCCTTATTTTATTATTTGAAATGAATAAAAAGCAGCTATTTTTGTGATTATTATCATTTCTAAATGAAAAATGTCCAAATCAACTATTTTTTTATGTAAAAATGTCAAAATCTCCTTTTTTATCATTACTTTCAATATTTTTCAAATGAAAAATATGAAATCTTTTCAAATAAACATTAAGAAAATCAGCTATTTTCATCCTGATATACACCTTTTGGAAAAAAACATAAAAATCAGCAATTTTTATCCTTATTTTCTCCATTTTAAAATAAAAAATATCAAAGTCTGCAATTTTTATCCTGATTTTATTCTTTTCCAAAAGGAAACTATCAAAATCAGCTATTCATATACTTATTTTATTATTTGAATTGAATAAACAGCAGCTATTTTTGTGATTATTATCATTTCTAAATGAAAAATATCCAAATCAACTATTTTTTTATGTAAAAATGTCAAAACCTCCTTTTTTATCATTACTTTCAATATTTTTCAAATGAAAAATATAAAATCTTTTCAAATGAACATTAACAAAATCAGCTATTTTCATCCTGATATACACCTTTTGGAAAAAAAAATTATAAAAATCAGCAATTTTTATCCTTATTTTCTTCATTTTAAAATAAAAAATATCAAAATCTGCAATTTTTATCCTGATTTTCTTCTTTTCTAAAAGAAAACTATCAAAATCAGCTATTTATATACTTATTTTATTGTATGAAATGAATAAACGGCAACTATTTTTGTGATTATTACCATTTCTAAATGAAAAATATCCAAATCAACTATTTTTTATGTAAAAATGTCAAAATCTCCTTTTTTATCATTATTTTCAATATTTTTCAAATGAAAAATATGAAATCTTTTCAAATGAACATGAACAAAATCAGCTATTTTCATCCTGATATACACCTTTTGGAAAAAAACTTTAAAAAATCAGCAATTTTTATCCTTATTTTCTTCATTTTAAAATAAAAAATATCAAAATCCGCAATTTTTACCCGGATTTTATAATTTTCCAAAAGAAAACTATCAAAATCAGCCATTTATATACTTATTTTATTAGTTGAAATGAATAAACAGCAGCTATTTTTGTGATTATTATCATTTCTAAATGAAAAATATCCAAATCAACTATTTTTTATGTAAAAATGTCAAAATCTCCTTTTTTATCATCATTTTCAATATTTTTCAAATGAAAAATATGAAATCTTTTCAAATGAACATTAAGAAAATCAGCTATTTTCATCCTGATATACACCTTTTAGAAAAAAACTTATAAAAATCAGCAATTTTTATCCTTATTTTCTCCATTTTAAAATAAAAAATATCAAAATCCGCCATTTTTATCCTCATTTTATTTTTTTCCAACAGGAAATTATCAAAATCACCTATTTCTATCCTTATTTTATTATTTGAAATGAATAAAAAGCAGCTATTGTTGTGATTATTATCATTTCTAAATGAAAAATATCCAAATCAACTATTTTTTTATGCAAAAATATCAAAATCTCCTTTTTTACCATTAATTTCAATATTTTTCAAATGAAAAATATGAAATTTTCTCAAATGAACATTAACAAAATTAGCTATTTTCATCCTGATATACACCTTTTGGAAAAAAACTTATAAAAATCAGCAATTTTTATCCATATTTTCTCTATTTTAAAATAAAAAATATCAAAATCTGCAATTTTTATCCTGATTTTATTCTTTTCCGACAGAAAATTATCAAAATCACCTATTTATATCCTTATTTTATTATTTGAAATGAATAAACAGCAGCTATTTTTGTGATTATTTTCATTTCTAAATGAAAAATATCCAAATCAACTATTTTTTTATGTAAAAATGTCAAAATCTCCTATTTTACCATTATTTTCAATATTTTTCAAATGAAAAATATGAAATCTTTTCAAATGAACATTAACAAAATCAGCTATTTTCATCCTGATGTACACCTTTTGGAAATAAAACTTATAATAATCAGCATTTTTATCCTTATTTTCTCTATTTTCAAATAGAAAATATCAAAATCTGCAATTTTTTTCCTCATTTTATTTTTTTCCAATAGAAAATTATCAAAATCACCTATATATATCCTTATTTTATTTTTTGAAATGAATAAACAGCAGCTATTTTTGTGATTATTATCATTTCTATATGAAAAATATCCAAATCAACTACTTTTTTATGCGAAAATGTCAAAATCTCCTTTTTTACCATTAATTTCAATATTTTTCAAATGAAAAATATAAAATTTTTTCAAATGAACATTAAGAAAATCAGCTATTTTCATCCTGATATACACCTTTTGGAAAAAAACTTATAAAAATCAGCAATTTTCATCTTTATTTTCTCCATTTTAAAATTAAAAATATGAAAATCTGCAATTTTTATCCTCATTTTATTCTTTTCCAAAAGAAAACTATCAAAATCAGCTATTTATATCCTTATTTTATTATTTGAAATGAATAAACAGCAGCTATTTTTGTGATTATTATCATTTCTAAATGAAAAATATCCAAATCAACTATTTTTTTATGTAAAAATGTCAAAATCTCCTTTTTTATCATTATTTTCAATATTTTTCACATGAAAAATATGAAATCTTGTCAAATGAACATTAAGAAAATCAGCTATTTTCATCCTGATATACACCTTTTGGTAAAAAACTTATAAAAATCAGCAATTTTCATCTTTATTTTCTCCATTTTAAAATTAAAAATATGAAAATCTGCAATTTTTATCCTCATTTTATTCTTTTCCAAAAGAAAACTATCAAAATCAGCCATTTATATCCTTATTTTATTATTTGAAATGAATAAATAGCAGAGACTTTGGTGATTATTATCATTTCTAAATGAAAAAATATCCAAATCAACTATTTTTTATGTAAAAATGTCAAAATCTCCTTTTTTCTAATAAAAAACATGAAAATCAGCTCTTTTTATCCTTTTTTAACCTTCTTTTTCAAATGAAAAACATCAAAATCAGTAGTTTTTCGGAAAATTTCTTATTTTTCAAATGAGAAATGTCAAAATGAGCTATTTGAATTGGGATAATCTTCTCTTTCAAAATCAGTTATATTTGTCATTCTTTTCTTCTTTTACTAAAGAAAATAACAAAATCAGCAATTTTTATCCATATTTTCTGCTTTTCAAATGAAAAATCTTAAAATCAGCATTTTCCTTCTGATTTTCATCTTTTTAAAATAAAAATTATCAAAATCAGATATTTTTATCCTTATTTTCTACTTTTTATAAATGCAAAATATGAATGTCAGCTATTTCTGTTTCTATGTTCTTCTTTTTCAAATGAAAATTATCAAAATTAGCTATTTTTATAATTGTTTTCTTCTTTTTCAAATGAAATATATCAAAATCAGCTACTTATATCCTTATTTTCTTCTTTTTCTAAATCAAAAATAAAAACTCGGCTATTAATATCCATATTTTCTTCATATTCAAATGAAAAATATCAAAATCTTCTTATTTGCAAATAAAATGTTAAAAGTTGCTCCTTTTGTCATTATTTTCTACTTTTTCAAATAAAAAATGTCATTTTATCTTGATATTCATCTTTTAAAATAAAAGTTATAAAAATCAGCTATATTTTATTTTCTACTTTTTCAAATAAAAAAAATTTCAAAATCCGTTTTTTTTGTCCTTATATTATTCTTTTTCCAAAAGAAAATCATCAAAATCAGCTATTTATATCCTTATTTTCTTCATTTACAAATGAAAACATCAAATTCAGCTAATTTTATCCTTATTTTAAAATAAAAAGGCCAAAATTTCTCTTTTATCCTTATTTTCCTCCTTTTCAAATGAAAAATATCAAAATCAGTGATTTTTATCCTTATTTTCAAATGGAAATGTCAAAATCAGCTATATCTATCCTTGTTTTCTTCTTCTGCTAATGAAATTTATGAAAAATATCTATTTTTATACTCATTTACTATTTTTTCAAATAAAAAATATCAAAATTGGAATTATTTATCATTATTTTCTTTCTTTTCAAATAAAAAAATTTAAAATTAGCTATTTTTATGTTTATTTTTTCTTTTTCAAATGTAGAATATCAAAATCAGCTCTTTATATCCTTCTTTTGAAATGCAAGAAATCAAACTTAGCTATTCATATCAGTATTTTCTTCAATTTAAAAAAAAATTAACATCAAAATCTTTTTTCAAATGAAAATTTACAAAATCAGCCTATTTATCCTATTTTATTCTTTTGCAAATAAATATATCAAAATCACCTATTTATATCCTTATTTTCTTCTTTTTCAAATGACAAATATCAAAATCTGCTATATTTATCATTATTGTCTTTTTTTTAAGGAAAGATATCAAAATCATCTATTATAGTTTTTATTTTCTTCTTTATTGAATGAAAAATAACAAAATCAGCAATTTTTATCCATGTTTTTCAATTTAAATATATAAATTCTATTTTTATTCTTATTTTCTTCTTTTTCAATTGAAAAACAGCAAAATCAGTTTATATTATTCTTTTGCAAATGAATAACATCAAACTCTGCTCTTTTTATCCTGCTAGTCTTCTTTTTTTAAATAAAAATCATCAAAATCAAATATTTTTATCATCATTTTCTTTTTTTCGAATGTAAAATATCAAAATCAGCAATTTTTATCCTAATGTTTTTTCAAATGAAAATTATCAAAATCAACTATTTTTATACTTATTTAATTATTTTTTAAATGAAAAATAACACAATCAAGCTATTTTTATTCTGATATTCTCCAATTGCAAATGAAAATTATCAAAATCATCTAGTTTATACTTATTTACTTCTTTTTCAAATGAAAAATAAAAATTAAGCTTTATTTATCATTTTTTTCAAATGAAAAATATCAAAATCTGCTCTTTTTATCCTTACTTCCTTCTTTTTCAAATAAAAAGTATCAAAATCAAAATTTTTATCCTTTTTTCTTCTTTTTTAAAAGACAAATATCAAAATCATTTATTTTTATACTGATATTAAATTTTTAAAAGAAAAATATCAAAATCAGCTAATTATATCCATATTTTCTTCATTTTCCATCGAAAAATATCAAAATCAGCTGTTTATATCCCTTTTTTTAAATAAAATATCAAAATCTAATCTTTTTATCATTATTTGCTCCTTTTCCAAATGAAAATGATAAAAATCAGCTAATTTTATTGTAATTGTCATTTTTTCAAATAAAACTATCAGAACCTGCTATTTTTATTGTTTTTTTCTGCTTTTTCTAAATCAGCTATTTTGGTCATTTTCTTCTTTTTCAAATGAAAAATATCAAAATCAGCTATTTATATCCTCATTTTCTTCTTTTTTAAATGCTAAATACTAAAATCAGCTATTTTTATGTTTATTTTCTTTATTTTCTAATGACAAGTATCAAAATCAAAAATATTTATCTTGATAGTCTTCTTTTTCAAATGAAAATTATTAAAATCAGCTATTTTTATCCATATATTTTTCTTTTTCAAATGAAAATTTACAAAATCAGCAATATTTATCTTTATTTTCTTCTTTTGCAAAAAAAAAATATAATCAGCTATTTATCATTATTTCATTCATTTTCTAATAAAAAATATCATAATCAGCAATTTATATCCTAATTCTTTTGTTTTATGCATATCTTCACTTTCTTTTTTAGAAATAAAAATAAAAAATCAGCTATTTATATCTTTATTTTCATCATTTTCAAATACAAATTATAAAAATCAGCTATTTTAATGATTATTGTCATCTTTTTTAAATGAAAATTATCAAAATCAGCTATTTTTATTATTGTTTCCTTCTTATTCAAATGTAAAATATCAGAAACTGATATCACTATTTTTATCCTTATTTTCTGCTTTTTCAAAATCTACTATTTTTGTCGTTTTCTTCTTTTTCAAATGAAAAATATCAAAATCCGCTATATTTATCATTATTGTCAGCTATTTACATCCTTATTTTCTTCTTTTGAAATGAAAAAAATATCAGCTATTTTTCCATATTTTCTTCATTTTCAAATGAAAAATAACAAAATCAGCTATTTTTATCCTTATTTTCATATAAAAAAGTCAAAATCTGCTCTTTTATCCTTATTTTGTTCTTTTAAAAGGAAAGTTTATTTTCTTCATTTTCAAATGAAAAATAACAAAATCAGGTATTTTTATCCATATTTTCAAATAGAAAAAATTAAAAATCTGCTTTTTTTAAAATTTTCTTTTTCTTCAAATAAAAGATATCAAAATCAGCTATTTTATCTTTACTTTCTCTTTTTTAAATGAATATTATCAAAATCAGCAATTTTTATCCTCATATTTTTCATTTTCAAAATCAGCTATATTTATCCTTATTTTCTTCTTTTGCAAAAAAAAAAAAAACACCAACAAAATCTTATATTTTTGTCTTCTTCAAATGAATATGAAATTCAGTTATGGTTATCCTACTTTTCTTAATTTTCAAATGAAAAATATCAAAATCTGCTATATTTACCATTATTGTTTTCTTTTATAAAGGAAGGATATCAGAATCAGCTATTTTTATCCTTTTTTTTTCATTTTTGTTAAATAAAAAATATTAGAATCAGCTATTTTTATCCTTATTTTCTTCTTTTTCAATTAAAAAGTATCAAATTCAGCTACTTTTATTCATATCTTCTACTTTTTCAAATGAAAAATATCAAAATCAGTTATTTTTATCCTGATATTTGTCTTATTCAAACAAAAATTATCAAAATCAGCCATTTCTATCTTTATTTTCTTCTCTTTCAAATAAAAAATATCAAAATCAGCTATTTTTATCATTATTGTCATCTTTTTTAAATGTAAAATATCAAAATTATCTTAATTTATCATTATTTTCTTTCTTTTGAAATGAAAAATTTTACAATTACCTATTTTTATTCTCATTTTTTCTTTTTCAAAAGAAAAATATCAAAATCAGCCTTTTTTCCTTATTTTCTTCTTTCTTAAATGAAAAATATTAAAATTAGCTATTTTTGCCTGTGTTTTATACTTTTTCAAATGAAAAAGATCAAAATCAGCTATTTTTATGCTGATATATTTTTTTTAAATGAAAATTATCGAAATAAGCTTTTCTGTCCTTATTTACTTCTTTTTTAAAAGAAAAATATCAAAACCAGCTATTTCTACCCATATCTTTCTTCTTTTTAAATGAAAATTATCAAAATCAGCTTTTTTTATCCTAATTTTCTTATTTTTCAAATGAAAGATATTAAAATCAGCTATTTTTTATCCTAATGTTCATCCTTTTCATATCAGTCATATTTATCAGTTATGGTTAAGGTTCAAAAAGAACAACACGACCACTAGGGTAGAAATAACGAATATATGTTAACAAGAAATTACAATATAATATGTGGAAGGTGTTTGTATGACTGTCAGTCTGGTTTGGAGTGAACTGCTATCAACTCTCTCTCTCTCTCTCTCTCTCTCTCTCTCTCTCTCTCTCTCTCTCTCTCTCTCTCTCTGCATAGTATATATAGTCTTAGGAAGAATTCATTCTAGAGTTACAGGTAAGAACCCATGACACCCCCTCTCATGCTTTTACTTTGCAGAGGTCTTTAATATTTTTTCCTCTTCGGATTAATCATCAAAGACTCTTTAAATTTTCATTTTCTGCTAGATTTCCATGGTTCTTAAACTGCTTGAGGCATTTCCATATCGAATGTGTCAAATATTGTGTCCATTACTTCCTCCTCTTCCTGAGGTAGACTGTTAGAATTCTCTAACAACCTCTTTCTGATCTGATTTAAATGCCTTTTATGTGAGAACTTTGGACCCTGAATTATGTAAATGATATTCCCCATCCTTTTCTCTATTATATCTGACTCCCAATAAGATGTGTTGTTTTTTAACATTTTAAAAAAACTTTCTCCTTTGAGTTAAATCTTTTTTTTCTATACAAACGATGTTGATGATTGCTTTGTCTGTTTCAGTAGTAACTTGTCGAATACTGATCTAATTTTTCGGGTGAACATTACTTCCGTCTGCGATAGTGCCGATGACGTAGTACTGTTCAATGTTATTCTATACACTTGCAAGAGTTGTTGTAATGCCTTTTCTGTTGGTATGCCATAAGCTTTCCTTAGTGCTCTTTTTAGTGAATCTGCAAGCCTTTCCCCTTGCCCATTTGACCTTGGGTGATATGGCAGAAATTTGATGTTTTTCACCTGAAAGGTTTCACAAAATTCTTGAAAGTCCGCAAATGTAAATTGTGTCCCATTATCAGTGACTAGACAATCCACCACTCATGGAGGCAATTTATTGTCATCTCAGAAGTAGGTTTTCTACAATGAAATACTTCTGGCCAAAGGCTGTAACTGTCTACTACAATCAAGTAATAGAAGCTCTCTAATGAACCTGCGAAATCTGCATGGATTCTTGACAATGGTCGATCTGTCTTAGGCCATGTTTTATGAGTGATCGGAGGTGCCTTGGCTGCTAAGGAACAGCCATTGCATTTGTCCCTATATGTACAATATCTTGATCCATATTTGGCCAGTACACATAATTTCGCATTAAGGATTTCATCCTGTTCTTTTCTGGATGGCCCATGTGGAAATCCTTGAGGATTTTCCTTTGTAGCGTTTTCAGGATTACTACTCTTTCATTATATAGTAGAACATTATCACATAACGTAAAACTGTCTGGGATATGCTTATCTTTTCCTGCAATTTTTGTTTTGGTTTCTTTTATAAATTCATCATTTACTGCTTTGTTTCTTATTTTCTGTAATGTGACAGGGTGGTCTCAAATTGTACTGCATAATAATGTTCTAATATCTCCCTCATCTCGTAAAGCTGCAATTACAGAATCTTCTAATGGTTCCATTTTCTTTGAAACTAGTCTCGAAAGACCGTCTGCATGCCCAATTTTGTTTGATAGAAGATACTCTAATTTTAAGTTATAATTTAATAGAATCATCCCCCATCTTAGTAATCTATTAGCAGTGTAGACAGGTAGGCCTTTTTTTGATCCAAACATTGTCAGTAACAGCTTGTGGTCTGTTTGTAAGGTAAAGAATCTGCCGTAAACATATCTGTGGAATCTCGTAACCGCAAAAATAATCTCCAACACTTCCTTTTTGATTTGCGAGTAATTTTTATTGGCTGGTAGTAACGTTTTCAATGCATGTGCGATGGGTTTTAGTGTCTCATCCAGCATTTTATGAAGTATACATGCTCCAACACCATAGGAACTTGCATCACTCGTGACTATTATTTCCAATTTTGGATCATAATGTGTTAAAAATAAATTTGCTGTTAGAGTCTTAATGATTTTGTTGAAAGTTTTCTGATATTTGGATGAGCATTCATGAACTTTTTCCTTCTTCAACAGTTCGTTTAGAAGTGTGCATAATTTGTACATGTTAGGTATAAACTCTTGATAATAATTTACTAATCCCAAAAAGCTTTGTAACTCGGCTATATTTTTTGGAGCCAGCATGTTTTTTTATTGCCGTGGCTCTTTCTGAGTCTGGTCTTCTTCCTTCTTTGTCAATAATATAGCCCAGATATTTTATCTCCTTCATAAATAAGTCACATTTATTGTCCTTTACCTTAAAGCCGTAATTTTGTATTGCGAAGACCTCTTGAATGTGTTGTTCAATATTTTTGCTATTTATCAGGATGTCATCAAGGTATGCGATCGTGAACTCCAGTCCATTATTTGCTGAAATATCACCGGCACGACCTTGATCCCAAATGCTAATCTCTGGAACTTATATGACCCTCTATGAGTGTTTATGCACAACAACCTTGAGCTTTCCTCATCTACTGGTATTTGTAGGTATGCTTCGCAAAAGTCTATCTTTGAGAAAAATTTTCCTCCGTTCAACTTTGTGAATACTTCCTCTGGACTAGGGAAATGATAGTTATAATCTTTAATTGCTGCATTTAATCCTGTCGAGAAGTCAGGACATACTCATATCTCTCCCGATTTCTTTTTCATGTAAAACGTACATGTGGCCCATTTACTATATTCTGACTTTGCCAATATACCGGTTTCCACGAGTCTATCCAACTGTTTGTCTATCTTTTCTAATGATGCAATTTTTATCTTGATATTCTTCTTTTTCAAATGAAAATTAACAAAATGAAATATATTTATCCTTATTTTCATCTTTTGCAAATGAAAAATAACAAAATCAGCTAATTTTAACATTATTTTCTTCTTTTTCAAATAAAAAATATCAAAATCAGCTATCTATATCCTCATTTTCTTCTTTAAAAATAAAAAAATATCAAAATCAGTTATTTATGTCTTTATTTTCATCATTTTCAAATAAAAAATATCAAAATCCAACATATTTATCATATTTTCTTCTTCTTTAAACAAAAAATATCAAAATCAGTTATTTTTATCCATATTTATGTTTAAATGAAAAATTTCAAAATGTGCTATTTTAACCTGATATTTTTCTTTTTAAAATAATCTATATTTATCCTTATTTTCTTCTTTCACAAAAGAAAATTAACAGAATAAGCTATTTACATCCTGGTATTCTTCTTTTTTAAATGAAAATTATCTATATCAGCTATTTTTATAATTATTGTCATCTTTTTTAAATGAAAAATATCAAAATCAGCTTTTTTATCATTGTTTCCTTTTTTCAAATGAAAAATATAAAAACCTGTTATATTTATCCTTATTTTCTGCTTTTTCAAAATCAGCTATTTTTGTCATTTTCTTCTTTTTCAAATAAAAAAATATTAAAATCTACTCTTTGTATCCTTATTTTCTTCTTTTTCAAATGAAAAATATCAAAATCTGCTATATTTATTTTTATTGTCTTTTTTTTAAGGAAAAATATCAAAATTTTCTGTTTTTGTCCTTCTTTTCTTTTGTTAAAAGAAAAATATTAAAATCAGCTATTTTATCTGTATTTTCTTTTTCAAATGAAAAATTTCAAAATCTGCTATTTTATCCTTATTTTCTTTTTTATTTCAAGAAAAATATTAAAATCAGCAATTTTTACCTATTTTTTACTTTTGCAATGGAAAAATATCAAAATCAGCTATTTTTATCCTGATATCATTTTTTTTACAAAAATTATCGAAATCAACTTTTTTATTCTTATTTTCTTCTTTTTTAAAAGAAAAATATCGAAATCAGATATTTATATCCATATTTTCTTCATTTTCAAATGAAAAATATCAAAATCCTTATCTTTATCCTTATTTTCAAATAAAATGTCAAAATCTTCTCTTTTTATCACTTTTTCCTTCTTTTTCAAAAGAAGAATATCAAAATTAGCTATTTATATCCTTATTCTCTTCTTTTGAAATAAAAAAATCAGCTATTTATGTTCTTATTTTCTAATAAAAATGTCAAAATCTGCTGTTTTTATCCATCTTTTCTTCTTCTTCAAACAAAATATATCAAAATCAGGTATTTTTATTCTTACTTTATTTATTTTCAAATTAAAAATATCAAAAGCATTTTCAAATGAAAAATATCAAAATTCGTTATATATAAGAAAAATATGTATCGAAATCCGTTAATGAAAAATATCAAAATCCACTATATTTATCATATTTTCTTCTTCTTTAAATAAGAAATATCAAAATTAGTTATTTTTCCCTAATATTCCTTTTTAAAAGAAAATTATAAAAATCAGCTCTTTTTGTTGATATTGTCATCTTTTTCAAATGAAAAATATAAAAACCTGCGATTTTTATCCATAATTTCTTCGTTTTGAAAATCAGCTATTTTGGTCATTTTCTTCTTTTTCAAATGAAAAATATCAAAATTAGCTTTTTTTTATTATTTTCTTCTTTTTCAAATAAAAAATATCAAAACCTGTTATTTTTATTCTTGTTTTCTTTATATTTTTTAAATGAAAAATATCAAAATCCACTATATTTATCATTATTGTCTTCTTTTTCAAATGTAAAATATCAAAATCAGTTATTTTATTCTTTTTCAAATAAAAAATATCAAAATCAGCTGTTTTTATCTTGATACTTGTTGTTTTCAAATAGAAATTATCAAAATCAGCTATTTCTAACCTTATTTTCTTTTTTCAATTGTAAAATACTAAAATCAACTCTTTTTATCATTCTTTTCTTCTTTTGCAAATTAAATTTATCAAAATTATCTATTTTTATACTTATTTACTCCTTTTTAAAATGAAAAATACCAAAATCAGCATTATTTATCATTTTTTCTTCCTTTTCAAATGACAATTATTAAAATTAGCTATTTATATCCTTATTTCCTTCTTTTTCAAATGTAAAATATCAGACTCAGTTATTTATGTCATTATTTTCTTCTTTTGAAATGTAAAAAAATCAAAATCAGCTACTTATATCATTATTTTCTTTAATTTCAAAAAGTGTATATCAAAATCAACTATTTTTATCCTTATTTTCTTTGATTTCAAAAAATAAATCTATTTTTATCATTATTTTCTTATTTTCAAATAATAAATATTAAAATCATCTATGTTCATCAAATCTGTCAGCTTCTCTATTACAATACCATCTGGTCCTGCTTCTTTGTTTCTATTCAATTTAACCAGTGCTGCCTTCACTTATGTTTTCAGTATTTCTGTGTATTGTCAGTTGCTCTATCTTGTTATGGAAGAGATTTCTGATATATTTATCTCATCACTGAAGTATTTTCTATTTCTCTAATATGAGTGTTCCTTCCTTGGATTTTATACATCCTGTTGATGAGCATGTCCTTTATTCTGTTCTGTTATTTTTTATGCATATCTCCTTTATTAGTCATTATTCTCTCTACATTTACACATTTGTTGTTGAACCATTCTTCTTTAGCCTGTCTGCATTTGTTCCTTATTATCTTGTGTAGTTTCCTGTATTCTGTTCCCTGTCTTGATATTGTTTTCTGTCTGTTTTGCATCATGTCAAGAATCTCATCTGTGATCCACTCATTTTTCCTTTTATGTCTGTTTTCCTTTAGAATGATGTCACTTGCTGATGTCACTAACACTTCTTTTAGTGTGCCCCAATTCGAGTTTTCATTTTTGATTTGTTCCTCATATTTCTTTTCCACACTGTCCTTATATTTTTACTCCAAGTTGAGGTCATTACAAGTTTTTGTACTGCAGGCTGAGTGCTGCAGTAGGTTTCTTCATTTTTATCTTTAGTTTACATATGACCAAAAGATATTTGCTTCTGCAGTCAGTAATTAGATATGTTTTGCAGTGAACAATTGTGTTTCTGAATCTCTTGTTTATAGTTACTTAGTCTATTTGTTTTTTTATGTCCCTTTCTGGGCTTCTTCATGTCTATAATTGTATTGGGTGTTCTTGAAACCAGGTGTTAGTTATTACATGATCATTCACTGTGCATCATTGGATCCATTTTCCTCCACAGTCATTGCAGTTTCCTAGTCCAAAGTTGCTAACTGTTATACCTTCCCTATCCTTGTCTACTTTGAAATTCAGGTCCCCCATGATCATTCTATCTTCCTTGTGATTTACACTGGGCCTTGGCATTGTCCAATATGGAGTAGGGTCTATTTCCTCCTCAGGGCTTTGTGTTGTTGGTGTATACATTACCATAACATTATATTAAAGAACTTTCCTTTCAGTTTGACCACAAGAATTCTTTCAGATAACTGGTAGTATCCCCAGAATGCATTTCTTTATGTCTTGGTTTAATATCAAGCCGACTCCTTTTTTACTGTTTTACCACCTACAAAAAAAAATTTAAAAAAATTGCACAAACAAATGTTTGAGATAACATTTAATTTTTTATGGGCACACAACAAAGACAGATGACATGAGCCAAATACTTGAACAAACAATAAATTTATTTTTTAACAAAGCACAGAATAATGAATGAATTACAAAAATTAAGTGTATTGTGTCCCAAATGACTGCCAATAGCATGTATGTAAAAATAGTCAATTCAAATGAATTATGCCCTTTTACAACAAAAATATAATACTGCATATGGTCCTTGAAAAAGAAAACTACATATAAAATGGAGAAATAGAGAAAGTACTTCTCTGAATAGTTTTCAAAGAATTAGTACAAAGTTTGTAATAATAGCAAATAATAGAACAATTACACCAGCTGAAAACTTTTTTCTTCGTGCGGGAGCAACTTTGATATTCCTTTAAATTCACATCTGGTGATTGTCAAATTTATTCTGTATTGTTTTTTGTTTTTGTTTTTGTTTTTGTTTTGTTTTTGTTTTTTGACTGAGGTCACATAGTTTCCAACGGCAGATTTCAATTGACTTATTGAATTAAATCTACTCTACTTACCCTTTGGAATGTATCTATGCCAATATGCCATTGGATCTCAGTGTCACACTTTCTTTTCTTTGTTAGAATGCTTCCCAGGTATTTAAATTTCTGTAATTGCTTGATTTCAGAATCCTCAACTTGGGGTTGGCATTTCAAGCTCCACTTTTTATTGATGACCATACCTTCAGTTTTCTTGTAGTTTATATTCAGTCCTTTCTTTTCACTTTCTTTAGCTACTATCTGTAGGAGGTCTTGTAGTTTCTTTTCTGTGTCTGCTATCAGCACTTTATCATCTGTGATCATATATTGTTCAGGATGTGTGTGGTTGCTTTTATGACTTTGAGGTAAGATTCAAATTCACTTGTTAGAATTTTGAGGGAAAGTTTTTGATTAGTTCTAGATGAAAAACAAGCGCAGTTGTTTTCCCCAAAATCAAAATGTACCAAAATTATTTTTGAAATTCAAAAGATTAAGCATAAGCTCAATGCAGCATCTGCTTTCTCTCAGAAAAGCAGATGATACACTCTCAAGCAGTTTAAGTTTCTTATAAAATATGATGAAACGTAAAATACATTTAAAAAAAAAAAAGAATGAGAACTAAAACTACATAGTAAATAAGTTTGAAATGTATCAAGGAAAAAATAAACTGAAAAGTGAAGTAAAAGCTAAATATGATGAAAAATGAGTGAACATTTAAAGAATAATTTTAAAATGCACTCGGAGAATAAACAATATACAGTAAATCAGTCAAAAAAACATCAAGAATTAAAAAATAGCCGGAAAAATAAAAATATGGTGAAAAATGAATTAGCTTTTAAAAAACTGTGCATATTTTTCAGAGAAATGAAAAATACATATCAAATCAGTCAAAAGAACAGGAAATAAAAAATTAACTGAAACAAAGAAAAAGCAAAAATAGAAGGAAAAATTAATTAACATTATAAAAAATAAGGAAATGTAATGAAAGAGCTATACAGCAAATCAATCACAGAAAAATCAACCCCAAAAAAAAGGCAAAATATGATTAAAAATATACAAATCTTTCAAAGAATATATTTGCAATATATCAGGCATCAAGAAATGAAAAAAACTGAATTGTTATAAAAAAAACACCAAAATATCAAACAAAATGAATTAGCTTTAAAATTGTCTTCAATGAATAATTTAAACCAGAAAGAAAATTATATTATATGAAAGTAAGTATGTAGCAATGGTATCAAAAATGCCTAAATTAACTGAACATTTTCATATTTTTTTTCACCACTTTATACTTCTCTCATGTAACATCATTTAAAATTTCTTGTTCAATTTTACTTTCTTTTTCACAAACAAAAAATTTTTATGCAGTTTTAATAAAAGAATTTCAGTCTATAATTTGAAACTAATGAATTCATTTTAAAGCAAGTTTGAACAATTTTTAGAGTTGATGTTAGGAAAATTTAATCTTATAAAATATTTATTGAACTACTATTCAATAACTGGAATTAAACACATAGTAATGATAATTTTTTAATAATTATTCTGCTATTATTCTGTTGATTGCCTCCTATCAAATTCCTCAAAGAATAATAGACTATATCATATTATATATGTGAACAATACAACTAGGAAACTTGAGCAAACACATCATAATGGATCAGTCCATCTGGAATATGTCAATAAACAGCAACATGAAATTTTTTTTTGCAGCAACGTGAGATTTTTTCTTGAATAGTTCACACTCCTTTTAATCTCTCGATAAAAAGTCAAAACCACTTATCTTAGCAGTTTTTATGCTAATATCTGCTACTTATAATTATTCTCTCAGTTTCATGAACTAAAATCTATTGTTTTCTTAAAAATACCAACAAAGACATCAGTGACTAAAAGTGAAACTCCAACATTTTTACTTACAAAATTCAAAATTTCATGAAAAATATTCTATATGATAACTAAGAAAATAAGTGAACTTGTCATGGCACTGACAACTTTCGTAAAACTACAGGAGGACAAATGCAGAAGAAGATGGTTTAATTGCTGAACTTATCAAGTAAAGCCAACATTGATAACACCTTAAATATTACTCCCAAACAATAGAAAATAAATCATTTTACATAAGTTTTTTTCTAAGTTTAGCAAGATCAAATGAATTCACTAATTCATCAAAAACTTATTCAAAGTAGGTTGACTTACAGGTAAGATATTAGTGTGATTCTGGAGAAATATGAAAGTTTGCTGCAGGGATCACCACTTTTCTTGTGAGGTATCAACATTTTTCAATAAATATTTAATGACCCCTGGTACATTTGTTTCACAAGCAATATTTGGCAGACTTAAATGAGACAAAAAAAAAACATGAATTTTTAACAAACAAGTAATGCATGTATTAACAAGAAGAAATTAATAATTACATTAATGTGTGTGCAGTTGAAAATGAAAGTAAAAAACATTAAAACTTAAGTATTATGTGTCTGTATGTGTGATAAATGTGTGTTAAAGTTCATTTGTGTCCCAATGGAGATGCTTCCATTTACACTCTGCTATCTCTTGGAGAAAGAGAAATAAATTTTTTTACTCAAGAAAGAGAAAAATAAGCAGAGGGCATATTATTTATATATCCATCACTTTCCATAAGCAGTGACACCTAACAGGAATTTGGTGAAGCCAAATGGGGTAATCTGTAAGTTCTTTTGTAAAATATATTAGAACAGAAAACAAGTTAAGAGTTCCTTTACATGTTCAGGGAGAAAAATTCATACTCATAATGAAGGCATTCTCTTCCTTAATGAGTGACTATATGAAATGAGTAGTTGCAAGAATTAAATTCTTCTTAGAAAGTTGTATGTTGCAGTATGCTGTTGGTCATTTTGCATTGTGTTAGAGAACTGAAAAAATGTTCTCTATTTATTATCTAAGAACAGAATCCAGAAAGTTTCTTTCTTTACTATCCTTTATATGTTGTGCTGTATTCTATTTTTAGCATTAAAAAAAATGTTCGTTTTTTTGGGTTATGAGGGGAGAAAATTGGAGATATGATACTGTGACAGAGACAGAGTCAAACACATACACACGTTTACACGTTTAAAGGGTTCAAAATTTCTGGCACCTGAAGAAGACCGAAATGGCTGAAATGTTATGTTATTCGTTTCTTTCTTTTTAATTTCTAGTAAGAATGTTTTAAACAGAATTTCTACTTCCAGTAAATGTGGCAATATTAAATTAAATTTTGAGTAAATTGAAACAGTGGAATAAAACCAGCGTATTTGTTTACCGGTAGCGAAATCTGATCTAAACATGAGTTAAGCAAACGGCTTAACTCATGTTAATTTGGGCCATCAGAAAACAATGGAAATGAACGAAATAATATTTTTGATAAAAATATATTGAAGTAAATTGGAACGGAGAGGTAAAACCAGTGTATTTGTTTACCTGTAGAGAAATCTGATTTAAACATGAGTCATGCCATTTAATTTAGAAGACAATGGAAATGAATTAAATAATTTTGTGCAAGTGAAATCGAAATAGCGCTCACTAAGCCAGACACTCATGTTAAGTGCATGGTAACCTCGCTAATAACCCTCCAGGTTCTCTATATAAGCACGTAGTAATCCTGAAGAAAAGAAGAGCCAGATCACAACCGTGGAAGCGTACAGTTGTGTGTGAGATCGGGTCTCCCAGATGAGGTGGGGTGTTGACAAGAGAGACCAGAACAGATCACCCCCTCCCCCTACCGGAGTAAGTTTGCTGACAATTCTGACCAAACAAACTCCTAACCCAGTGGTTTCCAATCTTTTTTGCATTACGGCACACTATTGAGCTCTTTAAGTTTTCGCAGCACACCTATCACAAAAAAATGAATATTTTCTACTCATAAAGCCTTTTTGCAATAAAATAATAAAAAAACAAGAAGATCATATAAGAAAAAATTTTATTCACATAAGTACCGGGTATAGAATAATTATGGTGAATGTCAGCGGGACAGTTGTGCTTGGTGCTTCTTTACTTGCTACTGCTGCAATCTGTGGGCGAATGTGAGAGAGACATACTCTTAACTCTTCTTCAATGTTTTTTAGTCTTTCACATTTTTTATTTTTTATGTTGTAGGTAAGAAAATCACAGTTCACATAGGTACGAAGTTGAGAATTACTTAGAGTTGGATACTCTTCCAAAACAGAAATCCAAAAGGCATCTAATGGCAGTTGTGCATACTTCAATTTGAGTCCACGATCATTGGAAAGGCTTGCTAATTCTTCCTCTTCACATAACTCAAAATTGGAAAGATTGATGACCGATAAATCTAGGAAAGGATTAAGAATCCAATCAAATTCTTGATGCTGCTTGAGGGAAAATATTCTTCAATTTTATTTTCTAAACATGTCAAATGTTCACTAATAATGAGAATCATCTCGGTAATGCATGTTTTGTGAACTGATGGAAACATTTCCAAATCGTTTACCTTCATTCTGTTCTTCCATATTGCAATTTTTTTATTAAAAGTAACTAATTTATCTTTTGCCGTAAGAATGTTTTCATTTCTGCTTTGCATATTGCTGTTCAGACTATTGAGATGTCCAAATATCTCTCTTAAGTACTCTATTTTGGACATCCACAATTCATTTTTAAGGTATTTACAAAATCTATCAAGCTTTTCATTTAAAAAAAAAAAAAAGTTATTTCTGAAGCTCAATTACACGAGATAGCACCTTTCCTTTCAATAACCATCTTACTCTGTGTGCAATAGTAAACGAACATAATGAGAATCCATATCCTTGCACAGCAACTCAAAAATTCTGGAATTCAACGGTCGAGTTTTTATGAAATTTACCATTTCAATCACTTGATTGGAAACCTCCTTTAGTTCATTGTGTGTTATTTTTTAAACTAATACTTCTCTGTGTAAAAAATAATGAGATCGCACGATGTTAGGATTCTGTTTTTCAACTAAAGATGCAAAACCTTTAACAGAACCAATCATTGATGGTGCTCCATCAGTACATATTCCCACACATAAATCCCAGGATAAACTATATTTTTCGGGGCATATTGTGATTGTATTAAAAATATCTTGACCTTTTGTGGTTGTGGGTAACTGTTTACAGCATAGAAATTGATTGATTATGGCATCTTCATTGATGACGCGTATAAATGCAATTAACTGTGCATGATTACTGATGTCAGTGGATTCATCAAAAAGAGGCTATTTTGAAATTTGGATATTACACTTTCCTCAATATTATCAGACAAGTCAAGAATCCTTCTCTGAATTATATTGTTTGAAAGCGGGATCTTGCTAATTTCTTGTTCGGCCTTATCGCCAAGCATAATTTTTACCACCCTTTTGCATGCTGGAAGGATTGCTGATTCTGCAAGAACATGAGACTTAGATTTAAGAGCAATAATTTCTGATACCTCATATGAAACAAATTGAGCTTTTTCAGACACAGTTACTGTTTTCTTAAATAGTTGACTTTGCCTTGCATTTGATTCTAACAACTGTTGGAAATAATCGACATTTTTAGTTTGAAGGTTAGGATGTTTTGTAGTAAGATGTTTTTTCATCTTACTTGGAACCATTGCTTCATTAGACAGTGTTTGGCTACACACAACACACAGCAGAGAAGGAATCTGTGTATCTACAGTCCAGTGAAACCCAAATTTCAAGTAATCATCACTATACAACCGATGAACTTTTGGTTTTTTAAATGAAGTTGTAGAATTATTCTTGTCGTCATCACTTTTTCTTTTGAGAAACTTGTCCATAATTAAGGGTGAGTTGTATCTAAAATTGAAAAAATAAATCTAAGAGAATTTTATCATATTTAATAATGTTTTTATTTGTCCTACTAAAACCTTAATTTACAGCACCTAAATATTAAATAAGAGATATCTACAAAGAATCTGTTAATATTGTAAATAAGATATATAGATGATATAACAACACTTACCAATTAGTATGCGCGAATCATTTAGATTCCTGAAATTCAACAATTTTAAATTGCGCGCTGTCATCTTGATTAAGAAATTAAATGTCTTCATTAAACAAAATTAAATTAAATGTCTTTCACCTATTATCTCTTCGTGGGATACCAGTAACCATTCCGCGGTACATTAGTTGGGAACCACTGTCCTAACCGAAGATGTCTTTGTATAAAAAAGGAAAGAAAAATATATTTTATATCTTACTTGCATTTGGTCCTATTATTTCAGACATAGGCTTTTGTGGTGGATTGTATTTGTTGTGGCTAACGGTGACGACGAAAGGATAAAAAAGAGGAAGAAGAGGATTATGAAAAGATTATGTGAAACTGATGTTTTTGTGAAGAGGTCGGATTGAGTAGTTCCCGACAAGGAGATTTATGATTTGAAAAGTTTAAGCATTGCCCCAAATTTCTTGCGGATTGTTGAAATTTGGTGGTCGCCGAGAAACTATGGGAGGTGTTGTCATTATAGCGGTCACATTAAGGGCACCACTAAGTGTATGAAACTTAATGTTCATCACCAGCCCAACAACAATTGGAATTGCATCATCCATTCAGCACCTTTGCAAGGCACTATGAGAGGGGTTGGCTCCATCAAAAGAATCTGGAGAACATTGTTGAAAGGAGTTATATATCTTCTGAGACAATTTAACAACAAGTGAACCATACTCTCTCTCTCTCTCTCTCTCTCTCTCTCTCTCTCTCTCTCTCTCTGGACTCTAGTGTGTGAGTTGTTATGCTAAAATAACTTTTACTTTCTGTAACCTTTTTCTTTTTTATTCTCTTCTTGTATATAAAAGACATTAACAGTGCAACCCTTGAACAGTTGTTTTTCCAGCTTTCTGCGGTCATTATTTTTTTTCCTATTCCTTTTGGCTGTATTCTAAATGTTTAACACAGGCTCCCCAGCCGTGTCTACATCTTCAGTCAATCGTGAACGAACAACACTTCTACTTTCTGTATCTAATAATCACAATGTGGGCATAAGGCAGATTTAAACCAGTGGGCTGGTTGACTGACCTATGGATGCTCAGGGACTTATGGTCAACCCCTTGAGTTTGGTTAAGATTAAATAGACACCTCAACTCGAAGAGGAAGATGCCAGAGGTTGAGAGGCCAGGATGCACGTTGACCAGAATAGTCTCATGGAGTGGAAGTGCTAAATATATGGTCCCATGACCAGGATAACCACCGGGAACAGAAAGAGGTTAAAATACTAATCAATTTAATAGAAAACATATCCTAATAATTACAAAGGAACAATCAGAAGCTAAAGTAAAGGTTAAGACAAATTTTACAAAAGGATAAGCCAGAAGCTCCCCCCACCCCAAAAAATTAAAACCTACAGCTCAGAAAGGAACAACTCACAAATTCAAAAACTAATGATGCAAACAAATCAGAAATCTAAGTAAAAAGTCAATACTAAATATTTGGAAAGAATAAACCACAACTTAAGAAAAATTACAAACCTAACAATCAGTAAGGAACAATGTACAATTAAAATAAACTAAAGATTAGAAAAGAGAAAGTCAGAAGTCAAATTAAGTAAATATTAGAAGAAAACCAATTAACTAAGGAAAATTAAAACCTACAGATAAGAAAGAAACAACCTACGATTGAATGGAAAACAAAACCTAATTATTGCAGAATAATAAATCGGAAGCCAAAGTAAAAAATCAATATAAATATTATACAAGATCAAGATAAAAACCTCAGGAAAATATATAAGAAAGTAAAAAAATACAATAGAATGGAAAACAAAACTTTATTATAAGAACTAATCAGAATCCAAAGTGAAAATTAATTTCAAACATGAGGAAATAACAAACCAAAGCCTCAAGGAAAATTAAAATCTGAAGATCATAAAGGAATAAAACACAATTAAATGGAAAGAAATCCAAAATCATTGTAAAAGAACAAATCAGAAGACAAAATAAAAAAGAAATCAATAATATATAAATAATATATAAAGAAAGAACATTACCAAAAGACCAAGAAAAAGTAAATCTATACTGATCAGAAAAAACAACACAAAATATAATGGAAAACAAAACCAAGTGATTATAAAAAGACCTATCTTCAGGTAAAGTAAAAAAATCAATAATAAGTAGCAGAAGAGAACAAGCCAAAAAAAAAAATAAAGAAAATTAAATCAGAAAATATCAACCCCCAATTGAATAGGAAAAAACCTGATGATTAGATCAAATCAGATGCCAAAGTAAAAAATCAATAATAAATATAAATGGAAGCCATTGTAAAAAAATCAATACTAATTAGAAAATATTAAATATTAATATTAGAAAATATTAGAAATATTAGAAAAGAGAAGCTATTATAAAAAATCAATAGTAAATATTAGAAAAGAACAAGCAAAAATCCAAAAGAAAAATATTAGATAGAAAAAACTCACAACTGAATGGAGAAAAAGCAAATAATTGCAAAAGAACAAATCAAAAGACAAAATAAATAAGGGAATACTAAATAACAGAAACAAACAGACAAAAAGACTAAGTAAATTTAAAAAGCAGAGATAAAAAGAAACAATTCATAATTAAATAGAAAACAGAAACTAATGGTTACCAAAGATAATCAGACACCAAAGTAAAAAAGATACTAAATATCACAAAAGTATATGTCAAGAACCCAATGTAAATTATCATCTAAAAATCAGAAAGAAACAATTATTATAACAAACCAAAAACCAAAGTAAAAAAGCAAATGCTAAAAATCACAAAAGAACAAGCTAAAACTTAAAGAAAAATTAAAACCTACAAATCTGAAAAGAATAAGCCTCAACTAAATGGAGAAAATCCAATAATTATGGTAAAACAAACAAAAAGTAAAAATATAAAACCAAAATTAATTATCAGAAATGGACAGAAAAGTCCAGAGAAACTTAATACATTCCCAATCAAAAATTTAAGACCACTTAAAAATCTTTAAAAAGAAATTTTTTTTACAGATAGATTTTAAACTCCTCCCACTTAAGGTTACCAATACTACAATCTAAAAGGTTATGGAAACAAAAAGCTACATTCCAAACATTTTATTTAGAAAATTTCTAAATGAACCTGTTTTCTGCCACTCACTAAGGGGCAATGATTCAGTCAGAAAATCTAAAAGTTTAGCTAAGATGAAAAATAAAAAATCTGATCCTAAAAATCTTCATATTTGGTGTTAGGCTCTTCACATTACATATTTGTGAATTAATTAAAAAATAAACTGACTTCTTCAAGCCAGAATTAATGGTTATAAAATAAGTAAAAGCAAAATATATTTAGTGTTTAAATATTATGCCACAAGCACAAGAAAAACAAATTAAATATTGTTCTAACTCTGGAAACAAATATGTCTGTCAATGAAATTATATACTACTGATGGGCAGGTAAAAGTTGAATGTGGAAACATTTTACAATTGTATTGTAAAATGTTTTCACATTCAAGTTTTGTTGTTAATGTAGAAATAAATTTTGTGTAAATGACCAAAATAAAGAAATGCAATTTGTTCTTTGTGCAAAACTAAGTTATTTCAAGCATTGTGAAAAAAATCCTTGTAGTTGTCATTCAAAGTTGATGTATCAGCATGTAATTTGACACCAGCATTATTCAGATGCATGGTACTCTGCTTTTCTCTTTCTTCCTTTTTTCTCTGACTCTAACTGTCACTGACTGACCAGATACATTAACTATAAATAGGTAGAATTGGTCATGTGGTCAACTCCTAATGCAAACTCATTTTTGGGAGGAAAGAAACATGATACAGGTCATTAAAAGTTCAATTTGTTATTTTTTGTAAATCGCTCTCTTTTCATTGGTTATTAAATATTTCACACTTGCTCGACAAATTTACCTTAGTCTTTTACTCAGCATGGAGCCAATCCTTTTTTCTATTAGTCAAAAATAGATTTTCACACTGGCTTGCAAATTTGAAAATAGCAAAGAAAAAAAAGTTAATTTTATTTCATATACACCACATCACTTCCCTTCCCATTTGACAGAGTTTGCTTTAGTACATGAATAAATTGATAATTCAATAGTAGTGGTATATGTTGTCATTTTTTCAAGTAACCGATTTTGGTCCATGCTTATGAGGGGTAGGTGGGGCTGCCTGTGGTGGTTAACAGATGGCAGCTTTATTTTAGAAGCATTAAAATTTACAAGCCATTTCTTGTCCCAGTCTACCACAGAGTGGAGGTCCTTCTCAAGATCAGCAGCAAGGATATGTTTGACCACCTTACCAAATTTTTTGCCGAGGTGGGAGTAAATAAAAGTGCAATAAATAAGGTCGATAGCCATGAATCCATCCTGAATTGCTGTCTTTAACATCCTGTGTGCATGTTCAATTAATCTGTTCACTTGAGGATGGTACAATGTTGTTCTCAGTCTGTGAAAGCCTATGATCTTTGACAGCATTGAAAATAATTCTGACTCAAACTGGTTACTTCTATCAGTGATGATATATAATGATACTCCAAATCTAACTACTCATGTGTTAATGAAAGCAGAAGTGATATTTTATGCAGTTATTTCAGTTAGAAAAACCGCCTCCACTCATCTAGTAGCTGTATCAATCATGGTTAATAGATACCAATATGATGAAAAATAGGAATCTTTTGATTTCTTACTGGCAATAATAAACCCACTATGTTTAAATGCACTGTTTGAAATTGCTCAGACGGTAATTCAAATGGCTGTACTTTTTACTCTTCATATGTTTAATAATTTTTGCTTGCTGGTAATTTAGACACTCTTTGCAGAACTCTTTGACTGACTTGTCCATCCATGGCCAGTAATACCTTGATTTAAGTAAGCATAATACGGTTGATATTCCTGGGTGTGACAAATATAGATTTCCTAAGCACTTGTGGTACAAAAGGTCTCGGAAACGGTAATGATATGTCGCACATTATGACTTAGTATGGTAAAGTTTCAACCTGTCTTTTAATTGTTTAAGCTCTTCATCAAATTGTTGATGAGTGACAATTTCCTGTAAATCACAAAGATCTATTGTTGCAGCATTAGTCAGCCTTGATAAGAAGTCTGCAATGATATTTTCCTGTCCTCTTATATGAGAATTGTCTGTGATATATTCGCTTAAAAAACTCATATGGTGCTGTTGTCTGTCTGACTTTAAAGGCAAATGGCTAGTAAAAACATGACACAAAGTTCTGTTAACAAAAGAGTATTCCTACCTTCTTTGAGGTGTTTAAAGTAGAACTTCAACCACCAGATGAGAAGTGAAAGGAACATCAAAGTCACTGCCACATCAAGGAAAAGTCTTCAGCTGGTGTAATTGTTCTATTCTTTGTTGTTACCACAAATTTGCTTCAAAATTTTTTACCAATTCTTTGAAAACTATTAAGAGAAGTACTTTCTCTATTTCTTCATTTTATATGTAGTTTTCTTCTTTTCTTTTTTTAATCATATCAGCCCAAGCAAGGCAGTAACGCCACTGACATGCAGAGGGCTACATAAGAGTGAAAAGATTGGAAAAGAGAAAGCTGGAAACCACATCCTAAACAGGGAACAAGAGATGAGCCTCTTCACCTTTTCAACAGATGAGGATGGAGTGTGAACCGGGCGATAGTTTAGTCTATCTACTCCAATTGAAAAAAAAAGAAAAAAGAAAAGAGTGAAAAGATTGGAAAAGAGAAAGCCGGAAACCACATCTTAAACAGGGAACAAGGGATGATCCTCTTCACCTGTTCAATAGATGTGGGTAGAGTGTGAACCGGGCGATAGTTTAGTCTATCTACTCCAATTGAAAAAAAGAAAAAGAAAAGAGTGAAAATATTGGAAAAGAGAAAGCTGGAAACCACATCCTAAACAGGGAACAAGGGATGAGCCTCTTCACCTGTTCAATAGATGTGTGTGGAGTGTGAACCGGGCGATAGTTTAGTCTATCTACTCCAAATGAAAAAAAAAAGAAAAAAGAAAAGAGTGATGAGCCTCTTCACCTGTTCAATAGATGTGGGTGGAGTGTGCTTTTAAGAGGGGAGCAGAAAGAGGGATGGGCATTGAGAGTAAAACAGTGAGAGAGAGGGATGTAGAGACAAAAAAAGTGCAACACATTAGAAGGGGAGAATCATTTTAAATAGATGCAGTTGTTTGTATTGAAGGGTTAAATTATGTCACATGATCCAATAATCTGCTGAGCACATTTCAATTTGAAACGACTGAGGACTATATCACTTTTCTCATATTTAAATTATTTATTAATTTTTTATTTAATCATTTCACCTCAAGCAAGGCAGAACCACCACTACTAGTGTGCAGGTGGTTATAGTGAGAGAAAGAAGAAGAAAAAAATAGACAGGGTACAGAGGGTGTTGAAAAATGAATTCCATCCATCTATTTATTCTAAGAGAAAGAAGATAATTAATGTTACATTTAAACTTTTATCAGAGAATGGTCATGGGTTCAGTGTAGTATTAAAGAAAATTATTAGTAAATCGGATGTACGTTGTGGTGCAATAGATATCGGCACAGAACGAGAAATCGGGGAGCCTCGCTCGAACACCAGTCGGACCCCCTGCACCCACCCACACACAAATACCCTTGGGAAAGGCACCAATCCGTCCCTTCCCTCCAGCTACGGGCCAAATAACAGGACAGATCAGGTTCCACAGCCCTGGCCAGCAACCAGTCCACTGCAGAAAGCAACGGCAACCCACTGCAGGACAATCCGCTGCCCAGTCAGACACGATCGCCCAAGCATGGATCACAGATGGCACTTAACTGACTGATTAGTAAATCTGTGTAATTTACATGGTTTCTGCTAGTATCTGTTATCTGCATAAGCCGAGCCACTTCAATTCCGACTTTCTCTTGACAATGCTCTTTGGTTTCAATGATGGCAAGCAGTCAAGTTGGAAGATTAAGCGCATAGTTGGTAAGCAAAAAAAGTGCTTTCCTTGCCTGCTCTGATGTTTTTTTCTGGGTCATCTCAGAAACACCATGTTTCTTTCCTTGTAATGATCCTGTCAAACATTAATTCATTCTTCAAAAGATTAGATAAAACATGTATTTTCTTCTCATCAGTCAAGATTTAAGTCAACATCTTTGAAGGAATTTTTCTCTGAGGACCATATGCAGCATTATATTTTTTATTGTAAAATTTGAATTGATTATTTTTACATACATACTATTGGCAATCATTTGCCACACAATGCACTTAATTTGTGTAATTCATTCATTATTTTGTGTGAACAATAAATTTATCATTTGTTCAAGTATTTGGTTCAAGTCATCTGTGGTTGTTGTGTGCCCATATAAATTAGATATTATCTCAAACATTTGTTTGAACTTGATATATCCTAGGAAGGAATAGCAGGGAAAAGAATAGTGTAAGAATAATACTTAACACGGAAGATAGATTAGAAGAGATGTATTATACAACAGTACAATAAACCAATAGATGTACAATAACAATCAACGAATAGTAACAGGAATAACGATCAAGTAGCAAATGTCTCCGCCTATGACGTATGTGTCCATCTAGTGACGTATGCTGACATATATCCTAAGTTCGCTCTAGTCACAGTCTTTTATAGACTAGACTATCTCCATTATGGGGTAGGATAGGATGTTCCTCTACAACAGAACTAAATGAAAAATAATCCCTTTATTTTAAAATATTTTCTTCAGAAATACATTTTCCTTGTTTATTTTATTTTGCTAGATTGATATTAAGGTTCCACCCTTTTACCATCAAACTAATTAACTGTAAGCCCCTCTACTTTAACAATTTCTTTTCTCACACTTCCTGTTTGTGGAATTCATTCCCATTTGCATGCTTCCCTGATAGCTACCATCACCAAAAGTTTAAATGCAACATCAATAGCCATCTTTTATCAACTTGATTCTCATTCACCTTTTTTTTTCTTTGACATCCCCTGTAACTTTTCATTTTCTCATTATAATCCCCTGCACACCAGTAGCATTTCTGCCTTGCTTTGGAAGAAATGATTTTTAAAAAAAGTTGAATTTTAACATTTTTCTCAAATCTTTTTTTGTCATATTCTTAAAACAAGTTTTTCTTGTCTTTATCTTGTCAATTTCAGTTTGTTTTGATTAATCTGTGATCTTTATTTAACCGTTCCCCAATTTTCAGCTCTGTTTACACTTCATTCCATAACTTTACAGTATCATATTTCTCTTTTGCAGTTTTATCTTTTGCTATGATCCATGGAAATCTTTATATATCTGAAATGAAAAAAAATAAAAAATCTATATTATTATTGAAAATTATTTCCAATGTGATAAAAATTCCTTGAGTTGCATAATAAAAATCTTACATCAACTAAATTACATAGAGTTACACTGATTTTGTTAAAATCAGTGTAAGAGCTTGTAAATATTAAAATATCCAAAATGAATCTGTTCTTTTTTAATCATCTTAGAGAACTATTTTATGATTTCATTTAGAATGGCTGATGCAAGCTTCTCAGGCTAACTTTTTCTGCTGACATGAAGTGGCAAAATTATATTTTCTCAGTTTCTGTAGGTCTGATGCTAGAAAAGTTGGTTCACAGTGTCATGCTAGACAATATTTTTTGCCAGAATCTATAATGCACATTTATAAATTTACCATTCATCCATGCATTGAATATTGTTATCACATCTGAATTCGTAATTCTTCGGTATCAGATACAATTTTTGCCATACTGACACTACTAGCTGCAAGAAGGCAAAATGAAATTATGTACTACTGATAGGCAGGTAAACTTCAACAGTCATACTATCTATCCCTTATGCTGTGGCCTAACATAATATAATAGAAGTGTGTTTTAAAGTAACTCTCATGTGTCATCAATTAATGATAATTCTTCTATTTTGAATACAGTTAAAAGGAATTTTCCTTGCATCAGATCAGACAAGTGTCAAATTCAGATTGTATTTTTTGTGAAAATGTTTATCAGAAAATAGGTCAATATTTTAAGTAATTTAATATGAAAAAAACAAAATATAACATCTACTGATTACTGAAAATTAAATATTTTTAAACAATAATTTTTAATTTGTTCAGGTGTAAACTTACTTATGTTGATCATGGATACTTGCTTAACACAAAACATTTTTTCTTTGTACATATGCCTGCATTATTTATATATATATATATATATATATATATATATATATATATATATATATACAATGTGAAGGAAAGACAATAAGAAATTTACAGTTCCTTAATGTTTATTTTTAATTTTACAGTCAGTGCTCAATAGAAAATTAGAGATAAATATTATTGTAATATAATTAATTTAACATTTTCATGACACATAATTTAGATTTTGATAAAATCTACACAGACCTAATAGATGAGGAACCCAACATAATTTTTAATGTGAAAAAATTTGTTCTCATCCATTCAAAAAACAATGTATTAAAAATAGTTATGATAACTTTGACATAACAATGGGGTCACTTAACTCAGCAGATTCCACAGACTTCATAGGGCTATTCACTTTATATAACTTAACCACATTCCAAGAAATTGACATTGAAGATATAGTATTGTATAGGGATGGTAGTTAAGAAATCTACTAAGTTTAAAATTGATAAGATTAGAAAACTTATAAATAGAATGTTAAAGAGCCTAAATCTAAAAGTGACTATTAGCACCAACATAAAAAAGCAAACTTCCTAGATATAACTTTGGACCTAATGAACAATATATATTGACCCTATAAAAAACCTAATAGCAATCCTCTATATATCCACCCTAAGTCACACCATCCTACTTCTATCATTAAACCCCTATACCCCTATCCATTAAAAAAAAGAATCAGTAGAAATTCCTTAAACAAAAAATATTCTACAAACAAAGCAAATTTTATACCAAGGCTTTGAAAGAAAGTGGCTGTAAATGCCCTGATATTAAATATAAAAATTACACTGAAATAATAAATAGTAGAAGAAATCATAGTAGAAAAATCATTTGGTATCCACCCACTTTCATACAAATGGTTAAAAGTAATTTAAGATACAAATTTCTACAAGTAATCAAAAATCACAAAATAATCCTACAAAATAATACACTTAGCAAAATTTTTAATAAAAACACCTTAAAATTAGGATATGTTTGTGATGATAATTTGGAAAGGATCTTAAAAAAAGTATAATAAAAAAAATACTAAACAAACATTCAGACCAGGAACAAAAAATGATAAAAGAAATAAAATAAAAATAAATAAGCATAAATAAAGATTTTGTAATTGTAGAATCCAGGAAAAATGTCCATTAAATAATAAATGCCATACTGATTCTGTAATTCACTATTTCATTGATAAAGAATCTATATATTAAAATACTTTAGGTAGCACAAAGAATAAATTTAAACTAAGGTGAAGCCAGCACCTTTATTCCTTTAAGAAGTACCACTGCAGAAACCAAACCTCTTTAGCTAGGTATTTCTGGCCCTTAAAGGAAAACACATACATTAAAGCAGAAAATATTAAAAACAAAAAAACAAAAAAACGAACATGTAGGTATTTAAACAACCCATGCCCTTTGTGCTTGCATGAAAAATTATATATTATCAGAAGTGTGAAAAATAAAGATTTAAACTTTAAAAAAGAAATGGCAGTGTCCTGTAGAGACTGTTTAAGCTTCACACTAGAATAAAACTTAGAAAAAATAATTGCAATTTAGAAAAATAAACATTGATATATCTGACAAAAATTGATAAAATAACGAATTAAAAATAACTATACATAATAAAAAAATTATTAAGGCCTCATTCAAACACATATAGATTTTAAAAAGAGTGAAAAAAGAATGAATAACTAAAACGGTAAGGTGGGTACAAATAATAACAATATGGTAGTAGTATACAAAAAAAAATAATAGGAAAATAGCAAAAATTTGATACTCTTTTAGCACAAACACATTAAAAATAAATACATGGCCCTGTAATTTGAGAACCAAACCAGAAGCTATTTATACCTTGTAAGTCAAAAAATCCCTCACTTTTGTAAAGTTTTTTCCATTGGTCACTTCAAAAATGATTGCTTGAAGTAAAAATATGATTCTGAAACATGAGAAATACTGTTGGGAAAATGTTAAATTAATTATATTACAATACGTGTTAGTGTAACAAAAGGAAAAATAAAAAATCCTTTTATCAACTGTTTCAAGTTTGAGTTTTTTGTTGTCGACTTAGGGATTCTTACAGCTGGATATACATCCTGAATTTACCAGAGCTATTATTGAAATTATTACGGAGTCGCGAACTGGGTGCCCCGTGATTGGATGAAAAACAACCAATCATGGGCTACCTTTTTAGTTTCTCAACAAACTCCCACGCGAGTGGGTCTTACAAACTCCCTTCCTATTTTGCTTGTTGGGACCTTACAGACAAGACGTCCCCGTCTGCTCTCCGTCATCTAGACCCAGGATACATGTGAGGATTTGACAGCAACTGAAGCACAGAAGTCATGGCTCTATTTCTTCAACCCAGCCATAATGACACAGGAAATATAAACTGTTAAAAGGACGCATCCTTCAGATAAGTTCCGCAAACCCGACTGTTTCCAAGAGGCTATCCTTTCTTCTTTTCTCTCTTTTCCTGTAAATACAAGTTTATAACATCTTCATCTGTGTTTGTGTTCCTTTCTTCTCGCCGGCGTCACAATACTATTACCAATTAAAATTGGGAAATTCCCAATAATTTGCAAACAGTTGAAAATAACGTTTCACGCTAAGAAAGTAAGAACCACGTGAAATAATTTAGCACGAAATAGATAAATTAATATCAAAACGTGACGTCGCTTGAGGAAAGGGTAGACGCATCCATCCCATTTTAGTGTTTACTACTAGGATTTGTAGAGGTCAAGTTTCGTCCATCTCTTTATCTCCGTTTTTCTTAATTTGTTTGTGTAGATATCATTCGCTCAGCAGGATGAATGACTTTAAGCAGATTAAGGGTGTTAGAGCCTTAATTTTAATAGGAATTCCTTTAAAAGGAAAATAACTTCTGCTGTTGAAATAATGTCAGCAAAAGCATCCTTAAATAAGACTTGCTTTAAGAAACAAGAAAATATTATAAATAAATGGTTGACAGAGGTCGACGCAATTAACACAAAAATAGGTGAAGCTTGTGAAAAGGCCGATATCAATTTAGAAAAAAGCGGTATGTTGGAAGACGAACAGTTAGAGGCGGCGTTCGTTTACAACATATTTGAAAGACTCTCGGGGCTGGAAGAGAACATTTCTAGTTCCAATACAGAACCCGCTCCAGTTCAAAATCCACAAATACCACTGACAGCCCCTAGGTTGCAGTGTGTTAAATTCAGTGGAATACAAGCCGGTAAATTTAAATTTTAAAATTTCCTGGCTCAATTTGAAAATTGTGTGGACACTGTACACTCAAAAAAAGCCATGCTGTCGTTTTTAAAAAACGCGTCTCAATAAGTGTCTCATCTTTCGCTAGAAGATGAAAACTTTGAAGTTTTTTTTTTCTTTTTTAATCATTTCACCCAAAGCCAGGCATTTCACTGCCACTGTTGTGCAGGGGGTTACATAGGGGAAAGTGATGAGAAAGAGTGGTTAGGGGGTTACATAGGGGAAAGTGATAGGAAATGTCAGAAGGAGGGTGATAGACAGGTAAGGATACCGAGGATGAAGGTTGCGTGGATGGGAAAAGTGTTTGAGAGAATGGGTGCGAGTTAGTGTGTTAGGAGGTGTCTAATGACCTTACATTTAAACTCCTGGAGATTGTCGCTGTCGGGGAAGCAAGTATGTGGAAGGGAATTCCACAGGCGGGAAGTGCGAGAAAAGAAGCTGTTAGAGTAGAATTGAGGTTACATTTTATCTGTTTCACTGTAAAAGGGTGGGACCTAGTTGCTAATCTAGTATCTCGTGCAAATTTATACCTAAAGGGCACCAGTGATTTAAGTTCATCAGAGTATTTATAGAAGAGTATTTATAGAAGAGGCACAGTAAAGCTACGTCACGCTGGTGAGAGAGTGACTTCACCCGTCTGCCAAGTCGGTATCGATCACATGACAGATTCACCGTTGTATTTTGTCAAGAAGGATAGCAGGGACACCTGACCAGATGTGGCAGCAGTATTCAATACACGGGCGGGGATGGCAGATTTATAGATGTGCAGGATAGATTCAAGCGGGAAAAACTTCCGGGCCTTGCACAGAGAGCCGACTTTCATAGCAGCGGATTTAGTAATGGATTCGATATAATCATTCCACTTGAGGTCCGCTGAGTGAGACCAAGGAGGCGTAGTGTTTTACTCTCTGAGAGGCAAGCCTGTTCCATGCTAATGGGAGGTAAGTGCGATTGTCTATGATGGTTAATTGATAGCAGCTTCGTTTTGGAAGCATTAAAATTTACGAGCCATTTCCTACCCAAGTCCATTACGGATTGGAGGTCCTTCTCAAGCTCGGCAGCGAGGTTCGCTTTGTCGCCCACACCAGATTTTTGATCGAGGCAAGAGTAAACTGTGGTGTCATTGGCGTACATGCCTACTTGGGATCTTATGGCATCGGGGAGATCGTTAAAGTAAATCAGAAAAAGCGTAGGACCTAAGATTGAGGGACACCCGCGTTCGTAGGGTAGTTTTGGGAGGCATATGCGTTTAATACCACCCTCAATGTACGGTTAGAGAGGAATGACTGGATTAGGTCAAACAAATGTTCAGTTATACCATAGTTCCGCAGTTTTCGTAGGAGGCCAGCATGCCACACTCTGTCGAACGCTTTTTTCGAAGTCAATGGTTCGAGCGTCGCCATTTTTGTCGAGAGCCTGGTATATATACTCGGTGATGGTCGTTAGCATATCAGCAGTAGACCTGGTGAAGCGGAAACCATACTGTTTGTCCGAGAGAAGCCAGTGGGCCGTGAGATACTGAACCACCTCGGCGTTGATAATGGCTTCGAACACTTTGCCAAAGATCGGAAGAAGGCTAATAGGACGGTAATTTGCAAGGTCCGAGGTTTCTCCAGTATTCTTAAATATAGGAACTACAGAGGAAGACTTCCAACAGGTAGGAAAGCAGGAAGCAGATAGGCAGATATTGTAGAGCTTAGAGAGGACAGAGGAGAGTTCAGGGGCACATTTCTTCAAGACTATGATTGGAATTCCGTCCCCTCCGCTCGCTTTGTGAGGGTCAAGTTTTGAGATTATGTTCGTGACCAGCGAGGGTGTAATGTGGACGTCATTCAGTTGAGCTTCGGTTCTAGTTGGGAAGTCGAATGTAGATACTCCAGACGAATCCAGTCTCGAGTTGGTGGAGAATCTGCGAGCAAAGCATTCAGCCTTGTCCGCTGAGGAGGTGAGGAACTCAAATTCATTGATTAGGGGGTGTACTGAGGTCTTACTCTTGTTAAGCACGCTTTTACAGAATCACCAGTACTCTTTGGCACCGAACTTACAGGATGCGTTGCTTCATCCTGGCAGCATCTTAGCTTCGTTAAGTAATTTTTTACACTTATTACGAGCTGAGGCGAAAAGGCGCCTGTTTTGGTCCGACGTGTGGCTTCGATAGAGCCGGAAGAAGTGATTTCGGTGGGCAATGGCGGCTGAACAAGCGGGCGAGAACCAGGAAGATGAACGAGATTTAAGCTGAAATTTCCTGGCTGGGATGAAAGCATCGATGCCAGCCTTAACTCAAGAGGAAACCTCGGATGCACAATCTTCAACGGGAAGACTTAAAACGTTGTTCCAAGGGACGTCATACAGGAAGTCGCGGAACGAGTCCCAGTCTGCTCTTTGGTAGCAGTATGATATTCTGCTAGTCTGGGTTTCTTGGGTTGAGTGGAAGTGGAATGAGATGTTGACGGAAACTACGGCGTGGTCAGAATTTCCGAGAGGGCAGAGCTGCTTGGCGGTACAAGAGTCAGAGATGGAAGCGAAGCAGAGGTCTAGTAGTGAGTCCCTTCCATTTAGGTTATTGGTGAAACGCGTGGGAAAACCCACAACTTGCGTAGTGGCCATTACTTTGTTGAGAAAGGAATTTGGGGATATTCCTCTCATTATTGATGAAATTTTTAAACAATTGCTGGGCAGTAGCCCTAAATATGACCCAGAGTTTGTCAACATAAAAAGCTTTTTGTCAGAAATTAAAGCTGACCTATCTGAATTAAAAACCTCCTATAATTTGGATTTTTTTTTTTTTTGAAAAAAACACTCCAGGCTATGAACTAATTAGCCATATATTTATTTCAAAATTAACCTAAAATATTCAAAAAGAATTAATCCGGAAAGTTGACAGAAACTACCCGAAAATCAATCAGATTTTTGATAGTTACAACGAGGTTATAAAAAACCTTAATTAAAACACGTTATAATGCCTCCGGGCCGCCTTGTGTTCGCCGAACGTAAGGGGCTTTTAGACATTTAGCATTTAACTCCTGCCGAGAGTCAAGACTCTGAGTCAAAGTACATTTCAAAACAGGTTTATTGAAACTCGGACAAGGTAAAAAAACTGAAAGAAAGAGAAAGACATTGTTTAGGAAAACAATATAACAACAAATAAATGGAAGGGTCGTAAAAGTTCAAGGAAGGAGAAAACATTCAAGTTAAGCTGCGTAACGGCGGGTTCAGAGAAGAAAAATGGAAAGTCTGCACGTGGGGGAAGATGAACGCGGTTCGTTTAAAAAAGGGGGAAATATTGCGAGATAAATTCAGTCTGTATTTGGGAAAGGAAAAAAGATAAAGCTTACCGGAGATGTCGAAGGGATTTAGTGTAACAGAAAGAAAGAAAGAAGGCGCATGCCGTCCGCACGCCGTCAGCGAAGCTGTCGAAAAGGCCAGGGCACCGGCGGAAGTAACCGGAGTAAGGTGAGAGAGACCCTTTGGATAGGAGGGCTGGAAGGGAGGTAAGCCGTAGCAGACTGGTAACATGATACTCCCCGCCTGACGTATGACACGTCATAAATAGTTACTCTTTGGCGCTGAGAAGGACAATTTCAGTGATGGGTCTAAGGAGGAGTCTAGCGCAATTCCCAGTGTAGATCTTGACCTCAACTTTACGTACTAGATTGTCCTCACTAGGGAAGACACGGGTTATAAGTCCTAGAGGCCACTTGTTTCTGCTGGTTTGCTCGTCCCTGAGCAGCACCACGTTCCCCGGTTCAAGGTTGGGTACCTCCGACCTCCATTTGGAACGTTTTTGGATCGAGGATAGATATTCTCTTCTCCACCTGCTCCAAAAAATCTCGGCCAGATGCTGAACGAATTTCCACTGGCTTCTTAGGATGTCCTTGGGTCCGTATTCACGCTCGTGCGTGAAGGGAACACCTGTTTTTCGAGTGAGGAGGATAGCAGGGGTAAGTATCAGGGGTTGATCCGGATCTGACGACACAGGAATGAGGGGGCGGGCATTGATTATGTAAGAGACCTCCGCCAAAAATGTGGTGAGCGATTCATGGGTCATCCTATGCTTGTACTGCAAGAACATGGCATCTAATATTCTTTTTGCTATGCCGATCATCCTTTCCCAAGCTCCTCCCATATGTGGAGCATGGGGAGGGTTGAAAGACCAGGTGCACTCCTGCCCTGCCAAGTATCTAGAGACTGAGCTTATATCTATGGGAGACTCGATGCCCAGCTCCCTGCAAGCGCCTACAAAGTTGGTTCCGCAATCGGAGCGTATGTGCTTAGCGGGGCCGCGGATGGCGAAGAAGCGTCTGAGCGCGTTGATGAGGCTGGAGGCGGTCATTGATTCAATGACTTCAATGTGAACACCTCGAGTGCTCATACAAGTAAACATTACCGCCCACCTCTTGCTGTCGGCGAGTCCGCCTCTAGTTCGGCGTGAGGAGACTACCCAAGGACCAAACACATCTAAGCCGATGTTGGTGAAGGGAGGACTAGTGCTGAGACGGTCGGCAGGAAGGTCAGCCATCTTCTGTATCAGGGTGGGGTTCCTGAGTTTTTGGCAGGTGACGCAGCAGTGAATGTGCCGGCTCACGCATCTCTTCCCACCGATTATCCAAAATCCTGCTGCACGGATGGCTCCCTCGGTGAACAGGCGTCCCTGGTGTTTGGATTGCTCGTGGTAGTAGCCCACGATCAAAGATCCGACGTGGTGTCTCCCAGGGATGACAATAGGGTTTTTCTCTCTGGTTTCGATCTCTGCTTTGCCAGTGCGACCCCCAATCCTCAACAAGCCGTGATTGTCGATGAAAGGATTGAGGTCTTTAAGCGGGCTGCCTTTAGGGAGATCCTCCTTGCGTGCTATACTCAAGAGTTCTTCAGGGTAGACTTCTTCCTGCACCGATCGGATGATGGTATTTTTTGACTGTAAGAGTTCCTCGACAGTGCGTGTTTTGGGGCAATAATGCCACCCTCTACATTCACCTCTTGAGGTGGTATGAGCTTGGTGGAAGGTGCCAGCGATATGTATGAGATTGGCTAGGGCTCTAGTCAACGACAGCCAAGTGGAAAACCTCTCAAACCGCAGCGTAGTGAGCTGTAGATTTGCCGAAGACGTAGCTAACGTGGACACTTGAGGACGGACGTCTGCGTCTCTTTCTGGATTTATTAGATCGTAGCCGGGGTCGTCCTTGCCTCCTGGCAGAGGAAAGCTGGGGCCATTGAGCCAGGTGGTGGTTTGCAGGTGAGATGCGGGCACGGAACGAGTGCCGAGGTCAGCGGGGTTCAGGTCTGTGTGTATGTATCTCCATTGATCGGGGTGAGAGGATCTTCGTATCCGCAGTACTCGATTGCTAACATACACATAGAAACGTCTAGTTTCGTTGTGGATGTAGCCTAACACCACTTTGCTGTCAGTGTAGAAGGTGGTGGAATGAGGCTTCAGGTCAATCTCGGAAGAGATCAGCTCACTCAGTTCCGTTGCAAGGAGGGCCGCGCAGAGCTCTAGTCTTGGAATCGAGTGTTCGGGCCGTGGAGCTAGCTTTGCTTTCCCCATGACGAAGCCAACGTGGCTTTTTCCTTTACCGTCGATGACTCTGAGGTAGGCTACTGCAGCGATGGCTTTAGTGGATGCATCGGAAAAGATGTGCAGCTCTCTGCGTGCCGCTTTAGAGGGAGGTAGAGTTGTAAACATCCTAGGGATGAGAATCTCGTTTAGGGCCTTTAAGGAGTCTCTCCACAACGACCAAGGTTCGTACATCTCCTTGGGTAGGGGGGAGTCCCATTCGGCGTTCTTGTCCGTCAACTCCCTCAGGATGAATTTTCCCTCGATAGCGACGGGGGCAGCAAATCCCAGAGGGTCGTACAGGCTGTTGAGCGTCGACAGGACACCTCTGCGTGTAAACGGCTTTTCTGATGTTGGCACGCTGAACGTGAACATGTCCTTCCCGATGTCCCACTCAAGCCCGAGGCTGCGCTGTCTAGGTAATTCATCTGTGCCCAAATCGAGGTTCTTCATAACGCTCGCATGGTCTGTGGAAGGGAAGGCGCCCATGACTCTTCTACTGTTGGAGGCTATTTTATGAAGCCTTAAATTAGACTGCGCCAAGATGTCCTGTGTGTTCTTGATTAAGGAAATGGCTTCTTCCTCGGTGGTGAAGGATCCCAAACAGTCATCAATGTAAAAGTTGTTATTGACCAATTGCTCGACTGCTGGGTCGTAGTTAGGCAGGCCCTTCTTAACCGCCTGCCGAAGGCAGTAGACGGCTATGGATGGGGATGGGCTATTTCCGAATACATGGACCCTCATCCTGTATTCCGTCATCTCCTTGCTAGGATCGTTTTCTAGGTACCAAAGGAACCTTAGGTAGTTCCTGTGCTCTTCCTTTACCAGGAAGCAGTGGAACATCTGTTCGATGTCTGCCATGACGGCGACAGGCTCCATTCGGAAACGACTGAGGACGCCAATCAATGAGTTGTTAAGGTCGGGTCCGCTTATTAACACATCGTTGAGGGATATTCCATCGTGCTTAGCGCTGGAGTCGAAGACTACCCGGATTTTGTCCGGTTTTTTAGGGTGGTACACGCCGAAGATGGGCAGGTACCAACATTCCTCATCTTGTTTGTGTGGAGGGGCCTTTTCCGCATGGTTGTTTTCGAACAGTCTCTCCATGAAGGAGAAGAAGTGCTTCTTCGTATCTGGCTTCTTTTCCAGGTTACGGACTAATCCGGTAAACCGTCTTTCGGCCAGTATCTTGTTTGGAGGGAGACGGCGTCTTGGGGTTTTGAACGGCAAGGGAGCAACCCAGTTGTGGTCGGTGTCCCTCTCGACTTCTCGTTCCATGAGGTTGAGGAAAGCAATATCCTCAATGGAGGGGGCTACCTTTTCGTCATCACTGGTCCGTTGAAATATATAGCCATCGTTATCGGTGGAGTAAAGCCCGTTGCCGATGTAGTTCTCCTGAACTTTAAAGTTGTTCGGGCATAATTCGAAAAGGGTAGGGTGGCCTCCCTCGGATACATTTGTATGCATCGTTTTCACCACGGTGGGTGGGTGAAATCTCCCTAGGCAGACGTTGCCTACTATCACCCACCCCAGGTCCAGCCTTTGTGCGTAAGGGGCGTCATGGGGCCCGTTTATGTGTTCACGTACCTTGTGAACTCTCAGGATATCACGTCCTAGAAGGAGCATTATAGGGGTTTTAGGCTCCGGAGTAGGGATGAGGTGCGCTATCTTCTTCAAATGGGGATGGTGGAAGGCTGCCTCAGGTGTGGGAATGCTGGACCTGTCGTCGGGTATTCTGTTACATTCCACCAAGCTGGGAAGAGGAAGGCTGATCTTTCTGTCCAAGGATTCCACCTGGAAGCCTGTCGCTCTTCTTCCCATGGTTTGAGTTACTCCTGCGCAGGTTTTAAGGGAGTATGGGAAACTGGGCTCGTTGCTGTTGAATCTATCGAAGAAGCTTGAGTTTGCCAAAGACCGGTTGCTCTGCTCATCGATAATGGCGTACATCCTCACTGCCTTGTCGGGTTGATCTGCAGGGTAAACGTTGACGAGGCATATCTTGGAACAGGAGTTCTCCGAGAGGTCGCCGCCACAGATTTGAGTGCACTGCGAAACTACTCCGGCAGCTGCAGGGGTTTTATCCTCCCCGCCGTCCTTAGTGGCGGGTTTAGTGCTGATGGTCTCTGGTGGTGGTCCAGGATGGAGAGCAGTGTTGTGATCTTTGCTGTTGCATTCATTGCATGTAACATCTGCTTTACAGAATCTTGCCACGTGCGCGGTGGAAGCACAGCACTTAAAACAGATGCCCCTGTTTCTGACGAAGGTCTTGCGCTCTGTCAATGCCTTTTCTCGGAAGGCCCGGCATTTCAGCAGTGGGTGGTGGGACTTCTCATGTAGCGGGCAGTACTGGGTCAAGTCCCTTGCTTCACTGTGGGGACGTGTGGTGTCGGAGGGCGTAGGAGATACCATGGTTTTGTGTACCGTTACAATTTTTTGTTTGTTTTCTTTACGGGAGAACCCGCTAGCTAGAAGATTGACTTTGAAACTAGGATCATTCCTGATCCTAGCTTGTCGTGATACAAAGCTCACGAATACCTCGAAGGGGGAAACATGACTCGGTGTCGTTCCTTGTAGTCGGATCCGACTGATAGCCATTCATCTTGAAGCGAGGGTGGTAACTTGGCCACAAAGGGATGAAGGCCTCGAGCAGTGTCCAGGAAGGCAAGGCTGGGGAGATCTCCGTCCTCTTTAGCGGACAGAAGTTCTGTGGCCAAGTCGCTGAGGTCCCTCAGTCTGGGGAATTCACCGCTCGATAGTTTGGGAAAATTGTCGATTCTTCTGAAGAGGGCGTCTTCAATCATTTCAGGGGCGCCGTAACATTCCTCGAGTCGCTCCCATATCCTTTGGAGTCCCCTTTCAGGGTGGTTGAGGTGGGCTGACCTTAGCCTCTCGGCATGTTCCCGTGACTCTTTGCCGAGCCCTCTCACTAAAAGGTCCATCTCTTCATCACGTGTGAGTCTGAGGCGTCTTACGGCGCCTTGGAAGGACCGTTTCCACTTTTATAATCTTCTGGTCTATCATTAAAAGGTGGCAAACCAGTGGTCATAAGTTCCCGCCGGGTTAGATACCTCATGAATTCCGTGGTTTGTTGAGGCTGGAGGATGTCCCTAGTGTGAGAGGGATACCAGTTGTCGCGTGGTTCATTGCTCCCGATGTGTGAGTTGGGAGAATGGTAGCTTATGACGGGGGGTGTCGTTTGGACGGGTCTATCCAGATTAGCCAGTCTATGTGAGGCGAGCTGGCTTACCTGAGCGCTCTCTTCATTGGGAAGTGGTAGGGGTCCAGGCATCTCTTGTTTTGGTTGCTTCGCTTGGTCGGCTAAATACTCCCTGACCCGTGCGCTGGGGTCGACCGGAGCGGAGATAAGTTTCATGCGGTGATGGCTGGACCGTTCGCTTTCCTGTTCGGCAGCTTCCCTTAAGACTTCTGCTTCGGCTGCGGCTACAGCCGCTTCCTTTCTAGCTTTTATCCTCTCTAGCTCCATTTTAACCCTCAGTTCCTCATCAATGTAGGCCACGCGTGTTCTAGCAGCTTCCGCCTTCGCTTGGGCGGCAACAGCGGCGGCCGCTGTGGACGACCTTCGGGAAGTCCGAGAGCGGGTTGAGGAGTGGGTCCTCGAGCGACTCGACAAATTTTCTTCCATAGTTGGGGTGAGGGAGCAAAAGGTGGTGACCGTGTAGAGACACTACTCTAGTTGACCGTGACGCTCGAGTTCTGACGGTCCAGGACCGTTAAACAACTTTCCGTAAGGAGGGAAAACGTCTTTCTTTCACTGGAATTTCTACGGGACATCTATCTCCGTTTTTTTACTATAATGCCTCCGGGCCGCCTTGTGTTCGCCGAACGTAAGGGGCTTTTAGACATTTAGCATTTAACTCCTGCCGAGAGTCAAGACTCTGAGTCAAAGTACATTTCAAAACAGGTTTATTGAAACTCGGACAAGGTAAAAAAACTGAAAGAAAGAGAAAGACATTGTTTAGGAAAACAATATAACAACAAATAAATGGAAGGGTCGTAAAAGTTCAAGGAAGGAGAAAACATTCAAGTTAAGCTGCGTAACGGCGGGTTCAGAGAAGAAAAATGGAAAGTCTGCACGTGGGGGAAGATGAACGCGGTTCGTTTAAAAAAAGGGGGAAATATTGCGAGATAAATTCAGTCTGTATTTGGGAAAGGAAAAAAGATAAAGCTTACCGGAGATGTCGAAGGGATTTAGTGTAACAGAAAGAAAGAAAGAAGGCGCATGCCGTCCGCACGCCGTCAGCGAAGCTGTCGAAAAGGCCAGGGCACCGGCGGAAGTAACCGGAGTAAGGTGAGAGAGACCCTTTGGATAGGAGGGCTGGAAGGGAGGTAAGCCGTAGCAGACTGGTAACATGATACACGTTAAAAAAAAACCTAATTCCCACCAAGGCAATTTCAAGTCGCGGGAAAGGAATTATACTAAGAACAACAACACAAAGAAAAATTTTCCAATAATGGAAAATTTTGCAACAATTACCAGACATTGTAGATTTTGCAACATCAACGGGCACACCATGAACCATTGTTCAAAATATTCCTCCCTTGTGTCGAGACGTTCTAGGTGTGAGGAGATGGGCTTGTGCCTTTTTGTACAAGTGCTAGTCATAGAACGGAAGACTGCTATGGCAAAGCAAATAAATAACCTCGAAAATGTGCAAATTGCAAATCCCGAGGCCACGTTACCCCACTTTGTGATAAAGCAGATAAGAGTGGAAACAGTTCAACTACTTCCGCGCACGTGAGTACCAACACTGGCACACAAGAGCAGCCTTATATTTTACCGATAGTGGCAATTACTGTCTCTAAAAGGAAACGTAAATACAAAATGAACTGCCTCTTTGATACAGGCAGTCAAAGGACTTATTTCTCTAGGCAAGTTATTGAAAAATGAGGGTGCTATAGATCTTTCCTCACTCCAGTGGAATACGACGTAAAACCTTTTTGGGGTCTAAAAAGAAAAAAATTAAACCAATTTGTATTGGGGATTGAAGTAAATAAAGGTAATTCCTTGCCCCTGTCTGTTCTTATCGATGATGAATTTGTAGGGATTGAATAAAAATACGAAATAAAACAAAAAACACTAAATAAAATAAAAATATAAAATAAAATAAAAACTACGAAATAAAATAGAAATACAAAATAAAATAAAAGTACGAACTAAAATAAACATAAAAATCTCACAGGAGTCCTCTGACAGGAAAGACAATTGACGCATGCACAAAAAAAGAGAGGCCTCCTGGTGCCAAAAAAAAACTCGATCTCTTTCTCTGTTGGACAAATTAAAGGTATAAATGTCACCTTGTTTTCAGACCACAAACCACTTTCCCTGGCTTTCAAAAAGAAAACACCGATGAAATCGGACAATCAACAAAGATATTTATCAATTATCACAGAGTATGTCACAGATGTACAGTATATTAGAGGAGATGAAAATATCGTTGCTGATTGTCTATCTCGGCCCACATTTTCGGTGACTGTATACCCCTGTGACTTACCAGCTATCAGTGAATCACAAAGAGAGGGTGAGGAAATCGACACATACAGGAGCCGACTTAAAGCCTTTGAGATGCAAGGGTCATCCGTCTGGTGCAACCTATCAACATCTACTCCCAGACCATACATACTTGAACCACTTCGTAGGAGAATCTTTGATATGTTCCATGACATCTCCCATCCAGGACCTACGCTAACAACAAAGCTAATTAAAGCTAGGTAATTCTGGCCAGAAATGGAGAAAAACATACGACTTAGGTCAAAAGCTGTCTACGATGCCAACAGTAAAAGATTTCTACATACACTAGAACAGAAACCACACCTTTCTCTCTACCATCAGGAAGGTTTGAAACCGTGCATATAGACACCATTGGTCCCTTGTTACCCACCATCACCTATGACGGGGTATACACATCTCAGCTAGATATGTACTTACGTGCATTGATAGAGCAACGAGATGGGTAGAAGCTACATCTCTACAAGACACCTCCGCTACCACCATAGCATTGGCATTCCTGCATACATGAATCTCACGTTTTGGAGTCCCATTACATGTCGTCACAGATAGGGAAGTCAATTTGAAAGTGAACTGTTTAGGGACCTGTCTACTATAATAGGTTTTCACAGGCTCCGTACAACGGCTTACCACCCTATGGAATAATCGAAAGATTGCACCGTACTCTTAAAACAGCAATCATGACAAGAAAGCAGAGATGGTTGGATGCATTGCCAATTATATTGCTTGGTATTAGGAATATGCCTAATGATTCTCCCCGGCAAAGGAAAGACAATTGACGCATGCGCAAAAAAGAGAGGCCTCCTGGTGCCAAAAATAAACTCGATCTCTTTCTCTGTTGGACTTTGGATGGTAAAGACGTGCCAAACTGTTCGGGAAGGAATTCCCCTAACAAGAGGTCGTTGGAACCAAGAATAAAATCAGTGTCCAGCAACAGCCGCCTCAGCAACAGCCTTTTTTAGGGCTTTCTAACTACATATGCAGGAATATGTAAAGGACTTACAGCGATAACGGCAGATCCTTTATAGCTGGTTGAAATCTCATAGAGGAAGTTTTGCCTTCTCTGGATTCAATGAACAGTTCCAAGTGTATAATATTAAGCACATCAGAAACCTTTTTATGCTGCTTGGGTTGGGAGTACAAGGGAACGTATGATCAGGATTATCAAATCATGTTTGTATAAAACAATTGGGTGATCCTGAATTAGTTATTTTGATCTCCTTACTGTAATTTCAGATGTTCAGAGTGCTATAAACCAAAGAACTCTCACTTATAGATGTTCTTCGGATTCAGACCTCGAAGTAATAACTCCTAATTGTTTTCTTCGTCCTAACGCTAATTTGGGGCTTGTACTGAAATTGGATGATCAGGATGTTTGGAAATCTGACCTCACTTCAAGATTAAATGTGGTAAAATTCATTGAAGCTCGTTATTCTATGCTGACTAGATTCCGCGAGCTTCGGTATCAAGATTACCTGTTGAGCTTGAGGGAACAGTGTAAAGATTTTTACAATCGAATCAATGTTGATGACGTGGTTCTTATTAAGAATCCTGCCAGATCTAGACCATTTGGGCTGCTGGGAAGAGTTTTGGAGTTAATTGTCGGTGACGACAAGAAGATTCGTTCTGTAAAAGTCAAAAGAGGTGACGGGTCTGTTTAGGTCCATTCTATCAAATTGCTATATCCTCTAGAACTATCATTAACTCATACCCACCATCCTAGAATCATTCCAGACTCGAAGGGTCTGTGGGATAGGAAAATTGAAGTTGCAAAATCAAACGTCACTAATGATGTACCAGGTACTAAAAGTGCATCTGTTGCAATAAAACAACGTTCCAAAAGAACTAAAAATTTAAAAGGTAGTAAAAACTCTCCCAATAAACCGTATATATACTATTAAATTCAGTTCTATTTAAAACTTATAGTCTCCACATACCTTAGCTTATAGGGTACATGTTACTGAACAAAGAAAACAAGTGTTAATGATATTGTACTATATTATTGAAAGGATGAAATTTCTATAGTCCTATTAGTGCACCAAAGTAAGACATTCTTAACTTAAAATAAAATACAACACTCACTTCTTTCAAAGTTGGAGTTCCTTGTGAAAACTAATCTTCACTCCTTCTACATTTTAATTTGAAGACTTAAAAAATCGACTTTTCTGTGAACTTTTCGTCCTTGGCTATTTTTGCTTTAAAAAAATCAACTTTACTGTGTGAAAGATTATGTTGCAATGATTTCATATTGCAATTTTGTTTTGGGGGAAATATCGAAATTATTACGGAGTCGCGAACTGGGTGCCCCGTGATTGGATAAAAACAATCCATCACGGGCTACCTTTTTAGATTCTCAACAAACTCCCCACGTGAGCCGGTTTTACAAACCCTTTTGTCTTTTCCTTGTTGGGACCTTACAGACAAGACGTCCCCGTCTGCTCTCCGTCATCTAGACCCAGGATACATGTGGGGATTTGACAGCAACTGAAGCACAGAAGTCATGGCTCTATTTCTTCAACCCAGCCATAATGACACAGGAAATATAAACTGTTAAAAGGACGCATCCTTCAAATAAGTTCCGAAAACCCGACTGTTTCCAAGAGACTATCCTTTCTTCTTTTCTCTCTTTTCCTGTAAATACAAGTTTATAACATCTTCATCTGTGTTTGTGTTCCTTTCTTCTCGCCGGCGTCACAATACTATTACCAATTAAAATTGGGAAATTCCCAGTACTGTAGAGGTTAACCCATCCTCGTATCAACTGATAGCTCCCTGCCCAAAACCTATTTTATAGAAGCTAACACCTAAGTTGCATACTTCTAGAACCTTTCGAACTCTCTGGAACATTCTATAAACTTCTAAACGTTCTATTTCTAATTTCCTTATTTTTACGACCACCTTCTGAATTAAAACTTTTTTGTAACAACAAGTAGGAGTCAATAGAGTCCTTTACTACAACTTTTTAAATATTATTATTATTATTATTGTATATAAATGCATTCTCGTAACACTTCCCCCTTCAAAGTAAGAGTTTTAAAATCATAATGAAAAACCTTTGTGAGACATCATACAATTTTTTTTTTGTAAAATATCATAAATATCTCCTATTTTTTTTTTTTTTTTGAAAAGTTACGCTCTAGATAAAGCATCTGCAATAACATTGTTCCTTCCTTTAATGCGTTTTATAATAATGTCATATTCTTGCAGGAGAATACTCCATCTAGTAAGTCTTTGATTTTTGTTAGTCATTTTTTGAAGGAAAGTTAGTGGATTATTGTCAGTATAAATAAGAACAGGATAAACAGTAACATTGAGGTAAAAGTCAAAATGTTGTAGCACTGATAACATCGTCAAACATTCTTTTTTTCATGGTGGAATATTTCTTCTGGTAGGTGTTAAACTTTTCTGAGAAATATCCAATAGTTCTATAGTATTGACGCCTTCATTATCTTCTTGGATTAAGATGTCACCCATTCCAACATCACTGCCATCAACTTGCAATTTAGATTGTTTTGAAAAACTGCAGTTGCAAAAACTGTGCCACCAATGAGAGTTGACTTCATTCTGCTGAAAGCCTCACAGGTTTCACTCCACTTGTAATTTTTCATCATTTTTTGTTTCTGTTTTTTTTTTTTTTTTTTGTTAGGAACATCAGGAAAAGATTTTTGAAATCATTGACTAAACCATGAATTTCTTTTCTTTTCTCATTTGATAAATGTTCAAATTTTACATTTAAATTAAATAGGATTTTCGATTTTTTTTTTTTTGCTACTTTGAAAGCATTGTAATTTTTCCTTAAAATTTGATACATAATTTAAAAGATGTGTTGCTTCGTTTTGATATAATTAGAAGATAACGCAAACTTGAATTAATGATGTTTATTTTTTGGTATAAAACTTTAGGTTTTTACATCAAGTTACAACCTTTAAATTTTGTGTGGATGCAGGAGCAGACTAGCTAAATTCTCTTTACTGTGGGATGATAGTAGTAAACGAGCCTATCCCTTCTGGACTCTAGTGGTCAACTGACTAGCGTCTTCCCCTTTTAAAATCTCCTACACAAACTACTGTCCTTAACTCCTACTTCTTATTCCTACTTCTACCAAAAGAAACGGTTCCTTATTTTGCAGCCCAATTTTTAATTCTTGGCGTCAGTGTGTCTATCCTTTTCTATTTTTAGAACACTAGCCATTTTATAAACCATAACAGAAGTTCCCCCTTTAGAACGGTGTGTACTAATAATAATAGTACTCGTTATATTTCTTCCAGGAAACTATTCGACCTCAAGGAGATTTTGTATTTATCATCGGAGAATCTTCTTTTTTATTTCTTGTGTTTATTTCTTGTTCTGAATCACTGAGCGTTTTATTTTTATTCATCTCTTCTTCTACTTGTTTCTCTACTATTTGTTTTTGTACTTCTATATATGGTTTCAACCTGTCCACTGAAACTTGAGTATCCATATCATTATTTATCTTAACCAGAAAATATTTAGGTGTTCGCTGAAGGACTGTGTAGGGACATGAATAGGGTGCCTCCAATGATCTTCGAACACGATCCACTCTAATCCAAACTTTATCACAAGTTTGAAGTTTTTCTGGGACATAAGATTTTGCGGACTTATTAACTCTTTTGGTGAAGTCTCTTACATCAATTTGTGACATGGTTTTATGTAAATCTCTTGTGAACTTTTGAGTTATAGCCTCCTCGCTTGTGCTATCTATTAGTAGGTGTGGTAGCAAACATTCTGTGCCTGTAACAGCATAAAAAGGAGAAAAATCAGAGCTATTGGACATACTGCGAATCCCAAGAAGTACTATTGGAAGAGCTGAGAGCCAGGACTCTTTTCGTGCTATAATAGCAGTTTTAATGGTCCTGTGCATTCTCTCAATCAAACCGTTACATTGAGGATGATAAGCTGTCGTACGTAGTCTATAAAAACCAATTATTTTTGCTACTTCACTAAACAACTCATTTTCAAATTGTCGGCCTCTGTCGGTTATAACATGCAGCGGGACACCCCAACGTGTGACCCACGTGTTTATAAAAGCCTCAGCTACACTAGCTGCAGTGATTTCGCTGATGGGCTGTGCTTCTACCCAACGAGTTGTGCGGTCAATACATGTGAGGATATATCTATACGGGCTGATGTAACTGCTATTTGGGCTTTTTGCTGGTGGGAGTGGTCCTACTATATCTATGTGGACTGTGTGAAATCTAGCTGATGGTATTTCTAATGTCTGTATAGGTGATTTTGTATGTTTGTAGACTTTTGCTTGTTGACAGGCTGTGCCTGATGCACAAAAGTCTTTGATTGATTTATCCATGTTTGGCCAGTAATATCTAGCTTTAATCATCTTAATGGATGATTTAATCCCAGGGTGATTTATGGAATGGATACTATAGAATATGGACTCACGCAATTTAGATGGAACAAAAGGTCTGGGGTAAGACGTTGATAAGTCACACCATATAAATTGGTTATCTCCAGGTATGGGGAATTTTTTTAAGTCCTGAAGATTGAATTTCTTTATCAGATGCCTGTGCTTCTGCAAGTACAGGTAAATCACACGCATCTATTTGTACAGCAAGAGTTGGTCGGGATAGACAATCAGCAACTATATTCTTACTACCTTTTACATGTTCAATATCTGAAATAAATTTGTTGTTGTTGTCTGTCTGATTTAGCGGGGTTTAAACTATAAAATGCACCACACAATGGCTTATGGTCAGTTAAAAGTAGCACTTGGCAACCTTCTATGAGGTGACAGAAGTGCAGCACTGACAAATAAGCTGCTAAAAGTTCGCGATCGAATGTAGAATATCTCATTTGTGTTTGTGTTAATTTTTTAGAGAAAAATCCAATCGGTATTGGATTTCCTTCCACCATTTGGTGCAATACCGCATCGACAGCATAATTACTACTGTCAGTGACTAATTGATAATTTGTACAGTTAGGTTCAGGGTGAGCTAATGAGGATGTATCATTAAGTTCCTTAATTACAGAATTGAAAGATTGTCGTTCAGATTCATCTAATGTGAACGAGCCTCATTCTCTCAGATAGGGGTAAGACTATCTATGAAAATTTTGGTATTAATTTTCTATAAAATCCTACCATTCCAAGAAATCTGCGTAGCCCTTTTGCGTCCTTAGGGTAAGGAAAATATTTTAATTCTTCTATTTTACTAGTTGTAGGTTTCATGCCATCTACGCTAATATGAAATCCTAAGAAATCTAGGGAAGTCACATTGAAAACAGATTTTGTGGATGACATTTTTAAATTATGTTCATTTAAAATATTAAAAACAGTTTCAATGTCTTTTTTATGAGAAATCTCATCATTAGTGAAAATTAAAATGTCATCAATATATATAAAAACACAATCAGTGTTTTCAAAAATTTTGTCCATATACTGCTGAAATGTAGCTGACGCATTTTTTAATCCAAACGGCATATAATTATATTCATAAAGACCAAATGGGGTGGTGAGAGCAGTTTTTGCTACATCGTCCGGATGCATTTTAATTTGGTGGTAGGCTGAAATCAAATCGATTTTGGAGAATCGTCGTTTGTTCACAAGTTTTGCTGAAAAAGAGTTTAAATTTGGTATAGGATACCTGTCAGTCTTGGTTATGCTATTGAGAGAACGATAGTCTCCACAACATCTAAATCCCCCGCTTTGTTTAGATTCTATATGTAATGGGCTAGACCACTCGCTTTTGGAAAAAGAGATCACTTCGTCTTTTTGTATGGTTTAAAATTCGCTACGCGCGGCTTCCACTTTTTCTACATTAAGCCGTCTGGGTTTTGCAAATACTGGCGTATGGCTTCCTGTGTCAATTCTGTGGTAAACGTCGCAGTGTTTTTTGTTACTGTTCTTATGTGGTGTGATTAGGTTCGGATATTTTTCTTTAATCATGTTCCGTATGAATGACGGGAGCTCCGTTTCATTTACAACTAGATTCACCGCTGATGCAGATATTTTTAAACTCTTTCTCTGGGTTGTTGTAGGATCGTAAATGGTTTTGTTACTTCAGTCTACTATTAGACCAAACTTGTTGAAGAAATCCAGTCCAAGGAGTGGGTTGGTGATATCAGCGATCACGAATGTCCAAGTAAAAGATCTCCTTAAACTGGGTATTCCAATTTCCAAACTCGCTTGTCCGTAGCATTTTATTTTCTCTCCATTTGCAGTGGATGGTGATATGGGAGTCGGTTTTAATGTAATACCATTTACTGCAGAAGTTGGTAATATTGAGATACTTGCGCCAGTATCTACAATAAATTTTAATTTGGTAGCCCCTAATTTTGAGGTAATTTCTAATAGCGGCGATCCTCGTGGGACTGAACTTGTTCGCCCTATTAGATTTCCGAATCACTTCCCGTAGGTGTTACTGGTCGGGAACTAGGCAACATTTGTAGATTGTTCTTTTTGGGCCATTTATACCAAGGTTTACATGTTCTTGCTTCATTGGCGAAATAAATATGTGCTCTGCAAATTTTTGTCCGTTGATTATTTCGATACGGCCTGACATTTAGTGGCACTGAAGTGTCTTGGCTGTATTTTCCTTGATAAATTGTTTGTGGGTTATTCTTAGTAGATAAGGGTCGCTGAACAACAAATGCCTTATCGTTAGTTATTCAATAATGGCATCAGTTCATCTGCTAACCTGCCAAGTTGGGTATGGTTTAAATCTTTTTGCGAGGCTATTACTGGAGCTATTGTTGACGGTAATGCCTGCAGGAATTTGTGTCTCACAATGTCGTCGCTGATACCTATCCGTTTAGCTACGGATAGCATTTCTTGCAAATATGTCGACAGTCGTCCTGAAATAGTCGTAGCCGACATTAATTTTTCTAGAAGCTCCGATTTTGTTTGTTCGTGAGCTTCTATCAGAGTCCGTTTTAATTCCTCGTTGTCTTGTGATGCGAGGGTAGCATTTGGAAGTTTACCCACTTCTTCGGCTGGTAAAGACGATATTACTGTTTTCGACACTGTCACATTTCGCAAGTGAAACTGGGCTTCTAATATCGTAAACCATCCATTTACAGCAGTTTCCATGAATTCCGGTGCCTTGATATTGACTCGATGAGTCGTTTCCTCTCCTGCCTGCTCCATTTATCCTTTTATATGTGTATTTGTATATGAGGTTGCTTTCTGTTCGAATCACGTCGTGGTCACCACTGTTGTGTTGCTTCGTTTTGGTATCATTAGAAGATAACACAAACTTGAATTAATGATGTTTATTTTTGGTATAAAACTTTAGGTTATCAAGTTACAACCTTTAAATTTTGTGTGGATGCATCTCATTTTCCGATTTTTGTAAAACTTTGAATGTTTCGCTACCATCGGCTAAACTTAAAAAATTGTAGCAGCCACAGATCTATTTCCTTTCGCGAATCAGTGCCCCCGACGGGAGATTCGGTCACTCACTAACCAATCAACTGGCAGAGCGCATTAATTCCTTCTTCCTCTCTAGAACTATTTTCCTAGTCCATTTTGGTAGAACGGACAAAAGGCAGAGAGCCATGAGCCAGCGGAAGAAACAGACGCCTCTCTCACATCGCTGCCACTGATTCCCCTTGGAACACTTTCGCTGAAGAAGACGCTGCCGCTAGCTTCGCACACTCTTCCTACAAACCAAGTACCAGCGAACCAAATGGACACTTACATACTATCACTCTTGTACATCTACTAAGAGAATAAACCATTCTTTGTTGTTTTAAAAGAAAGTTTCGTCATTCATTTGTGTGCCTAAAAATTTAGTGTTGGGGAAATTAATCATTTCCCTTAACCCTAAAAATTGGTGACCCCGAATGGCACCTTAGGATTGCGAAACAAATTTAAAAAAAATAACAACACGAAACTCGGCCTCCATTTTCGGACAACAGAACAAGCAAAGTTAAAAGGAGAAAGAGAAAAAAAAAGCTTCCTGACTCAAAAAAAAAAAAAAAAAATACAACCACCCACGAATTTTCTTTGTGACATACGTGTGCGTTCAATTCATTCGTCGGCTGAGAAGACATTGGCAAAAATTTTTGCTCTCAGTAAAATATCCATAAAAGAACCCTTTTCGTGACGGAGAAAGACTTTAAAATACTTCGTGTACGAAGCCATAAACGAAGAAAAAAAAATTTATGGCAAGTAAGACAATCTTTCTAAACAGAGATCATCTTTCGTTTTGCTAGACATATCGACGCCCATTCCCAAGTGGTCAAATAGGAAGATAAAAGATTCTCCCTTTACCCAAATAACATTTTTTTGAACACGTGCCTTTACAACAAAAACCCCAAAAACTTTCCGACGAGGAATTATCTTCTTTTCAGCCCGTCCACAAGAAAAACACCAACTCAAGCAAGCATAACGAACATTACATTTTGTTCAAAGAAAACAAAGTTTAAAAAGAAAAAATTATTACCCTCGGCTTGGCCAACAAGGCAGAGAGAAAAAAAAAGAAGAAACTTACTACTCTGCTCTTTTCAACTGACCACGTGGTACAAAAAATATATTTTTATTGCAATAACAAAAAAATAAAAAAAATAAAAAATACAAGTGAGTAATACACTTTTACATTTTATTTTTTCGAAAGTTAAAGCTAAAAGAGCGCCTCCTTCCTTAACATTTAACTTTCCCGCCTAAATGGTGATTGGGCGACGCCATCTTTACTTCCAACTTTTGTTTTTAGACAGGCCTTGAAACTGACAGTTATCTCCCTTACTAAGGAACCTTAAAGCAGCACCTTTCTCTCTTTTAACACGAATATCACTATTTTCTTGAGTCTTTTGAAATGTTTTCCCTTTCGTTTCTTTCTTATTGAGACATGTTTCTTTGATATTTTATGAGAGAGCTGACAGAAGATGTCCCTGCTGATAGTGCCATTATAAAGCAACTTTTCTTCTCAAGATTGCCCCCTCAAGTAAAGGCAATTCTGGCACCCATGGTAGAGAAAAGCTCTGTAGACGTAATAGCGTCCTCTGCAGATAAAGTGATGGAATTCACCAAGGGGCCTATTACCGCGTCCATTCCTCAGCCAAAGGCTGAAGTCTCTACCCTCTCTGCTACTGGGAACACAAGCGAAGGTGCCACACAAGTGGCGATACTCAAAGCTTTAGTGCAGCTTACCAATGAAGTAAGTAAATTAACCGTAATCAATTCACAACCGCCTAGACGTCGACATAAAAGTCGTTCGCCATCCCCACACCACCGCCGCCATTCAAGCAAGCCAGGACTATGCTATTATCACAGTTGTTTTGGCGCTAAGGCTCGGAGGTGCAAAATGCCCTGCTCCTTTTCAAACCAGGGAAACTTAAATCTGGAGAGCTGATCACGGCACACTCTCCACAAGATTTATGTAACAACCGTGCCTATTTTATCACTGACTCCAAGTCCCAAGCACGTTGTTTGGTTGACACAGGAGCAGCTTGCAGTATCTGGCCACTGAAACTCCTCACTGAGAAGCCGCCACTGTCGCCCATCACACTGCAAGCGGTAAATCACTCCCCTATTCCCAGGTACGGTCAAATTTCTCGTTCTCTGGACTTGGAATTACGGAGAGACTTTACATGGATTTTTACTGTAGCTGATTTACCATACCCCATTCTAGGCTCGGACTTTCTGCACCACTTCAACCTTGTAGTGGGTATGCGCAAGCGACGACTTATTGACGGCAATACGGAACTTTCCGTCACGAGTTTTAAGGCAAATATCTCACCTATCAGCCCGGTATTTTTCATTGCCGCCACTGACGACCCATACCAAACATTACTACGCTCTTACCCAGAGTTAACTAACTTAAATTTCGTTGTGAGCAAATCAACTCACTCTACAAAACACCACATCGAGACCACAGGCGCTCCGGTGTTCTCACGCCCTTGCCGCCTCCCTGCTGATAAACTAAAGGCGGCGAAGGCAGAATTTAACCATATGCTGCAGCTGGGAATTATACGCCCCTCGGCCAGTCCATGGGCTTCCCCTTTGCATATGGTTCCAGAGCGTTCTGGAGATTGGCGTCCGACTGGGGACTATCGACGACTAAATGCTATTACGGTACCTGATCGTTACCCAATCCCACATATACAAGACTTCGCTTCATCCCTGCATGGTTGTAAGACCTTCTCCAAACTAGACCTCGTTAAGGCTTACCATCAGATACCAGTGAACCCAGACGACATACCAAAAACTGCAGTAACTACTCCATTTGGAGCGTTTCAATTTTTAACTATGCCTTTTGGTTTGCGAAACGCGGCTAGTACCTTCCAACGCTTCATGGACGAAGTAGTGCGTGATTTGGACTTCGTCTATAATTATATAGATGACATCCTCGTAGCAAGTGCCTCACCTGAGGAACATGTTACTCACCTCCGCCTACTGTTCGAACGGTTTCAAAAGTACCAGGTGAGGATTAACCCTGCTAAATGTGTTTTCGGTGCTTCGTCGCTGACTTTTTTGGGACACATTATAAGCCCCGAAGGGATATCTCCCTTACCTGGAAAAGTGAAGGCTCTACAAGACCTTCAACCACCCACTTCACTTCACCAACTGAGGCACTTTCTCGGTCTGCTTAACTATTACAGACGTTTCATCCCACACTGTGCGGATCTCCTGTCTCCTCTGTCTGACATGTTACGTAACAGGAAAAAGAAAAATGAGCAGATTTCGTTGAATGACATACAGCTAAAAGCCTTTAACGAAGTGAAGAAGAAATTAGCGACAACATCGCTACTTGCACACCCTATACCCGACTCCCAGTTTTCATTGGTCGTTGATGCATCGGGCACAGCTGTAGGTGCAGTTTTGCAACAGCAACACCAACAACAGCTACAACCTCTCGCTTATTTTTCGAGACAGCTGAAACCGGCAGAACAACGTTACAGCACGTTTGGCCATGAACTCCTGGCAATATACCTCGCAGTGAAACACTTTCAGCATTCACTAGAGGGCCGACAATTTGTGATCTACACCGATCACCGTCCGCTTACTTTCGCTCTGCGCTCAAAGCCGGACAGATATTCTCCTCGCGAAACTCGCCACTTGGATTTTGTTTCGCAATTTACAAACGATATCCGACATATCTCTGGTGAACAGAATGCTGCGTCAGACGCCTTGTCTCGCCTTCCCATTAATTCCCTGTTCTCACCTTCAGATATCGACTTACGACAGATGGCCTTTGACCAACCACGCCTGGACACCTTTGATCTATCGTCACCTGAATTTGCAACTTGCAAGTTCGCATACTTACCAGTGCCTACTGAAGATACGCAGATCATCTGTGACACCTCAACAGACGCACCTCGACCTTTTGTTCCGATGACACATCGTAGGGTTGTTTTTGACACACTACACCAATTGGCACACCCCGGACCAAAAGCCACAGTGAAGCTGATTGCAGCTAGATTTTTCTGGCCAAACACGAGGCGTGATATCACTGCCTGGACACGTTCTTGCGTATCCTGCCAAAAATCAAAGGTGCACAAACATATCCGTGCACCCCTCGGAACATTCAGCACCCCAGACGCTCGGTTCAGCCATGTTCATATTGATCTGGTTGGACCATGGCCGGTCAGTCAGGGATTTACTTACCTCCTGACCTGTATAGATCGCTTTACACGGTGGCCCGAAGCTATTCCCCTAAAGGACATTTCAGCTGAATCCGTAGCGCAAGCCCTTATATCAGGCTGGATAACGCGTTACGGAGTTCCTACAACAATTACCACTGACCGTGGCAGACAATTTGAATCCCACCTATTCCAGAAACTTTCCAGAATTTTAGGGATCAATCGAATTCGAACTACGAGCTATCACCCTGCTTCTAACGGGATGATAGAACGCTTTCATCGCCAATTAAAGGCCGCATTACGTGCCTATCCTGACCAACAGCGATGGAGCGAATATGTACCTGTTGTCCTTCTTGGCTGTTGTGCAGCTATCAAAGAGGACCTAGGATACTCTCCAGCAGAACTTGTCTATGGAGTACCTCTATCATTACCAGGTCAGATGTTGAACCCTATAGATTTAACAGGAACAGATCCTGCCTTGTATATAAACAGACTGCGATCTTATTTTGGTAATCTCCCACCAATGCACCCTAGGGAACAGACCATCAAATCATCAGTCCCAAAAGATATTTCTTCATGGACTCACGTTTTTCTAAGAAGGGACGCTGTCAAAGCCCCTCTCACTCCACCTTACACTGGCCCTTACCGCGTGCTTTCACGCACTGACAAACTTCTCACCCTTGACATTAGTGGCAAAAAAGAAACTGTATCTATTGACAGGGTGAAAAGAGCCTTTCTTAACACAAACACACAAGAGCCACATATTCCCCCTACTTACATACATGAACAGATCTTTACACCCGTTGAAGAAAATACGATGCCAACAGACAACTATGTCACCACCACACGCAGTGGTCAACGAGTACATTGGCCCAAAAAGCTCTGTAAAACTGTTTATATATAAATTGTACCCTTCTTTGTTTTATGGCCGCTATCTTTTTCTCTGTCGGCTTTCCGCCTAAGCAGGGGGTGATGTAGCAGCCACAGATCTATTTCCTTTCGCGAATCAGTGCCCCCGACGGGAGATTCGGTCACTCACTAACCAATCAACTGGCAGAGCGCATTAATTCCTTCTTCCTCTCTAGAACTATTTTCCTAGTCCATTTTGGTAGAACGGACAAAAGGCAGAGAGCCATGAGCCAGCGGAAGAAACAGACGCCTCTCTCACATCGCTGCCACTGATTCCCCTTGGAACACTTTCGCTGAAGAAGACGCTGCCGCTAGCTTCGCACACTCTTCCTACAAACCAAGTACCAGCGAACCAAATGGACACTTACATACTATCACACTTGTACGTCTACTAAGAGAATAAACCATTCTTTGTTGTTGTTTTAAAAGGAAGTTTCGTCATTCATTTGTGTGCCTAAAAATATAGTGTTGGGGAAATTAATCATTTCCCTTAACCCTAAAAAATGTTCAACGGAAAAAGACATACTTTTTTGTTTTTGTTTTTAAACATATTAGATATATTTACTTTCTTTCGCGAATTACGTATATTGAGCTTATTTTGTTTGTTTTGTTTTTACGATATTCACAAGGCTTATTTATTTATTTATTTAGTTTATCAAGCTGTATGTGCTCCTAATTTTTGTTCTTTCTTTATTTATTTTATTATAATATCGAAATGTAAGAGCTCTTAATTTTGGTTATTTATTTATTTTTATATCTTATCGAAATGTACGAGCTCTTAAATTTTTTTTTTTTGTTGATAGCATTGGACGAAACTCACAATTTTGTTTTAGCTTTGGACGAGCCCCCATTTAATATGTTAGTGTAACAAAAGGAAAATAAAAATGATTGAGCAAAACTCAAAGTTAAAATACAGACAAATATTTAATTCACAAAAGTAAAACATTAGATTAAAAAATATTTACAAATATACACTACAGTTTGGCATTCAAATCAAGACATTGAGTTTACTTACTGCCACTGCAAAGTGTTACAAGGAGAGAAAGAAAAGTTAAGGCGAAGGGTTACGAGGAGAGGAGGGCAAGTAAGTTGTCAGATATCTTTCCCGTTAAGTTGGCGGGTAATTTAAGTGCTATAGGTTTTGGAAATCCTTAAATGCGTATATAAAGACTAATTATTGGCTTGGTCAATGAAAAGGGCAAAAATATGTACCCAGATAGTTCCATGAGGTTTTCTTTTAGGTTTTCGTTGCTCGGACTTAGTCTGCGAAATTCCTTCGGCTAGATCTCGATCCTAGAATTTTATCAGAGTTGATATGACAGCAAAATCCTTTTAACAACTCTTTCAAGTAGGTACCTCCGCAAAATCGCTGAAAAAACAGCAGAGTGTTACGTTCTCTAACAAAATGTAAGAGCGTACCCTGCTTTGATAAACGGAAGTGGTCTTCGGGAGTTCCAGTCTTGAAATGACAAAATGCTTCGCCACGCAAGGGGCTCCACGCATTCTTCCGTCTACTTGTTCACTGAGGCGTGACCGCTGAATCAATTTAGCGGCCAATCGCAAAGTCTCCCGAGGGACAAAAGGGACTGCTCCTTGAGCCACTCCGAAGACATAAAAAGGGGAAGAAATGACAATCAGGCAGTCTTCCTCCTTCACCCGCTAAGGGAGGTTCGTGCTGCTACTATCAACAGACTTTCGACGCCCTACCACAACGCTTCAAACCTAAGTTAAGTGTATCGTTCTGTTGTTACATTACTATATAATCACTTGTATGAACCCTTTGAACTGCATTCTGTTGTTATATTGCTGTAATCTAATCACGTGTATGAACCCTTTCGTCTTCCATTTTATTACTGCCTTCGTCATCCCCACCGCTAAGGAGAAATAATATTTTATGTGTATATTTCTTGCAAAGAATTGTCATTATTCTTCATTGTCGAGTTGTCGGAATCTGTTTTGCAACCATATGCATTTTACTGTTTAGATGTATAACAATAGTATGAAGGAAAAAGGCCCCAAACTAAATAATAACAAAGTTTTATCGGCAAAATATTTATATTATCATTAAGAGGATAGATCAAAGAACTTTTTAATTATTTTTTAAATTTTTTAATTATTTCTAACACGTTCGAAATTTTTGTAGAAAGTCTTTTTTTTTTCTTACGTCAGTGCGAGACGTAAATTGCCGCAACGTTTTTTAAGTAAAAAAAAAACAACGTAATATTGCACAATGCACTTTTTTGGCCGTGGAAGACACATTAATTTGGAAATTCTTGCAAAAATCAAATAATGGTCGGATTTTGATGAAAACTTCAGGACTTATTTCTAATTGACCGAAATCAATTTTGAAATAATTATTTTGTGTAAAATATTGGCAAAAATATTTTGTTACATATGTCCCCCCCCCCCCCAACTAATTAATTTCCAGAAATGCTTAAAAATTCTACTTTGGGCAACAACAAGCCTAATATAATTAAATTCAGGAGTCACTGGGGAATGCTAATCAACAGTTATTTTTTTCTCCAATAGAGCCCCTTTTCTAAAAAAAAAAAGGTCCGAATTGCGAAAAATGCAATAACTATGCTAATTTTTATGTGGATAAACTTCTTATTGCTTTTATGAACAATATAAATTAAGCGTATCATAGTCTGAAAAGAAAAAAATCAATGAATAATTAATTTTTACAAGAATTATTTTCATGTTTTTAAATTTTTTAATTATATATAAAAATTATAAATAAAAATTTCAAAATTATTGTTAAATTTCTTCTTCAATGGGGTCGGTTAGGGTTAATTAATGCATACAGACTACAATTACTAATCGAAAATTTAAAAGCTTAATACAAATGATTGAGCCAATGGATTTTTAAAATAATTAAAACATTTTAATTGTGTGCATTTTGATTGCCTGTATTGTAAAAATTATTTGTACGGGTGGCCGTACGTGATATTATCATTGAAATGTCACGTGATTCAAGGGTTGTCTTCCCTTACATAAAATATTACATTCGTATATTTTTGTCGCCTTCGGCCTCCCTACTTCGGCCTTGTTAACAGCTTCCGGTTGTCTTATGTCTATCAACACTTTAGATAATCAGTCATTCTCTTATTACCGTAACTGATAAAAACTTATAGCGAATACTTCAGAGAGTAAGCAAGTACATTAGTTTGAAATCAGATCAAGGTAAGTTTTAATTTTAAAAAATGACTTCAATAACATGTCAGCGACGTATATTTTATTTTTGCCAGATTTTTAAAACAGGAATGTGGCTACTGTTTAAAAATGTGTCGATCAATCAAAAAATGGTAGTACTTGTAACAAATTTAAATTCCAATCAATATAATTTCGCTTTAAAATACGCCAGTGTATTTTGTTTACTGGAATTTCTAAATTTAATCTCAAAATTTAAAGCTAAAATATAACTTATTTATTTTAAAAATTTCATTTTAAAATCAGGTATCGAAAATTTATACTGAAAAGTGGAGGTACCTACTTTCAAGTTTTGGTTTGTCATCGACAAGAGAGATTCTTTTGACTGAAATATAATTCCTGACTCGAAACCGGTACTGATGAGGTCAGCACATTCTTTTATCAACTGTTTCAAGTTTTAGTTTTTTGTCATCGACTTAAGGATTCTTATAGCCGAATATAAATCCTGAATCTACCGGAGCTGAAGAGGTTAACCCATCCTCCTATCAACTGATAGCTCCATGTCCAAAACTTATTTCATAGAAGCTAACACCTAATTTGCATACTTCTAGAACCTTTCAAACTATCTGGAACATTCTACAAACTTCCAAACGTTCTATTTCTAATTTCCTTATTTTTATGACCACCTTCTGAATTAAAACTTTTTTGTAACAACAAGTAGGAGTCAATAGAGTCCTTTACTACAACTGTTTAAACATTATTATTATTAATATTTTTGTATATAAATGCATACTTGTAGCAATATATATATATATCTGTTGAAGAACAGAACACACATCACTTACTTGCTACCCAGGTTTCGACAGCGCAGACCTCTTCAGTCAAGCTTGCCTGAAGAGACCTGCATAGTTGAAACTTGGGTAGCAATTAAGTGGTGTGTGTTCTGTTCTTTAACATACCGTTGGCTCTTCATATTCAATTAATTTGTGTTGGGTGTGCATTGAGCACTTTTTTTAACTAGTGTCTGTTGGTTGCACATCTTGTTATCAACTCTTTCAGGTTTTAGTTTGTCGACGACTTTCTATGAGATTCTTTTGGCTGGATATAAATCTTTGAATCACAACCGGAGTTGTCAGCAAATTCTTTTAACATCTCTTTCAAGTTTTAGTTTGTAGTTGACTTTACTTAGAGATTTTTTCGGCTGGATATAAATCCTTGAATCAAAGCCAGAGTTGATAAGGTCAGCACATCTTGTTATCAACTCTTTCAGGTTTTAGTTTGTCGACAACTTTCTATGAGATTCTTTCAGCTGGATATAAATCCTTGAATCAAAGCCAGAACTGATAAGGTTAGCACATCCTGTTAACAACTAACTACTCACTGCTCAAAACCTATTTTTATAGGGGCTAACACCTAATTTGCATATTTATAGAATTTTTCGAATTCTCTCAATTCTACTGGAACATTCTCAATCATTCTAATACCTTTCAAACATTCTATTTCCTTATTTTTTCAACTACTTCATAAATTAAAACTTTTTTGTAACAACAAGCAGGACTCAATAGAGTCTCTTACTACAACGTTTTAGACATTATTATTTTTATCTTTATATATAAATACATCCTCATAAAAGCAGTTCACCAGGTTTCATTTAGTGATATAACAAACTCCTGGTATTTTAGCGCTAACAGGAGCACCCTGGTGAGTCTTCTGCTTCCAAACCTCCTGAAGCTAAAGGATGCTAGATATAAATCTGGTATCTCCTTCAGATTCTGATGAACAAAGCGTGCAGCATAATCAGGCCAAGGATAGAACCAGAAGAGTGCATGTTCATAGGGACACCAAAATAAGGAACGCAATATTTATACTCAGAATATTATCAGAAAGGGCATTACAAATGCAGAAGAACATGTTCCTGTGTTTTATAGACTACACAAAGGCATTGAACAAAGTACACCACAAAGACTTGACAATCAGCAACCTTGACATATTCTGGAAAGTCATTAGAATACTCAAGAACCTATACTAGCAGCAAATAAATCTGCATACAGACAGGAAATGAGTTCAGCAGATATACAAAAGTAGAAAAGGGTGTAAGACAAGGATTTGTCTTTTCACTGGATTTATTGAACCTGTACAGTAAAGCAATTCTGAAAGAACTAGAAGTCCTACCAGGATTCATCATTGGCAGCCACAATATTAACAATATAAAATATGCAGATGACACAGTGCTCATAGCAGACATGGAAAGGAAACTACCAGACCTTCTACAGAATGTAGCAAAGGAAAGCTAAAAGGAAAAACTAAACATAAACAACAAGAACACTGAATGAATAGTCATCAGCAAAAAGAGAAGCCCAAAATGCTAATTACTGACCAGTGATACTAAAATCAAACAAGTACAGAAATTTAAATACCTGGGAAATTTTCTTACAGAGGAAGGGAAGTGTAACACTGAGATCCAAAGGTGTACTGGCATGGCCAAGGACACATTCCAAAAGCTGAGTAGAGTATTGAGAGACAGGAAAATTTTGTTGAAAACAAAGAAAATGTTACTGGAATGTTACGTAATATCTGTCCAGCTATATCGCAGCGAATGCTGAACAATCTTTTCAAAGATAAAGGAAAGACTTGAAGCAACAGAAATATGGTTCTACAGAAGGATGCTGAACATGTGAGCAATGACAAGGTTTTGGAGAGAATAGAAACAAGAAGGAAACACATACTTAACATCAGAAAGAGACAGCTGAAGTTTCTGGGACATGTAATGAGGAAGAAGGGCATGGAGGATTTGATACTCACAGGACAGATACAGAGTAAGTGAGACAGGAGAATACAATGCATGACATACTTGATGCACTTAAGCAAATGGATGGCAGATCAGGGTTTGGGCGAAATACCAAGACAAAAGATATTAAAATCTATAAAGGATAAGAAAATGTAGAGGGTCATGATTGCTTATGTTTTGAAGAGACAAGGCACATAAAAGAAGAAAAAGAAGATCACCTGTGTTGAATGTGAATGTAGTTTGAGACAGTGACACACAGATAAATATAGCCAGGTGTCTCTGGTAATCATGGACTTTTGGATTGCCACAGTATTGTCCATGGTGCGCAGTAATGCCTTTCATTTAGAGATGTCAAATGTTCCCACTCTTAAAAATAAATCCAAAAGATAGGCATATAGACAGGCAAAGAAAATAGGCAAAAAAAAAAAAAAATGAGAAAAATGAAAAAAAATTAATGGTAGGGTTTGTGAATGACCTTACCACAATTTTGTTTCCAAATATGTAAACAGCCAAAAGGGGCTAAAAAAAAGGTAACCATATTTACTAATAAGAGATATTGAGCCATTTTTAAATATGATTGAGGGCTAGAAATCAAACCAGAGACGAGCCAATCAAGCCTCTCTCTCTCTCTCTCTCTCTCTCTCTCTCTCTCTCTCTCTCTCTCTCTAATAAACAATGTATTTTTAGACATTCTGAGTTATTTGTAACTTATATTGACTTATCTATGTACTCATAATCCTTCTGCCTGGATTTAATATACTTTATACTCCATTCCATGAAGTTCAAAATACCTTATGCATTCTGTCAAACCTGCTCACTATATCATTTTAACTATAGCTACACAGATGTAACAAGTGATATAGAAATGATAGTTTATCTCAGAATAGCTATTGCTAATATTATTTACTCTACTGACTTTTTTTTCGGGCAATTTAATGCTGGAAAATATTTCAATAACATATTTTCTATTCTTATGAGATCAGTTTAAGAAATTTATTTTCTTACATTTATATCATATTTCGTAGTCCAGTAATAATATTCAGTTTACTTTCTCAATCTAAAATTACTTTCTGCGACTTAATCTATTTATATTTGTAAAATGCTTCGAGACAATTGTTTAAAGTAGATACTCCTGAGCATCATGATGAAAATGTTGCTCATGCAAATTATTTTTAGTAAGAATGCAATTGGAATGAATATGACTAGAAAGTACAAAGTAAAACATGTTTCTTCACTAATATTAAGATATTCACCAGATTGTAGATTACATGTAAAATCATTAAACATAGTAGAACAAACAAATGTTATAACTTTTTGTTGAAACTTTCAAATTCCAATTTAAATAAACTCTAATCAGATGTACAGAGTGCAGTGGTTACATTTGTCGCCGTTCTATTTTTTTAATTTTGTGTATGTGTACTGTTTGTTTTTGATTTTTTCAGCATCACAGTATAGTTGGGTCAATTGGGCACCGTCTATATTAAAAGGAGCACCATGACTCCACTAGAAATTTGGAAAAATGACAATTTATCCATTGCACCCTGTATATAACTTAACTTCAGCAGTCAAAATATAAAGTAGAAGTGTTCCAGTGTGCCAACAAAATGAAGCTACTTACTCTTAACTCATCTTGAGTAAAGCAATGGAAAATAAATTTTGTACATTATCTGAAGAAAGCACCACGTTGATGAGGAGGTCTATTAAATAACACGTGGTTTCATTATAAGATATTTAACATTTCATAAATATCTTTATAGGTAAATCTACTTGAAAAGCATATATTTGTGTGTATTTTTGTAGATGAGCAACGATGCAATTTTTCGTTCTTTACAGATTTTCAATTATCAACTGATATCAATGTACCAAATGCTTCATGATTAAAAATATGATAAAAAATAAATAAAGACAATCTTCATTGGTATACAATTACAGTTCAATGTGTCATGCAAACCCTTTTCAGTAAAAAGCTATTTTAAATAACCAACAAAAAAATCAAAAACACTTTTCTTGCATAAATCATATTTTCTTCGTGATACATTTACAAAGAGAATCATTAATCATGTTTGACTGAATTGTAGTTGCGTTTATATTTTTGCGTCTTCTAATTTTGATACTATTGAATATAACATTCTGTAGAATTTGGATATGTTTTTTGATGGTTTATCAAATTTTTTGGGCATAGCTGAAATACATATGTTGGAAATTGTAAGAATAATTAATTTTTATGAGGGTATATTGTATTAACAATTTTTAGAGAACAATGATTTTTTTCTAGATACAGCTCCTACTTTTTAACTCATAGCTAGAAGAAGAGATGAATTCATACCTTTCATGGGAATTTGCATATAAATTGATATGTCCCAGAAAGGGATATATATATACCATTTGAGGTTGCTAAGAAGTTTAGGCAAATGTAACCGGGTAGAACAATCTAGTAAGTAAACGTAATATACGGTACTCATCATATGCAGTATCCTGAGATGTAGGCATAGTCAATAAACATAGATCTCTAGTGGAAGACCAATAGACCTCTGGATCTCCTTGCCTTAGTTTATATTTATGGTTGACACAAGCCAATCACATTCCAGTGAGGGAGAACCAAGGTGTATACATATTCATTACCTATTCATTACATCACCTCCCCTGAGCTAAATTTTCTCGTAAAATTTAGCTTCAATATTTCCTTTTTTTTTAAGGTCTGGACATAATCAATTGACTTTTTTTCTAAGTTTTTTCACCTCAAACCTTCCCGCCATGGTGGCGCTTGACACACTGGTACCTCTGGCCTTGAGGTCAGGAATACTTCCATTAGTAGATGTTGACTTGCTGGAACGGTAATTTCAAATGTGCCATACAGGACTTCCATTGGAATTTCTTCAGTGTTTTCCATGACATCTGTAGTGTGTCTAGGTCTCAATTGATTCCAGGTGTTTTGCACATAAATTTTTCCCCTTTTATGTAATATATGACCTGTCAAATTCTTTTGGCTATAATTCCTTCTTCCCAATACATTTTTCCATCCCTAAAGTTCTTGAAAAAATTTTTTCACCTGGCTTATACGCTGTAGTCATCTGGTTTTCTTTTTTCGCAGTTTTCTTCACCGGACTAGGCAACAGCCTGTCGAATACAGAGCGTATTTTCCTTGCAAACATTAACTCTACTGGCGATAATCCTGATGTCGTATTTGGGTTTGGCGTGATCCTATATACTGCCAAAAATTTTTGAATGTTTCTTTCATTCGTGTCCACACCTTGACTTTCCTTTACTGATAGGTTAAAGGTGTCTACGAATTTTACCGCCTGTCCATTCGATCTTGGGTAATGTACTGGCGTTGTCACATAATCAATGGACAATGACAAACAGAATTCCTTGAATTCTCTTCCTGTAAACTGCGTTCTGTTGTTGCTGACTAAAGTTTTACTGATGCCAAAGCGACTAAAAATTTCATCAAGTGCGTTTATTGTATTTGTTGCAGTTAGATGTATGCACTTAACAATTTCTAGCCACTAAGTGAAACTGCCCACAATAATTAGATAATAAGATACATTTATGGGCCCTACATAATCGATATGCAATCGTGTCCATGGGGCATCTGCCTTTGGCCATGGTTGAATCTTTACCAGTGAATCCCTTGCTGCCACTTGATATCATCTGCACTGTTTCACCAAGTTTTCTATGTCTTGGTCCATCCTCAGCTAATAGGTATAGCTTCTCATTAGAGATTTTATTCTCAAAATCCCTGGATGGCCAGTGTGAAATTATTTTAGAATTTTCTTTTGGATAGTAGACGGCATTACAACTCTATCTGCGTATAGTAATACCTGATCGCAGATTGAAAACGGTGACACAGTACTTCCATTCTTAGATTTCTCGATTAACCAGACTTGATTTTTCATTTTTTAAATGAAATTGTTCTCCACTGCTTTTTTCACATCTAGCTTAATCGGTAGTTCTCTAATAGACTCAACAATTTACTTTCGTCTCTTAGCGATGCTATTACTGTTTCTTCCAATGGTTCCATATATTCAGGTATCACCCATCGGCGTGACCTAGCTTCTTTGAAGGCACATATTCTATTTTGAAATTATAATTCAATAGAATTACACCTCAACGCTGTAGTCGATTTGCCGTGTGAGCTGGTATACCGTTTTTTTTCCCCCCAATTATTGATAACAGCAGTTTGTGATCTGTTTGTTTAAATTCTCTTCTGTATAGAAACCTTTTTCACAGCGCAAATTATTGCTAAACTATCTTTTACTGTTTGACTGTAATTCTGTTCAGCGGTAAGTAACGTTCTCAAGGTATGTGCTATTGGCTTCTTAGATCCGTCCTCGAATTCATGAAGCAATACCGCGCCTAATCCTTCATTACTGGCATCTACTGCTACAATAATTTTCTTCTTCGGGTCAAAATGCACTAACGATATATCTGCTAACAGGCAACTTTTTATTTTTTTTAAAGTCTGCTCGCATTCTTTCAACTATATCTACTTTGCGACCTTTTTCAACAACTCATTTAAAGGAACTCTCATATCATACATTTTCGAGATATAATTAATATAGTAACTTACTAATCCCAAGAACGCCTAGAGTTTAATCACATTATCAGGTGCTGGCATATTTTTTATGGTCCCAGCCCTTTCTGGGTCCGGTTTTCTTTAGTCAATGATCTGACCTAAATATTTTATCTGCTTTAAGAAGAACTCCCATTTTTCAGCACTAAGCTTGAACCCGTAATCCTCAATTCTCTGAAAGACTGCTCCAATATGCGTTTTATGTTGGGTCTCGTTTTCACTTTTAATCAAAATATCATCTAGATATGCGATTGCATACTCTATACCAGCCAACATTGCGTCCATTATTTGCTGGAATGGGCTTGGAGCTACCTTCAATCCAAACAGAAGTAGATTTAGTTTCAGCATTCCTTTATGCGTGTTTATTGTCAGGTATTTCGAACATTCTTCACTGACTTTAACCTGAAGTTAACCGACAAGTTCAACTTTGAAAACACTCTACCTCCGTTTAATTTTGTGAATATATCCTCAGGAGACGGTAGAGGGTACGCATGGTCTTTCAAACAGCCATTTAAACCTGTTGAAAAAGTACACACTCTGATTTTTCGCTTTTTTTTTTAACAGTTGGAAACACCTAATCCGAGTAATTGACTTTCGAAACTGAACCAGGGAGCACATATATTTTGGTTTGTGAATTTTTCCCATGAACGAAATGTTACATTTTAATTCACCTTTAAATTTCAGTTCTTTTCCTGACACTCTCCTAGCAATGTTGTCTGTGTTAGTATGGGTAACCAATTTTTTTTTCATGTTTGCTCGTTTATTACCAAGATGTCCCTTCCCGAATCGAGTAATAATTTTACGATCTGACCATTTATTTTAACATTAAGGTATTTTCTTCTTTTACCCTCCTCAATTTCGTTTTTAGAGCAAACTACATTCATCTTTGTTTGCGACTTTGCTTTTCCCTTTATCTACTTTGCCCGACAATGCGACCGTCTATGGCCTACACGCCTACAATTAAAGCATTTTTATCCTTAAAGTAACAATCTTTCTTTATAGGCTATCCTCCACACGAACTGCATATTATTTTTGTTTCTTTAATTTGGTTTCACTTCTGTTGTCTTACAGCTTGTACTCGCGAAATGCTCTTCTCCTCGATCCGAGTATTGTCTTTCTTTGTATTTATATAAGCCGCTGACATTCTTCCGTTACTTTTTGTAACGTAATCTTTGGATCCTGTTCCATGATAGTAAGAATTCTAGATTTAATTTCTTTGTCCTCCTCTTGAACATATCGCTTGACAATTCCTTTAGTTTAAGGGTCATTCCATGTCAATTCACCAGGGCATTACACCCACTAACACCTAACATTTACAATGCCTGCTCAAGTTCACCAAAAGATTTTGTCAGGGTTTTAAGTCTAATTTAGAAGATATGACCCTGCCAATTTTAGAGTTTTTTCCTATGTATATACAGGATTTCCGAAAAAAAGTATAATTAAAGACAACCATCCTAATGCTCCATGACTTCTAAAATGTTGATATTGTGCTAAGTAACTTCTTAAGCTATTCAATAAAATTGTTTTTATTAATTGAAAAAAAAAATAATTTAAATATATTTTGCAGATATTATTTTTTGTACAGATAGATTGTCTTTAAAAAGTGGTAAACATTGCCTAATGTATGATAATCAACAGTGCATAGAAAATTTTTTAAATGGCACTTAATAAATGAAGTTTAAAGAAATTCTTTCTGTTTGTGTTTCTTTTAATTTTATTTTGGTAAATTATTTTCATGAAACAAAAAAAAACATTTGATTTTTTTCATTCTTAAAAAGTCATAAGATAAATGTGAATCTTTAAAACATATTTGTAGTTGGCACTTAACATAGTTGAAGGAAATGCTTTCATTACTTTTTAAATTTTTATTTTTTAAATAATTTTTAAAAATTATTTTCATGAAACAAAAATATTTGATTTTGTTTTAATCAAAAGAAAGTCATAATAAAAATAAATATAAAAGAGTCTTTAAAAGATTACATTTAAACTACACTATGCACTAAATTTTGTTAAACATGGCCTCTAGTTGGGTTATCAATAGTGCATAGAATATTTAAACATATTAAGTTGAAAGAAATGCTTTCATTACTGCTTGTGATCTACTTAATAATTCTTGTTTTGATTTTTTTTTTACAAATTTAAATAATCAATTTATGGAACAAAAATTATTTTTGGTGTAAAAAAAATGATTATGATTAAAACAATTCCTTAAAACTGTATCAAAGTGTTTTTCCATTTTTATCTAGTCCCTTAACTATCTTTGACCAATTTTGGTAGAGGTAAGATCTATGGTACCTAGGCAATAAATGTGAAAGATGAAATCAAATCAAATTGGAAATTTTAAATGACCCTTCTTTGACCAGATCTAGTACCAGTCTGTCTGGTCTTGAAACATCTGTCACTTAACATCCAGTATCCCAGGAGAAAGGTGGTATTTTTCTAATTAGTTGGATTTTGTACTTGCACACTGGATTTAAAGTACAGTATTTCCTTTTTTCAGTTAAAGATGAATTGTTCTATTTGTACTGAGCTAACAGTTGAAACATGTCATGGTTTATTCAATGATAAGCGGGTTGGATTGATTTCAGTTGATCAGTTGGATGTACAGCTTATTGCCTATAGAACAGGACTTGATGAGGATAAAATACAGACTGTTACCATCACAAGCAGACCTTGTTGATTAACTATGAATGGCTTGAAAAGAGATGTTGTAATCTATTTAAAAATCATAAAATGCAAATCAAAGGTGGTTTGAAATCAATTTCATTGGAGATGACAGACAAGGCAAAGACTAAGTTGGTATTAATCCCAGGTAAGAAACTCTGCCTTAATTGTCGAATACAAATCCACAAACTACTTCCCAATGATAAAGAACCAAGACATGTATCAGATGAGGAAATACAAAAACTTGAAGCACGTACTTCTGCAGAATCAGAAAAGAGTAGTAATAATGAAGAACCAAGATGTGTATCAGATGAGGAAATGAAAGAGCTTGATACTTCTGCAGAAACAGAGAAGAGAAATATCAATGAATGTTTCTTTGCTATTGGAATTTCTCCACTGAAAACAAAAGGGCTTCATTACTCAGGAAAAGCTACTTTAGGTAAGAGAAAAATTTATTCTGCAATGCAATGTGTAAAGACAAAAGTCATTAAACGACGTTGACTATGAGCTGTTGAATGATGAGGCGTTAAAAATCAAAAAGTAGATTTTAGATAAAGCTAAGTGCTTTGATAAAATGATAGCGCTTTTGGGCATAAGTGAAGACAGTGGAATGAAATAAATTCAAAATACAGATCTTGACACTTGCCCCTACCAACTGGTCACACAAAAAAGCCATGGATGTGTTTGGTGTTTCAGAACAAATTGTGTTTGGAAACTGGTATTTTAGCTGTGCCAGAACCAAAAACGGACAAGTCATTGCCTGCTGATATTGCACAGTTAGTGGAAGCATTTTACCAAGATGATGAATATACTCAACTGGTGCCAGGCAGGAAAGATTACGTTAGTATTAAACGTAATATTCATCAGCAAAAAAGACTCATCTTGTGCAACCTAAATGAGCTCTTCAGAGCATTCAAGGAACAGAACCCAACAGTACCTTTGGGATTTTCAAAATTTTGTAGTCTAAGCCCAAAATGGTGTGTCCTTGCTTGTAGTGCAGGTACGCATGTTGTATGTGTATGCACTATCCACCAAAATATGAAATTATTGCTGGAACCATTGAATGTATCATATAAAGATTTCTGAAAATATATTGTCTGTAATACCAGTAGCAGAGAGTGTATGATTCATAGGTGCCCAAATTGTCCTAAATCATCAGGGCAGCTTGAATAATTTCTTTATGACAACATGGAAGGATATATTGATAATGCTGAATCAATAGAGTTCTCCCAATGAACAAAAACTGACTGCTCGACTTTGACAACACAAAAAGAATCCTGTCATTGATTTAGTTGTTTTGCAACTGAATAAATTAGTACCTCATTCTTACTTGGCTAAATCACAATCAAAGTACTTAAAGCAAAGAAAAGAGGAATTTAGTGATAGTGAAATTTTGTTCCTGGGAGATTTTGCCGAAAACTATACAATTTATAGTTCAAGATAAGAACCAGAGTTATCACTGGAATACTTCACAATGTACTTTACATCCAGTAGTACCCTACTTGAAGCTTGAAAATGCAAATGCAAAGTGAATGTTTCTGCATTATGTCAAATGACAACTCACATGATATAGCATTTGTTTATATGGTACAGAAAAAATTATTAAGGTAATCAAAGCTATCTTGCCAAACATAAAAAAATATTAAATATTTTACTGATGGTAGTGCAGCACAATATAAGAATTATAAGAACTTTGCCAATTTGTGCAATCATCAGAAAGATTTTGGGCTCAATGCAAAATGAAATTTCTTTGCAACAAGTCATGGTAAACAACCGTGTGATGGCTTAGGTGAGACAGTGACAAGGATAGTGTCAAAAGAAAGTCTCCAAAGACCAATTACCAAAAAAATCCTTTCCACAGAATCTATTTGAATATAGTAAATCTGCAATTGAAGGTATCAAATTTATTCTGGTTGAAAAGGAAAATATTGAGGAAGTGAGGAGGAGTTCACCATGAGATTAGAAAATGCATCCACAGTCCCAGGAACAAGAAGTTTTCATCAATTTATCCCACTTGCCAGAGATAAAATAGTTATGAAACAATGTAGCGAAGATGAAAACTATCACCTAATATATGACTTTTGTATTGGGGCTGAAGAAAAACCAGTAAATTATTTTGTTTCAGGATATGTCTGTTGCAAGTGCGATAATAAAATTTGGATTGGCATGGTCCTGGAAATTGATATAGAGAATAAGGACTTGCTGATTAAGTTCATGCACCCAGCTCTTCCATCACATTCATTTTACTAGAAAGAAGATTTTAAGGATATGTTTTGCACCATCAATGAATATTATGTGCACTGTTGATGTTCCTACAAAGGCAAGTAGTAGAGTTTATCATTTGTCCAAGAATGATAAATTATCTTTACAAAAAATAATATCCAAAACAATTTAGTCTATATGCACTACAAAATATAGTGTAGTTTAAAACGTAATATTTTAAAGACTCTTTATATATTCATTTTTATTATGACTTTCTTCTGATTAAAAACAAAATCAAATATTTTTGTTTCATGAAAATAATTTTTAAAAATTATTTAAAAAATAAAAATTTTAAAAAAAGTAATGGAAGCATTTCCTTCAACTATGTTAAGTGCCAACTACAAATATGTTTTAAAGATTCACATTTATCTTATGACTTTTTAAGAATGAAAAAAAATCAAATGTTTTTTGTTTCATGAAAATAATTTACCAAAATAAAATTAAAAGAAACACAAACAGAAAGAATTTCTTTAAACTTCATTTATTAAGTGCCATTTAAAAATTTTCTATGCACTGTTGATTATCATACATTAGGCAATGTTTACCACTTTTTAAAGACAATCTATCTGTACAAAAAGTAATATCTGCAAAATATATTTAAATTATTTTTTTAAATTAATAAAAACAATTTTATTGAATAGTTTAAGAAGTTACTTAGCATAATATCAACATTTGGAGCATTAGAATGATTGTCTCTAATTATAATCTTTCTTGGAAAATTCTGTACATACATAGGAAAAAACTAAAATTGGCAGGGTCATATCTTCTAAAGTAGACTTAAAACCCTGACAAAATTTTTTGGTGAACTTGAGCAGGCATTGTAGATGTTAGGCAAAAAATATTATGAAAATTGAAAAGGTCGTATTTTCGACAGACTGAGCATAAGCTACATAGGTGAAAAGCTGTTGATTTTAGAGTCATGTATGTGGGTGCATGAAATAAAATTTTCAATCAATTGTAGACTTGAAATATTTAAATATTTGGATTCTACACTTCTTATTTGCCCTACATACTAAATTTTAAAAGTATTGAAGGTATATAAGTTTTTTTTTTTAAATTTAAAAAAAAAACACTGAGATTCAGTGACATTACGCGGCTTTAATTTAGAGGCAAAATAGAAAAATTATGCACCTCCCCACATTACAATTGGAACGGTAAAGTCTAGCACAAAATAATTTGGCACACTTTCCTAACTCATGAAGGGGAACATTTGTACCAAATTTCAAGTAATTTGGTGTCGGTGGGTGCAGATTTCAACTTTTTGCTGGTGTTTTGACATGGAATGACCCTTAAATGATCACACTGTCCATTTACTATCCCTGCATACGTAACAAAATCATCATCCTCTTCTTTTATGATATTTAGACACTTATATTGTGTGAAATATACTGTCTCTTTTATCAAGAATAAAATATCATAAATGATTGTTTGAGTGACGAAAGTTCGATTCATTACAAAGATACAATCGAAGTGCAGTGAGGCGAATGTTTGTAGATTTGCATGTAGTTTGTAGAAACAAAAATGAGATTTACGTACTATGCCGAAAATATTTGAAGTTGACGAAATATCTTAATCTTTTAATTATAAGAACATTCAGTATTCATATTTCATTTTTTTCGTGTTACATAATGGTAATCAGTATTAGTATGAATATATGTCTGAATAAAAACTTTTCACAGAGATTAAAATATCGGTGGTTGAGAAATAGTCAAATAATATTTTTAAAGTAGATGAAGTTCTTGACGGTAGTGAGGAAGGTCTTTCAGTGTGTGAAGAATGCAGTGATTGCCCCCAATATCCATTAGCACTTTGAAAGATAGCGCGCGAAAGTGAAGTGCGGCTGGTCGAGGATGTTGAAAGTGACCAGCGTGGATTCGGGGAGCCGAGTTCAAATTCCAGTCGAATCCAATGCATTCACTTATGCGCACATACCCTTGGGAAAGGTATTAATCCGTCTCTTCCTTCCAGTTATGGGTTAAATAACAGGACAGATTGTGTTCTATAGCCTTGGCTGGCAACCAGTCTACCGCAGAAAGCAATGGCAACCTACTGTGGGATAATCTTCTGCCCAGTCAGTCATGTCTCTTTCGAGACATGATCGCCCAAGCGTGTATCATGTATGGCACTTAACTGACTGAAGTGTTTTAATATGCAAAGAATCTGATTTTTTAAAATATCTATCCTTTGCTCTACAAAAGAACAACATGTGTTCATATATTTTCAAAAACATTATACCAGCTGAACTATCTCTCCATATTTCTGAGATAAATTATTGTAATTATTTACACAATTTACATTGTTCGGACTGTTGTCCTCATCTTTGTTGTCATACTCACAACGTTTTGACCATTGTTCCCTGATTGAAGAAATAAAGGGTTCAGTTTGAAATTCTAATCACCTGAAGAAGGCTGGAGAGTGCATGAGTCAAAACATCATGAATATGGCAACAAAAATGAGAACAACAATCTGAACAATGTAAATGACAAACTGAATTATTTTACTTTTCTATGGTACCATACAAAAGTCTTTTGTAACTTTAAACTGTTGTAAATTTCTAATAATTTTCAGTTTATAATTGGATGTTTTGCAAATGAAACATTCATCCTGTTGGAGTAAAAAATATCATATTTTGTACTAGGGACTCTGATTGAGAGAGGAAAATATGAGATGAATAATCATATAGGTTTTGTAATTTTTACTGCATTGTAGTGCAGTATGAGAAATTAGAGAGCCAAGTTCGAATTCCAGTTAAATTCGTTGCATTCACTTATGTGCAAAATTCTTTGCTTCTACTTCCACATATGACTTAAATAGAAGGATAGTTTGGGTTCTATAGTCTTGGTTGACAACCAGTCTACTGCAGAAAGTAATGACAACCTACTGCAAGAAAATCTTCTGCCCCAGCATGTGTCATGCATGGCACTTAACTGACTAGATAATTACTGATAGTAATCATTAAATGTTATTAATACTTATTTTAACTTGTAAATAGAAATAGTTTATAACTTGTAAACCAAAGTAAAGAAATATCAAACTATGACCTAAAAAGTATCTTTATTCATTGTTTTTTATATGGGTGGCTTTAAAAGCCAAATATAACAAGTTTTAAGAAATCGTACACATGTACATACATGCACATGCACACATTCTCTTTGTCTAACTCAAATATACATAACATTCTCACAAACAATTTTATTAATATAAAATACTATTTAAAGAAGACTGTATTAAGGAAAAATAGAGTTCTTTTATTTTACTCTTCTTTTTAAGACCATAAAGCTTTGTAAAATAAAATTCTAATATAATAACTTAATTTATATTTGTCTTCTATGTTCATGGCCCAGATCTTATTGAAACTGTGTTGCTTTTTATAATAATCCTTCTATGTATTATTATCCAAGGATATTAAAAAGATCATAAACAAAGTTTTAAAAAAATTAATCTCACATTTTCAAAAAGGCAAACACACACAAGTATACATATATATTCAAATTCACATACCCATATAATACCATTGTATACCATCTTTCACAGATATTATATATGCAGTTTACTTAACACAAAAAACCAGAAAGTTGGAATTATATTTCAAATTATATAAATAATCTACAGTGGGTTTTCATTACTTCTATTCTATTGTTTCATAAATCTGTGATTCCCAAAATAGATAAGATACATGCTTTGCGAAATTCCTTGGGCATCTGTGAAAAATAAAATAATAGTTTAGCAGAAAAAGGGTGGTTGAGAAAAAAAATCCCTGTAGGTTGATTTCTTATTAGATATGAAAAAAGAATCTCACTGGAAGAAAACTATATATATATATATATATATATATATAAAAGAGAGAATGTGAAACAAGTATATGACATGAAGAAGATAGCAGCAAATTCATTAAAAATAACAGTGATGAGAAGCTTTTCCACCAAAGTATTACTCCCAAGCAAAACAATCTAGCAATGTTTTATCATTTATGTCTAAATACAATAAAGTGCATAACTGATGCACTTTCACAGAAATTCACACCAAAGATACGACTAAATTTTTATGCTTAACGTTATTAATTTTTCCAGGCCTATATATAGACAAGTAATGATGTTTGTTAACTATGTATATAGGTTTTAGAATTAATGAATTGCAATAAACAGTGTTAATGAGACACTAATGAATTAATTTATCATTTGTTACTAGTTTAATATACATTAAAAATTATATTATTATGAAAATTATGGCATATTAATATCACTTGATAAAAATACGTAATAGTTAGGTATAAAAACATAAAATTTTATCAAGAAAGATCATACCTAAGTTTATTTAATTTGATCAATTTTTTTTTAATGGTTTGTGCAAATAATATAGGTCAATCAACATTAGTACAAAAGAAAAAAAATAAGTAAATATAGTTTAATGAAAATATATTGAAACAGTTATTTTGTTGGAATACTAATTTGTTGGTAGAATAAATAATAAAGCATAGTACATAACTAGCTTTTAATAAGTTTGGAATATTAATGAGAGATTGTTTTATCTAAAATAAAGAATTATTTTCCAACATTATTGTTCATTTTCTGTTATTATGACAATAATCATCATTGTCATCATCTTTGCTGAGACCATTATTGGCATTATCTCTACAGATCTTGTTAAAATCATTATCATGGAAATTGAAGAATAGACATTTAAATGAGAAATATTTAACTATTTTAGTTTATTCTGCTACAATTTAACTCTCAAGAGATATTTAAAATTTATTGTAGTTTCCTTGTTCTGTGTGCAAGAGACAATGTCTACTCACCAACCATCAGAAGTAAAGGGACTTTATAGAAATACCAGGTAAAATCACAATCTTCTCTTTGGTTCACACCTGCCTGTTCAAGCACTATAACCCACAGGATCACTTTTTCTGGCTGTACTAATGTGACAATTACAACAGATACCTCTTTGTATTTGCTGATAATGATTATAAACATCCCCTAAAACAGGCTAAGACAAAATGAGGTACCATATGACTACTGACAGTTCATTCGAGTAAGTATTCTATTCTTCCTCTCTTTACTCCTTTTGAGATGTTATCATATTCTACTGATAAAGCAGAATGTTTTGCTCGTAAATCCACATCCAGTTCTACTCTTGACTCATCTGGAATATCTTTGACATTGCAAAGATACCATTGTCCACATGCTTTGTTGGGATTCAGTTTAGGGATGTTAGTAGAAACCATGGACAGAGTTATATGCATACTATGCAGTAGAGACTCAATTTTAAGTAGAATATTTTCAAAAGTTTTGTTTTTCAAAACGTAGTTGTATATCTGAAAATCTGCTCCAAATAGTAAAATAAAAATACATGAAAATTATGCCAAATTTTAACTTAGAAAAGCTTTTAATTGCTCTTATGAACAATATATATTAAGGATATCATATACTGAAGAAGAAAAAACATTTTCAATGAAAAATAAATTTTTATACTATTTACATTGTTTGAACTATTTTCCTCATCTTTACTGCCACATTTACAACATTTCAGCCATTGTATGCTCTAACAAACATGGAAGAGAGGGTGCATGAGAATAACAACTCTCAGAAAACAGCCTCGGTCTGTCTACTCTATGTGAAGGGGTAATCTGAGAAAACACAAAGGATCTGTGATCCATATGATCAGGATGACCTTCAGAAGTGGTTCTACACTTTGCAGGTACCTCTCCGAGTAAGACCTGCAGTAGAGGAGAACATGATTAAGAACAATGTGTGTGCCATTCCATGTAGCTGTGGAAAGAAATATAATGGAGAAATGGGCCACCCCCTTATGGTAAGGCTACAAAATCATCACAAGACTGTAACACGAGGAGAGATAGAAAAATCAGGCATAGCTGACCACATATGAAAGGAGGAAGGGTGTCACCAATCCCTGTGGGATGAAGTTGAAATAATAGATAGAGAACACTTGGAGCTACTTAAAGTTAAGCTAGGCTACAAAAATCTTCTAAGCTGACCAAGCATAGAAATGAATACAATATGGAAACAATAATATGAAGTGCTAAAAAAAATCGTTAACATCAAAGATTGCAATATGAACTCTGGTAAAAAATGGTTACAGAGACATTAGGTTTATAAGTCCCAGAAATTTGGTTGTTCTTGTTCTTAAGGACACATAGCCCTGTGGATATAGATGTTGGTTAGTTCCATTTTTTAACCAAAACTGCTATCACACATGGAATGAGGATGATATACCCCAGTGATTGTAATAAAGAGTTTGGTTCAAAATTCCTAGCCTGAAGCAGGCCAGAGTGTACAAAAATAATCTGTCACTGATTTTAATTTTGCAAAATTTTTAAAGCTGAGAATGAACTTTTGTTTACAAATTTGTCAATCTGTCAAAATGAATAAAAAAAATGATAACTTTTGAAAAACTCTAAAAACTTCTATTTGAAATACATCAGAGTATTTTGCTTCTTGGAAATAGTAATTTTAATCATTTAGCTTTCAGTTAAAGCTAGAATAAAAGCTTCAAGAATGCTTTTTTTATTTTTAAAAATTCACTTTAAAACTTAGATATTGAAAATGATTGAGTACCTACAAAAAAGGAGATTAACAATATGAACCCAAAAAATATGATCACAAATTGCTCTATTTCGAATTTGAAAGAAAGAAAATGTTTAACTCACTTACAGGCTGGTCCTGACAATACTTGCAATAACTTGATAAGGTGAAGATATTTATTTCAAAAGAGAAAGAATTACTGTTGAACATTTTACAAATGTAGTCTCTATATTCTGAATAGGAATGAACTTTGGTCATTATTTTTTATTTTAATAAATTTTACTAACTCTTCATCAACACAACTTTGCAAATGAGAAAATGACACTCATGTACTTAAAATATTTGTCATCACATTTTAATTTAGCACATCAATAAATATAGCCTGATCACCCACTCTAATATTAAATGTTTATATTAATAATTTTGAGCATGTACATGGACAATAACACACGTACATAAAAAAAAGTAAACAGAACATGGATAAATAAAGATTAAACCAGTAAGAATATTTTAATGTTATTTATTATGCATATAAACTAATATATGAACATAGCAGAAACTGTTTTTCTTCAGTCTCTTACTCTCTTTCAAAGCTCACACTCTCTTTTGCATTCTTTGTCAGTTTGCTTGTTTAGTTTTCTCAACTAGCTTTTTTAGAATTTTTAACTTTATCATTGTACATTGTTACTTACCAAGAAAACTACACAGTTTGTCATAGATAACGTTGCGTGTATATGTCTGCATATTAAAATACTGTTTAATTAAAATCTGAGCTGAAGTACGCAGACACACTGTTTTCAAAATTTCTATTTGAATAAATTCATATATTTTACTAATAAACCACAAGAATCCAGTACCCTAACTTATTAGCATAAATTTGCACAACATAAAGTAAATAAACTTGAGCTGAATTTAACCTAAATTCTGATGTTTTAAGATATTAATCCTCTTTTATAAATAAATAAAATCACCTGATAAGTAGAGCTTAGAATCAGATGCCAAAAGAAACTTTTATTATAAGATTTGACTCAATTTACTCATGACTTTCAAACTCTTTTTCAGTATTAACATTAAGTTAATTTACTAACATAGATCCTACATAGATCAGTTCATATATTTGAGCTAATAATAAAATATGCTGTTCTGTTTCATTTTTTTTAAAGCAATTACTGAAGAACTAGAAACATTGAGTAGAAGAGTTGCTATTTTACTTTATTAGCAGTATTGTTGTTGGTATTACTGATTCCTCAAGTTATTTATACTTTTCTGAATAACTGCATAATTATTTTCACAAACCATAAATATGACTTTTTTCTTTTTTGTTTCATTATTTTTATTTTTCACTTTAACAAACAACATAAAAATTTCTTTTAATTAGCTAAAAATATCACTTGGTTAAATTTTTAGGCACACAATAAAAAAAGACTCATATTCTGTGTGAAATTGAAACAGAAATTATTTGTTTAATTACAATAATTTCTGTGAAAAGAAGAAGGGTGTAAATAATCACTCAAAATATATTTTTGAGCACTTAATAAAATTTAAGCCAGGTAGAGAAAAATGTTCATGTGAAAGTTGGACTTATATTAGTCGATAAAGTTAAAAAATATCATTGTTAAAAGTATAATTTTATTATAAGTTTATTAATGACTTTCTTTAAAAAGAATATTACCAAACTCACAAAGGTATCTTTTCAAAAATCATTGCAAGTTTCAAATTTCATCCTTCTGATTGATGAAAAATAATCCAAAAGATGAGTCTTTTCAGTTCTTTTTTTAGAATATCCCTTTTTTTTCCCCTGCTTTTACTCTAAGCCAGACACAGTGTCATTATAATCAGGTTTATAATGAATGCTTATTAAGAAAAAAAAAAAAAAGAATGTGTATGCATACCTAATTGGTTAATAATGTCTTCAATCATAGTTAATGGTAAAGATCAAAGGGTTGTATATTTTCAGATAATTCTTAATAATGTTTAGGTCTTATCATATGTTCTGGTTTTGTTCAGATTATTCCAGTTTGAAGGTCTCTTGAGATATAAGATATTTTTATGCATGTATGCATGTGAGCATCACTCTATAAACTTAAGTCATGTTTAGTAACAAAAGATACTTCATTTTTTTTATTTTTACTGTGATGTTCACCCTGTACAAAGAGCCACCCAATGTAGAAGGCTACAGTTATGCATATATGAAGGGAAGATAACAGTAAACCTTAACTTGAACAGGTTAACCCTTTTCTGTCCCCCTGGATGGTTATCCTGGTCACGGGACCATACATATCTAGCACTTCCACTCCATGGGCCTATTCCAGTCAATGTGCACCAGACCTAACTCTTCCACCCTGGCCCCTCAATCTCCGATGTCTTCCTCTTCAGGTTGAGGTGTCTATTCGGTCTTAACCAAACTCAAGGGGTTGGCTGTAGGTCTGAGCATCCGTAAATCAGTCAACTGGCTCACTAGTTTAAATCTGCTTTCTGCCCACATAGTGATTATTAGATCCAGAATGCAGAAGTGTTGTTCATTCATGGTCAACTGAAGATGTAGACACAGCTAGGGAGCCAGTGTTAAACATTTAGAATACAGCAAATAGAAATAGAAAGAAAAAAATGTCCATAGAAAGCCGGACAAACAACTGTTTGCATTTTTATTTTCAAAAATTCAATTTAAAAGTCAGTTATGAGTGGAGATACCTACAATTTTGTCAATGTGCAAACAAGCATTTCCAGTCATCCTAGTGAATAAATTATCTGTCTGAATTATCTAGTTACTGACTATACCCCAAGTTCTACCATTCGATCAAGCTCACAATTTTGAGCTAGTAGTAGTATAAATTGACTCTGCTCTTTAAGTAAATTTCTATGAATATTGATGTAAAATAATTTACATTAACTTTTGAAATTTAGAGTACTAAATAAAATTGAAGCAGTATAGCATGTATGTTAACTTGGGTTTGTGTCAATCCAGCTGTCCTATTTGATGTTTTGTTTCGAGGTCCTGAAGAAATGATATTTAAATTATTTCCTTATTTCAAAGTCACTCTTAACACAAACTGAAATTGCAACTACCTCACACACTCATTTTAATTCATTCAAACGAACATCAACATTTTCTACACACATCTTTAAATTCACTTTCAAGCATCCTATTTCAACAAACTCTTTGTTACCAATTACCAGGATTTTCTTCATTCATTATTTGTTTGTGCATTTGTTGTTTGCCTAAGCTATAAAATTTAAAATTCGGGGAATATAGGCTGTATTCCCCTACCATACTTGTTGGAATAATATAGGATTTGTATCTATAGCTTTTATTAAAATTTAGATGTATTAAATTAACATAAATTTAATCTTTATTATTTAATATTGTGATTTACCCTTTTCTTTTCATGCCTTTCACTGTAAAGGCAGCTACAGAATAACTGGAAATTTCTGTTACTAAATGTGGTTCCTTGGACAATCAAACAGGGAAAGTTATTTTACAAAAGCTGTCATTGTTATTAAAAAATAAACTTTTCCTTCTTTCTTTTGTGATACAAAAATTGTACACTTTTATTTACAAATTTTTTAACTGCCAAAGAAGCAAATAAGTTGACCAATGAAGCATTTCTTTATTTCCAACATCACTTAACAAAGAACAATCTCAAGTTCAGTAAGATGGTCAACTTCTGCCATCCAATTACCGTGAAAAGCATTTATCTCAACAATAACAAAACTGGTACAAGAGAATAAATTAAAATGTAAAAGGGGAAAAAGGCCCCAAGAACTGCAGTAGTTTTGACTTCGCCCTTTCAAGAGTGAGTTAGCCTACATTCTCAAGACAAATCTCCAGATGAATCAGCCACTACTGTATACCCATCTGCTTCACAAGTGAAGGCACTGAAAAAAGTCCTTGTGAAACGCCATATCCAAAAAGAATTACAGAAAATGAAAGGCAGGAGGAAAGAGTGTCAAGCTGCTGCTAAGAAACAATCATCAACTGTGTTATCAAGCATGGTAATCATGTGAATTTCGTTAAAGATATACAAATGGTTTTAGGAATTGGCATGAAAACATTGAAAGACCAAATGAGATATCTTAAGGTCGTCTTTGGTATCTTTTGGAAATAAAGTTCAGTTTGAAGCTGCTCTTTGTGATTTCTTTATGAGAATAACACCAGTAGATTCACTTCCACCTCTAAAGCAACAGAAAAAGTCACTTGGTGACAAAAGCATTCAAATAACTGTAGCAGTTGTGATGAAGAACCATCTCACATTATTTTCACTAGTGACAATCGATTGCTGTATATTATGACACCAACTTTTTACATTGGCCAAGTTATTGATGTTATATCTCCATCTAGTGCTGTAATAAAATTTTTAGCCCCAACTAATGGTAGAAATGATTATTTTTGATGGCCTTGATGATATTGCACGGGTGGAGTCAACATCTGTTTATAGATGGGATTTTTGATGTAATGCCAATTTCATATGATGGCAGGGTTTGGAATGTTCTGAACATACTATAGCAGAAGCTTATAAAAACTTTTGATAGCAAATCACTAAGGAGGGGGAGAAACTACATGAGGACCATTAAATTTGCATAGAAAATATGTTCTATTAGGAATATCTTTTACTCATTTTAAATTTTGAAGTTTAAAGCTTTACAATGAAAATTTGCTTGAAAAAAAAAATTTTGTATAACAAATTTCTAAAAAATTTTATCAAGTTGAAAACTGCATAATTTCACCAAAGTTAAAATGTGTCTGACAAAAAGTTCTGATATTACAGAAAAGGCAAATATTTTTTTTTAATTCCTCATCCAAAAATTAGTAAAATTGCAAAAGTTTCAAGCTTGTACCTCCAATGGATACTTTTTGACAGTAAGTTTAGTGATATATACTTTTGACTTTTTTTTTAACCCTTTTTTGCCCTATTAACAAATTGTTTCCGTCTGTTTTTACATGGTCTAAATAAGTGTTTTTTATTGATTTGCAATTAAAAGAAGTTTAGCTTGATTTCTAATGTGCTATGAATTAGATTAAGATTCAATGAGTTGAAATGACTCATTTGAACAGTCAGTTACCCTTTCATGTTGTCTTTGCACTTTTTTCAGGGGAGGATAATGGAATTTTACCTAATGTTTAGGCTTGTTTGATTTAATTATTGCTTCCATTAGTATTAATTTTTATTTACCATAAGATGACATTACATTTGTAAGGAATTTATGCACTGTTAAAATTGTTTTAGACCAATAGTACATAAGACAGCAAATTTTCTAATTTCTGACGAACTTTGAATGGTCATAACTCGGTGGCTAATTGAGCTACCAAAATAAATTTGGTACCATTTATTTATGTTTTACAAACATTTATATGCCTATATGAAAAGATTTTAGATGTAATGAAAATAAAATTTTGGTTTGGGATACCTACTTAAATTAAATTGATTAATAGATTTCAAAACGCATTTCTAGGACAAATATTGGGTTTGAAAGAGAATTTAAAATTTGTTGCCCAGATGTGGATGGAGATGGCTTTGCTGGATGGCATCATAGTAAATGTTCCTTGGTGTTTTTATTCACCAGGTATCCTTTGTTCTTTTCTGCCCTGTAGTAATGTAAATAGACTTCTTCTGTAATATATTCTCCAAAGTTCAGCTTACTTCACAGAATCTGGCAATATGCTGGTGTTCTTTCAATTTCGTTTTTTTCACCTGTGTTCTCACATACCAAGTAGCAAATGATATAAAGTTCTTTTTTTCCTATGTATTTACACTTTAAGGTTTCACCAATTGTGTCTGCTCTGACAGTGTGATTCTTGTACAAGGTGACAACTGATCTGGTATGAGATATTTTTTAACTTTGATCATGCTGATGAATTCTGGTGGCACCTATCCCTCTCTGGGCCAGGTTACAACCAATTTTCTCATATTCACCTTGACCTTGAGCACTTGGCTCTGATCATTTTTCTTGGAACACTGCACATTGACCGGTGCCTTTGTTACAAAGTCCTTTACTCAGTGGTGTTGTGTCAACACCATCCCCTCCCTACTGTGCTTGGAGCCAGACATAAGAGATTTAGAGAAAGGAGAACATGTATGCCTGTCTGTTGAATGCTCAGTAAGTAACCAGGCTACAAGGTGCTAACTCTCTGCAGACCCCCCAACATATCTTTATAATGTTTGATATTGTTAAATTGCAGGAATTCTTTGACGAAACTTTTTCTTGGTTTCTAAAATGTATCATTTCAATATAAAAAGAATGCATAGGATTATGTTGTAAAATATATTGTTCAAAATTGCTTGGTTGAATTCTCCTTAAGCCATTAAAGAATCAGCATTTAAAGTTCTGTAATTATAAAATGAAAATCTTAATACAATTTCCATTAAGACTATGTGACACGATAACTAGGTGTATATTAAGGTGGATTTGTAAAATATGTATTTTATTATAATAGATTAAAATAGAAAATGGTTAAGAATAGAAAATAAGTTAAAAACGTTTTTCGCTTAACAAAAGTGAAAAAGAAGAGAAAAAAATAAACACTTTTTCTTTTATAAGGAAATTATAAGGAAATTTGTAAGAAGAAAAGAAAAGGGTATCAGATTACTGTTAAATCCTACCAGTCTTCCGGCAAATATTTGACTAAGTGATTTGATGTGATAAAAGATAAAGTTTAGGAAATAGATTTTTGAGTGTCTTTATTGTATCTTGACCACACATTAAGAAAATAAAGAAAAGATAATAGAATTTTTGCTTTCTCCAGGCAATAAAAAAACGCCTGGTTACAAAGTGTCAGGGCTATAAAAACATCTCGCGGCCTTCACAGGATGCTCTATTAAGATAAAAAAAATCCTGGAAAATACCGGATGTCTGCCAGGATGTTTACACATCAAAAGAAGGAAAATTTAAGTACCTTGAAATTTTGGACTTACAGTTGCCAATGCTTATCGTCCGGGGTGGGGGGGGGGTCTAAGCATTTCCAGATTAATTTAAATAAATAAAAGTGATTTTTCCGAGCCGATTAGTTAAGTTGACTGAGTGGAGTTAGTTAGCTGGATGTGTGCTTGCAGTAGAAACTCCATTAGTCTTGAGTCGGTCGGTTCGGCATTTGATCTCCATTAATTAGAGTTAGAGCTGTGTGTCACATTCGCCTGCCCCAACCGGAAAGACTAACTCTAAACGAAATAAAGCATCGTTTTAACTCATCCGAGTTATGGAAGTTCGTTCCTTATAGTTTAATCTTGTACCCCCAGCTTGAGACTCCGACTTTTTCAACAAACTCTCGGCAATATCACGTGGAGAACGGCTGCCGGAGAAATTGTTCGGACCGTCCGCAGGGGTGTTACAATTGGTGTTCGTGACTGCAGGATTTGGAACCCACGGAAGTGCCACTGGATGCTAAGTTTGGATTTCAACGAACCGACGCGACTGGACGAAACAAGACGAACGGAGAAAGGAAATCGAAGAAAGAACCACACTAACAACCAAATTCTAATTACTTGGAATAAGCTTCAAAAAAAAAAAAAAAACAAGAAACAAAGAAAGGAAAGGGAACCCGTTATCAACAAGTACCGTAAGGTAAGCAGAATTATTTACTCCCTTTTGTCCGGTTAAAATTCTCGCAGGCAGAGGAACGGTTGCAGCTAACGGTCATACGATTGGTGGTGGGGAAAGGGGGACAATGAATTGATTAAGAAAAAAAAAGGTGTGAGTACTTTGAGAGAAAAAAGTATAAATTTTGAAAAGAAAGAAAAAGAGAGATAGACAACTCAAACGGTCTGAATGGGTACTTAAAAACAAAAGAGAAGAATGAAAAAGGAGTTTGTGAAAAATAAAAAGCACTATTTGTGAAAAAAAATGATGAGAAACACTGAGTGGGTGTGTACAACAACAACAAAAATGTTTTGAAAAAGAAAAAAGGGATGAAGATGAAAGAATTTTTGAGACAAGCAGAAAGAAACATTTTAGAAACATTTATTCACTTTTTTTGTTTTGTTTAAAAGAGAAAAAAAAGGAAAATGGAATATGTTTGAACTTAAAACAGTTGGAAAAGAGACTGATAATCAGAAAAAGGTGTGTACTAAAAGAAAAAAAAATGGAAAAACTATGAGGAAGGGAGAGAGCAAGAAACAACTGTGCGTGTAAAAAAAAAATGAATTGATTAAAAAAAATGTGAGTATGTTGAGATAATGTATGAATTTTGAAAAGAAAGTAAAAGAAAAAGAGATAGAAACAACGCAAAACGGTGTGAAAAAAAAAGAGAAGAATGAAAAAGGACTGTTTGAAAAAAAGGGTAAAAGAATAGTGTGTTATTACTAAAAAAACACTTTGTGAAAAAAAAATGAGAACTAAGTGGGTGTGTACAACAACGACAAAAATGTTTTGAAAAAACTGGGATGATGATGATAAAAATATTTTTGGGTAAAACAGAAAGAAACATTTTAAACATTTATTTTTTTGTTGTTTTGTTTAAAAGAGAAAAAAAAGAAAGGAAAATGAAATATGTTTGGTTGAAAAAGAGACTGATAATGAGAAAGATGTGTACAAAAAAAATGGAAAAATAAGAGGAAGGGAGAGAGCAAGAAACAACTGTGCGTGTACAAAAAAAAATGAATTGATTTTTTAAAAAAAATTGAGTATTTTGAGATAAAAAGTATGAATTTCGAAAAGAAAGTAAAAGAAAAAGAGATAGAAACAACGCAAATGGTGTGGAAAAAAAAGAGAAGAATGAAAAAGGACTGCTAAAAAAAAGGGGTAAAAGAATAGTGTGTGTTATTAAAAAAAAACACTATTTGTGAAAAAAAATGAGAGAAAAACTAAGTGAGTGTGTACAACAACGACAAAAATGTTTTGAAAAAGAAAAAAAAAGGATGATGGTGATGAAAAAAAAGTTCTTGAGAAAAACAGAAAGAAACATTTTAGGAACATTTATTTACTTTTTTTTGTTGTTTTGTTTGAAAGAAAAAAGGATGATGATGATGATGAAAAAAATGTTTTTGAGAAAAACAGAAAGAAACATTTTAGGAACATTTATTTATTTCTTTTTGTTGTTTTGTTTAAAAGAAATAAAAAAGAAAAAGAAGGGAAAATGGAATTTTTTTTTTTTTTAATCATATCGCCCATGTGCCGGGAGCTACGTAAGAGTGAAAAGATTAAAAGAGAGAAAACCAGAAACCACATCCTAAACAGGGAACAAGGGATGAGCCTCTACACCTGTTCAATAGACGTGGGTGGAGTGTGAACCGGGCGATAGTTTAGTCTATCTACTCCAATTAAAAAAAAAAAAGAAGAAAAGTGAAAAGATTGGAAAAGAGAAAACCGGAAACCACATCCTAAACAGGGAACAAGGGATGAGCCTCTATGTTTGGAGAACTTTAAATAATTAAAAAAAGAGACTGATAATGAGAAGCAGTTACATCGCTCCTATATTTATGCAGTAGACTTGCTCAGAGTTATGACTATTTTGTCACCTTGTGTTGTTTAAATTTTTTTCTTTGGGGGAGAGGGTGAAAACACCCCTCTCTTGAATTTGTGTAAACTATGCTTCAATCATTTTGTTGGGCGCCATTGACCCCATTGGGAGGGGGCGTCCTCAGCAAACTTCCATCATGACAAGGTTTCATAGGGGGGATGCAGAAAGGCCCAGAGACTTGTGGCTTATCTTTTGGGCTGGAAAATGGTAACAGGAGATGAATTGACAAAGAGTACAATCTCTTTCAGGAATAAAAGGGAGTGGATGTAAACCGGAAAGCAAAACACTAAGTTGAAAAGGGTGTTCGTTAACGAAGAATTGACCTTCATACATAGCGATAAACCAACTGCATGGATTTATTGATGTCACCGGCTATGAAGACAAAATTGATGAATTGGTTTTGGAAATAAAAAGAAAAATGGGTTGAGGAAATACAAAGAAATAGTATTGATTAATAAGAAATTTCATAGTTGAGGGTTGTGGAAGGGAGGAGAATATCCCTGTGGAATCAAAATAATTTTTTGTGGTGATGGTGTGCTGACATGAAGAAGCATCGTGTCATGATTTTCTTTTTTCTTTTTTTTTGTTGTAATTTATTGACATAAATGACAAGATCCATTGGGGGAGGTAATGTGACACGATAACTAGGCATATGTTAAAGTGGATTTGTAAAATATGTATTTTATTATAATAGATTAAAATAGAAAATGGTTAAGAATAGAAAATAAGTTAAAAACGTTTTTCGCTTAACAAAAGTGAAAAAGAAGAGAAAAAAATAAACACTTTTTCTTTTATAAGGAAATTTGTGGAAGAGAAAAGGGTATCAGATTACTGTTAAATCCTACCAGTCTTCCGGCAAATATTTGACTAAGTGATTTGATGTGATAAAAGATAAAGTTTAGGAAATAGATTTTTGAGTGTCTTTATTGTATCTTGACCACACATTAAGAAAATAAAGAAAAGATAATAGAATTTTTGCTTTCTCCAGGCAATAAAAAACGCCTGGTTACAAAGTGGCAGGGCTATAAAAACATCCCGCGGCCTTCACAGGACGCTCTATTAAGGTAAAAAGATAAAAAAATCCTGGAAAATACTGGATGTCTGCCGGGATGTTTACACATCAAAAGAAGGAAAATTTAAGTACCTTGAAATTTTGGACTTAAAGTCGCCAATGCTTATCGCCTGGTGGGGTCTAAGCATTTCCAGATTAATTTAAATAAATAAAAGTGATTTTTCCGAGCCGATCAATTAAGTTAGTTAGTTAAGTTGACTGAGTGGAGTTAGTTAGTCAGCCAGGCGTGTGCTTGCAGCAGAAACTCCGTTCATCTTGAGTTGGTCGGTTCGGCATTTGATCTCCATTAATTAGAGTTCGAGCTGTATGTCACATTCGTCTGCCCCAACCGGAAAGACTAACTCTAAACGAAATAAAGCATTGTTTTAACTCATCCAAGTTGTGGAAGTTCATTCCTTATAGTTTAATCTTGTACCCCCAGCTTGAGACTCCAACTTTTTCAACAAACTCCCGGCAATATCACAGCGTGGAGAACGGCTACCGGAGAAATTGTTCGGACCGTCCGCAGGGGTGTTACAACTACACAATCATTATTAAACATTTTTCAAGTAAAAAATATGCCCATGAAGCTATATTAAAAATGATATGCTTATACTTTCAGAGAAACACTTTTCAAGTATTATTCCTGTTAATGTAAATTAATTTTAATTACTAAAACTATGTGTATTTTTAATATCTATGATTGTATCATAGTGTGATAACTATTTTGTTCATCTTCTCTAAAACAAAGGCAAATACCCATAGATCACAATAAAATTTGCAAAAATTATGGTTCAAAACTCGTTTTTCTTTAAATATTTTCAGATTTTATTGATTTTACATTTTGAACTTGCTTCTGATTGTGTTATGCATTTTCTTTCATGATTAAATGATTAAAAACAAAAATAATGTTGTTTTAATCATTTAATCAAGAATGGCAATAAAGCCACTAAAACATACATGAGTTAGTGTGTATGAAAGAATGAGAAAAAGAAAAATATTAAGGAGAAAAATAAATGAACTTATGAAAACAATTTTTTTTTTTTAAGATCAAAGTTGAATGGAAAACAAGAAGCCAAAAGAGATTTTCCCAAGTAAGAAAAGAAACTGTTGGCATAGAACCTACACTTATATCTAGTCATTTCAACTGTAAAATGAGACTTAATTGCCAATCTGATATTGTGCTTAAATTCATAGTCAAGGTAGCAAAAAGGAAAATTTATCAGAGCAATTACCATTAAAATATTTATATAAAAGGCACAGAGAAGCTCTTACAGTATTGGGAAAATGATTGAAGCTGAGATGCCATTGTAAATATTTCTTTGGATTTTATCAAGAATCTCTAAATACATGGCAGAAGCATCAAATCAGATGTGGCAGCTATATTCAATGCATGAACAAATGGTAGACATAAATTTGTAAGACAGATTTTAACTAGTAGATCTAGCAATTGGTTCAATATAGGTTTTCCAGTTAGCATAAGCCCAAGAAGATGCAATAAGTCACACTACTGGAGATTAGTATCAGCCATGTTGATGAAAGGCAAAAATGTTTCTTAAAGATGATTAAAAGAGAGCAGTTTTACTTTAGAGGTATTAAAATCAACAAGCCATTTCTTGCCGCAGTTAACATCATATTGTAAGTAAATTTTTTATATCAGCTGTCAATTTGACCATATCAAACAGATCAGACTTACCATTAAGGCCAGTATAAATAATTATCATCTGTTTAGATACTGAATTGAGAACTGATGACACTAAAAAGGCTGAAAATTTCAATTAGATCCAAGGATAGATTAAAGTGAAATAAAATAAGAGAATAATCAAAATTTTCATTCATTTGACTGATACAGTGTGTATCTGATGAACCACTGGCTAAATTTCTGTCTACTAAAAAGCACAGATTGTGCATTTATACTTGAAAAAGTAGAAAATATTATGCTAGACTGTAATATTTTATAACTGCATCTACAATTATATCTTCAGATGTAGAATGAAAATAATGTAACTCAAACTTGCAATACTCAGAAATAGCTTTTGCCCTGTATTATTACTTTCGATACAATCATGTGCTTATAATTTTTGACAATTTTCATTTTTAAACTAACAGTGATTTATAATTAATTTTGTTGCAATGAAATAACTCTATAAGAATTAATATTCAGTGCTGCTGATAAGTTTTTAATGTAGTGGGTCTCCTTGAAGTTGAGTGGATTCCAACTAAAGTTTTTTAATAAAAAATTGTTATTGCATGGCTCCAGTCTAAATATTTTTTAACCACCATCCTGTAAAACAGTTTTGTCCAGAATCACTTATATAACAAAGATTTTCTTTGTTTTTTATTAAATTCAAAACAAAAACAGTATTTATACAAAATCACAGTTCACTTATATTGTAATTTTGTTATTAGAATGGTTTATAAAAGCATAATATCACTACACAAAAATTTTCATGTTTCAGAACAAAACTCTTCCTCAGGTGATAAGTTAAAATTAATGGTGAAGCTTTTATAAACCATTCTAATAACAAAATTACAATATTATGCTCTACTCTGTATCGAGCCCTTTCATAAAAGTAAATGCTTGAACAGTGGGTTTTAATCTACATGTTTTTTCACTTTTGTAATATATATAATCTAAATCTAAATCTAAACTTATTTATAAATGGAACTTTGTGTGTGCCTGTTACCTATAGACTCCAAAACGGTTGAACTGATTTTCTTGAAAATTTACACAGTTGTACTATAAGCATCTGCGAGTGTTCTTAGCTAAGTTTTGTGTTGAGGTACCCCCGATAAATATTGATAATCGAAAAAAATCGGGTTATAGAAGGAGTGGTCTGATTTTAATCAAATTTGATACACTCAAAGACAAAGACATAAGAAATGATATTCAGAAGTTTCAAGGTTGCAGTTCTTACAATAGTGCAGAAAATCAATAATATATATATAGCAAGATGTTTGTGTGTGTGTCTGTTTACAAATCCACAATTTTTATCCATTTCTCACCAAACTTCACACAAATATTCTTTAGGCTGAGTCTGAGCTCCAGGACCATGGATTAGTTTTAAAGCTTTCATTACACTCGAGCAGTATAGCCTGGCATTGCTCGAGTGTAATGAAAGCTTTAAAACTAATCCATGGTCCTGGAGCTCAGACTCAGCCTAAAGAATATTTGTGTGAAGTTTGGTGAGAAATGAATAAAAATTGTGGATTTGTAAACAGACACACACACATATATATATATATATATATATATATATATATATATATATATATTGATTGTTTAATTGTTTAATACTTAGTTTTTGGTCCTAATAGGGTTAGACCAGCACACATTCGTATTAAAAAGTGTTCTATGCAATTATATTGTAGAACTTTGAATATTTTCTATTTTTAAATGCGTTATTTTACTGCCCAGATTTCTACCATGAGTTGTATCTTCAGGCGATTTTTAATAACTTAAAAAAAAAATTATTAAAAATCGCCTGAAGACACTCCTCATGGTAGAAACCTGGGTAGCGAAATAACTCGTTTAAAAATGGAAAATATATATATATATATATATAAATATATATATATATATATAGTGTGTATTTTGGCAGCATTTTTTTCATTAATGCAGGTTTCATTGAATAATATAGACAAGTTTTGTCTATTAATTTTGTGTAGGATCCGTTCGTACTTTCTGATATACTTGATGGTGATATCGTTGAAAGACAACAAAAAATCACAGAAATTGTTGATTTTTTTTATTGGGTCTAAGCTTTCGGCTCACATAAGCCATTATCAAAGAATAAATATTAACACACTGTAAACATAGAACATTTAAGTTATTAACAATAAAGAGAATTAAATTGAAGAGACAAGTCTAACAAACTAAATAATATCTACATTGGCCATACTACAAATTCGCTCTCACGGCGTTTTACATTGCACTTAAATGACAATTCAAATATATTCTGACATTTAAAACAACACGGTTATCAACGCACACTTCTCAGAAAAACGCTCGTTAAGAACACATATATACTTAGACAAGAAAATAATAAACAGAAACTCAAAATCCTGTAAGCTATCTACATTAAACAACTTAAACCTGGTTTGAATACGATAAATTTTGATATCTCAACTAACATACTCAAATGCCTGTAATCAGATCAGGGACCACAACACCACCATTTTGTCACTGTTTGCAGCCATCCGCCACGGTAGGGATGGACTTGTCTCTTCAATTTAATTCTCTTTATTGTTAATAACTTAAATGTTCTACGTTTACTGTGTGTTAATATTTATTCTTTGATAATGGCTTATGTGAGCTGAAAGCTTAAACCTGATAAAAAAAAAAAATCAACAATTACTGTGATTTTTTTGTTGTCTTTCAATGATATCACCATCAAGTATATCAGAAATTATGAACGGATCCTACACAAAATTAATAGACAAAAATTGTCTATATTATTCAATGAAACCTGCATATATATATATATATATATATATATGACAAATTTTTTTTTTTTTTAAGAATTGAAAGAACAAAAGTTTTTGTTTGTTTTCATTATTCTTTAATAAATCGGATGTGTTGACTTAAGTTTTTTTATGAAAAGCAAATCAGATTAGGTGGCAAATTTTCCTTTAAAAAATTGAAGTAATCTCCCTTGAATCAGCTTAGAAATTTGGGATGCACCCAACTTTTAAATATGTATGAAACAAAATATTTTTTCTATAACAACATAAATAGCATCAGAATAAACTATCAAATAAAACAGAGGTGTGTATACTGTATCTAAAAAAACAAACAAACAAAAAAACAAAACACTGCACAAATTCAAATAAAAACAAAATCATAACTGGTAAATAGCACCTGAATAAAGTAATAAGTAGTGCTGATTTTTCCAGATGAACATTTTAATTGCCTTGTACTGTCACCAAGATCTTTTACTCTGAAAATAATCAACTAAATCAGATGTGGTTTTTATGGATGAGAAAATTAGCCTATTCAGTATCTATGCCATAAAATATTAGCACAATAAAATTTAACTAAAACAGTGGAAAGTATATTGAGAAAGATCAAGTGATTAAGGTATGTTTGTGCTGTATTATGAGTGGATTAATGTAAATAAACTTAATATCATTTGTCCACGATTACTTGTACTTTATAATGTAGAACTTACTCTACTTGACTCCTTCGCATTTGGCTAGTGTCTTTTCAAAAGGGAATTCTAACCTTTTTGGGCCCTAGGTTGATCATATTCTTAACAGAATTCATAGCCATATGTATGCACAGACAAAGTGGTGGTCAGTTGAGAAAGAATGGTGATTTTAGAGAAATCTTTTAGGTACTATTTTGTGACCAGGGCATAAAACTTTCACATACTGATTCTGGAGTAGAGCTGTATTTGACAACTTTCTTCAGTGCATCCCACTCCAGTTGAAACTGAAGAGCATTGATGAGGGGTTGAGTAGTGATCTGGCAATTCTATTCACCCACAATCCATTTGTAGGTTTACTCGTGTCTATAGTAGGCAATTAAAATTTCTAAATACTCCTCTCCATAGACTTTCAGAACTTCTTCACTCATGAAACAGATGGGACTGAAACTCAATGTAACAAGTACATAAAAAGATGTTTGCAAAGCTTGAGTGCATGTTATTGATAAATTAGATACACAGTTGTTCTTGATGGAATGTGGGCTTTGTGATTTGGTGATCACTCTTGTACATGGTACAATGGATGTCTATAATACTGTCAGGTTGTGAAATATTTCTGTGATCTTTTTCAGATTCTTGAGGGCAAAATCTAGCTTCACTTTTATTAAAGCCATATCCACATTTTTTGATATGCAGGAAATGAGATAAGATATTATCTTGATTTCATTTTTTAAGACCATTTATCTTTGGGTCTTTGCTGAGTTCCTGAGATGCTTCAGTGAAGTATGTCAGCCATCAATTGTCCTCTGTACACTAAAGAACATTATAGTATAGCAGCTCTCATGAAAGTAATAAAACATTATAGTCAGTTCTTTGCCAATGTTCTTTGAGATCTGCAATTTACTCTGCTGCTTGCGATGTGCACAAAGTCCGAGAGTGGGCAATACATTGAACATTTACCACATGGAGTTGAACCTAATCAGTATGACTGTGCTGTTTTTGTTTCTCTTTGCAGTTCTATTTGATTCCATGATAATTACAATAGTTAATGGGATTGCTTAATTTCTTATTTCACTTTCAGGATGCATTTTGTAATGACTGCACTTGTATGAACAAACTCTTTATTTGCAGCAAAATGAATGCTTGACTGTAGCCACTCAAAATCAATAATTTGGACATATCAAGGACAAGGTGTTTGCTATTAGTTATGTTCGTAGATTCGTACAATCACAAATAGGGGAAGACATTCAATTTAACTTTTAGAGCTGCATTCACAGTATCTGTCATACTAGACAGCAGTTCCTCTTCTGTATATGATCAACTGTAGAGATCTGGGATTCTAATATCTGTCAAAAAGTGCTCTAATGACTCAAATTTTGATTGGGAGATTCCCTCTTCTGCCATCTAGTGAGTGGCCTTTAATAACACCAGTATTACTTTATCCTGCTAACAACTTCCCTTTATTTTGTACTAAGTATTTTTGCAGAGTATTAATACTGAGAAAGAACTGATGTTTCTTTGCTTAAATCATGACAAGTGTGAGGTGAATACTGAAAGTTGGTGAATTTGTTTGATTTATGCAGAAATTTTCTGCCTGTTTTGTTATAAGTACAAATATCACAGTACATGAAGTTTTTATCAGAAAAGTGAAGCTATTTGTATTTTCTAAGCCAGTGCTTCTTCAGTTGTCGTGTCAGGCTAAAAGAAGAGGTATACTAAAGACTGAGAAGGCTCTGGAATGGTGGTCATTGGTAGAAAATCCAATTGCAATAGTTTGCTGGTCAGCAATTAATTTTATCTTATTCTTTGGTGACATTCTTATAACTTTTTCTCTTACTGTTCACTTGGGAAAAATAGGATCTTGTCTAAAGCCTGATGTATGTTCAGACTCGATCCAACCATCACAAAATCTTGACTGTCATTTCTAGAAATTTCATCAGAGCTAAGTCTGTAAAACAAATGGATTTAATTTAAGGAAAATGAATGTAAAAAAGGCTTTCTTTCATTTTTTTCTATTCCTCTCATATATTATTTTTTTTTCTTTCTGGTGAGAAAAACTTTCACTGAAATTGACAAGTTTATGGTGAAAATCACAGAGAAAGAGGAAATAGGATAGGGATGGAATAAATTTTTATTGTTTGGGTTATAGTTAACCATTAAAGATTAGAAATTCATTAAAGTCACTATTTTTTTTTAGATGCATCCACACATCTCTACAGGCTAGGTTTTTCCATCCATCTGGAATACATTTTAGATTTACCCATTTCATTCCCCAATGTAACATTAATTATATTAATTAAAATTTATATTTATTTGGCCTGTAGCTGTGAAAATGACATTATTAGTTTCACACATTCCACTTGACTATCATGCCAGCTGGAGCAGACATTATAAAATTAGTATATATTACCACAACCAACCATAACATTATATATTCACTTGTTCATCTGACAAATGATCTGTGTTTAAATATAGAAAGAATATATTAGTTACATTTTAAATTAAAACTGTTAGTTGGACTAATATTCTTGTGTATTTAGTATCAACAAATAACAAATTCCTTTTGCTATCTCATAACTTTTACTGGGTTGGTTGTGTGCAATGTATCATTTTTCATGAGAAAATTGAAGTGCATCTCTGGGACACACAGATGTGAAGTTTACTCTATCCTTTTATGTATATGCACCGAGCAGTATCTCTGTATTTATAAAAGATTTGCAACAAGTAAAGCATACTTACTTTCAGACTCTAAATGTATGCAATTTTTTAGACTCTCTCTTTATTCATACTGAAATTCAAATTTAGGTTTCATATCAGTTGTTTCTATTCTCCATAGAAAGCTCTGCATCTTTTATAAAAGAAGAATGTATGAAAATAGGCTGTAGTTCATACTCATAATTTGGTTGATGATCATTTTTCTGGTTAGCTAAACCTTGTTTCAAAAACTACATTGGTTAAGCTGAAAAAACTGCTTCAAAACTGAATTCAGAAAAATAAAAGCAAGAAAAATAATAACATAAAGAAACAAACTAAAAAATAGATAGCAAAGGCAAATTGATAATGAGCCAGAGATAAAAAGAATGAATTGATAATGAACGAGATACTGAAATGACGAAAGAACAAGTGGAGACTCTTCTAAAAAATACATCTGCCCTCATTTAATCAATGTCATGGAATTCATGCAACAGGCCAACCAGTTTTTATACTCATCTAGTTAAGGTTAGAGCCCAATAAGTAACTCTCGAGGTGCAAGTGGGGATTTTTGGGTGCTGTATATGAAGACAACTTCATGTTCCATATTAATGGGCTCCAATTTATTGTTGAATGAGGGCTAGAGTGTAGGCATTGAAATAAAAAACTACCAGAATTTTCCAACAGTAAAGCATACAAATGTATGTTGTGGTGCAGTGGATATTGGCTCAGAACAAGAAATCAGAGAGCAAAGTTCAAATTCCAGTTGAATTCTTTGCATTCACTTATGTGCAAATACCTTTGGGAAAGGTATATGTCTCTTCTCCTCCCAGCTATGGGTTGAATAGCAGGACAGATTGGGTTCTATAGACTTGGTTGGCAACCAATCTACCACAGAAAGTAATGGTAACTGAAGGGTCCAGGAAGATAAGTTCCTTTCCATGCATTCAACTGCAACCCAAACATCCTTGTCATGGTTGATCTTAGATTCTGCTATCGTGTCATGCCCATTTATTTCTATACCATCTTTGTCAATGTCAGCACACATGTTACAAGCACAATTATGTTGTTAACATAGGTAGTGTACCTAGCCAGTGGCACCAGGTAAATGGTGCGTAGAACTGAATTGACGTTTAACTTGGGAAAGGAAGGGCTTCAATGGAAGAATATACTGCAAATGTTAGAATGGACTACCTTGATAAATGGAGAGACAATATGAACAGTTCTGACTTTATTCCATTCACTTCCACCAGTGCTCAGGGTACTGCAGATCACATACAATCGCCAGGTCCGCAAACCTGCTGATGCGAAGGTAGCCTTCAAGAAATGATGGTCAACCTTATCAAAATTTATCAGCGAGCTTTCATTGTCAGATTCTTCCATTATCAAGCATACCAAATGAAGGTTCTGAATAGACCGCCCTTCACAATACAGGTTTTTTCAGAGCAATCAGTCTCAGCAGGACAGCCTGCAAATGACTGGCTAAGATCTTGATTAAAATCTTTAAGATACTTAAAGGTTAACATTGACTAATCCCATCCACACTATGTTTATGTAGGAACCAGATTATATCCTGGTCAAGTGTTTGGGTATAGGCTCCTGCTCCATCCGCTAGTAAAAATCAGTTCTAATAAAGGTACAAACGCAGTCAATGGTCTCCAGTACAACTCGTGGAGAAAACCATGCTACCCTGGAGTTTTGTCGCTGCCAACAAGTTTCAGCGTTTTCCAGATCTCGAACTGTTATTAGATCATCGCACCAAGTTTTTCCAGCCTTATCAAGGTGAGAAAAGTTGAACTGAGCAGGGTTCAGACTGGGTTATCTGGTAGATACCTCTTAAAAGTAATTCTGATGCTTGCGTTAGTAGTCACTTTCCATCCAACAATGTGATGCTTGATATATATCGATCTGTTGCAATCGATGCCTCTTCTGAATGCAATTCTGCGATCATATTCTTTACCTCGGAAGACTTTCTGTAGTTTAACCCTGACTATTAGAGCTTAGTCTTAGTTACAGTTATTTTTTACTTTCTCCCAACTTAACTGCCCAATCTAGTCTAGCTTTACCAGCTGTTTGCGCTGTTAATTTATCTACTTTGAGTTGCTTACTATAATAATCAACAAAGGACTTAAATCTAGATTTCAGATAATCCCACCACTTTATTCCCAACTTCAATCTTGTCACTTCCTGATGTCACGTTAGTTTTAGCCATTCTTGGAAATCTTTATTGAATAACGATGTGTTAAATTTTCAGTATCTAGCCATCCTGGCATTAGATTCCAACCCAGACAAACCTATGATCCGCTCGAATGAAAACTTGGACAGCATAAGAGCACTACATCGACCCGGTTGAAGTAACTAGATAGCAACACCGAATCTGAACTGCCCCTATTAATGCAAGTCCACGTTACTTCTCTCATTTCAAAACTAATTGACAAGATCGAACCTACTGATAAAGTCACAAACAACTTCCCCTCTAGGTTATAAGTACTCGACCTTTCCCCTATACAATCTAAATATGGGTCAAGGACGACATTCCAATCACCAGCTAAGACTACAATATGAGATGTTTTGGTCAATACAAAATAGAAATAACTCTCTTTCCTTCACTGTTTCCAAATTCGTGAGCTTGTGCGAAAATTTATTTTGACCAATGGCAAAAGGGATTAGCTTCGGGTAAAGAAAAGATCAAGAGAACATTTAACGAGCCTACGTAAAATTTAATTTGACAAGTGAAAAGGGAGCAGATTACAAAATGAGAAAAATAACGAGTCGATGTCATATCGCTTTTTTTTTATATAAACAGGCAGAGAATCAAATAAATTAGAGAGAGAGTCCCATGCGTCTGAATAACGCCGGTGTCAAATGATATGCTGATACATAATAAGAGCAGAGGAATTTCAAAGATCTCTATTCAACCCCTAAGACTTAATATATTTATTCATGTTAAATACAGCCGTGTAACTTCTTTGTGAGAAACGAACTCTCTCAATTTGTTTTAAGCATTTTGGAATATTACTTCATGTCTGTTTATTTAAAATGAACATTTTCTCTTCTTGACAATTCATCGAAACTACGAACCTTCAATGTCTGATTACTTGTCCTGAAACAAGCTACTGAAACTTCAAATGGGTAAATTTGCAAATAAATTCCTTATCTTGTTTCGTTAAAAATAACATGCTTTTTCCTCGTCATTGTCCCTAAAGTACTTCAATGTCAACAGAAACAACGCGATCTGCTGAAACAAACCAGGCCAAACCGCATGGTCGTTCGGTGATTAAATTTCAATGACACAAAATGCCTTATGGTAAAATCTAGCTTAAAAACTTTCTCCGCTGGATTTGCAAAAATAAGAGTGCACATTGCCGTTTTCAGATATCAGCCAAGCAGCTATCAAATATGTTGAGAAAAGGATAAACCTCTTCGACATTATATACTCATGATTTCGAGCATTGAACTGGCTCTCCTGTACACAACATACTGAGACACAGGAAATCACAAACAAATTTCGCTCTGTGATATTTCAACCTAAAGGCTCCAGACATAGTCAGTGTTGATACATTGTCGGGGAAAGAACACTACTAACACTCATCGATGATCACAGTAATGATAGTGCCATCCAGACAGAAGCTGCCAATGTCACAAGGGAACATTAGTTTAAGTACTCTATACAGAGGCGGGGATGAACCAAGACAGGCGTCAAACCATCACAACATTACTTAAGCTTTTGTAGTTTAGATTTGCTGGTGATAGCCAGTTTGAAGGCCTCTTCCACTATGCTCCAAATCTGCCGTACCCCTGAATCTGTTCAGAAATCAAAAAAGAGGCAGAGGTGTCAGGAACCCTACTGGTGCAGTACTGTCTTGTTGTCTCGTTTTAGCTCTTCTTTGAGAGTCATCTTTTCAATTTTTCATGACCTAGATCATACCATAGCTTGTTCTGCTCTAATATTTCAGTAAAGTTCACAAGAGAGTTTTTGGTTTGAATATTTCAATTGACCTTGGTGACAGGATCCGATGACTGAACCTTCTCTCTGGTTCTTCCCACAGTCATCCATCTCCCCTCTGGATTCTCCTTCACTTCGAAAATATGGGGAGTCTCAAGTGAGCTCTAACCGTAGATCTTACCTGGCGCACCCTCGCTTTGGGTTGGGCCACTACAAGTGAGGAAGCTAAGGCTAAATTGGTATTTTGGTCGGGTCGATTCGAAACCTCTGAGGACTTTTCTAGGCAGAAGGTGACAAGGTCACCTAGCTACATTCCCAGCATGTTGGTTTCCTGCCACTGAAAATAACTGGAAGTTCCCGCCTTTCAATATCCAACCAGTTCGAAACAAAGATGAAGGCTTTGGAATCTAGTATATTATTCTGCATGAGATAGGCAGCCAACTGATCTCCAAAACATAGCCGAAGACCTCTTATATTTCTTCATATATATCTGGTTTGGATGCTCAGATCTTTCGATATGAGATCTTTATATATCATTTCACAACAATCATCTTCAGTGGGTAGAATTGCACTCTACACGAAAAAAATCTTTTAATTATCTGTTGCAGCCAAGGTCATCAATAATTTAATCACTTGACCACGAGCACAGACACGGTTGTTTTTTTGTTTCAACTTCCGGTGTCGACTAAGATTCCTGCCAGCTTAATAAGGTAGATAAAACCCTTATTTTGCTTCTTAGCGACAAGGTTGTCATTTTCAGATGTAATATTGAGTGTTAGTTGTCTTGTTATTTTTCTATTGGTCAGTATATTTTGGTTTTGTGTATTTAGTTGTTTCTTTTTTTCAGAGTTGCTTTGTAGAATTTGATACAAATTCTGGTCGACCATTTTTAGTTTACTCAATTGCAGCGATTCCCAGTTCTTTTTTCTTTTTTCCGAGAAAGACGAAAGTTAACAAATAACCAAAAATTTCAAGAATACAGTTCCTTGTCTGAAACAGAAAATAAATCAATTAACGAACAAATAAACATAAATACCCGCCTTAACGTCGAGAATATACACGAGTCACAAAATTGTTTCTTTATGCAGACAATTCCAAAATTAATCTATCTATCATAGCAGTATAAAGCTTTCATTATACCCGGCGATGCTCGGGTGTAATGAAAGCTTTAAAACTAATCCATGGTCCTGGAGCTCAGACTCTTTGGACGTTGGTACGAAAGACTAAAAAGCAATAGTTGTTTCCAGTTAAAGCGAAATCGTAGACTGAAAGAAAAATGAATGGATATAAGTCAAATTTTGATTTCTTGGTATCTATATCAAATAAGTTTTTTTCGTCGTAAACTTTGACGGTTATTATAGGCGGTACGAGGATTTATTTAACGTCGACTGTAATAATTGGCCAAATTCTAAGAAAGTGCGGTTATTACTAAGGAAGTTAGGTACAGCAGAACACAGCAGGTTTGTTGATTTTATTCTCCCCAGAAAAACGACAGACCTGGAATTTTCAGAAACAGTCAAGCTACTGTCAGAATTATTTGGGCCAAACACATCACTTTTCCATAAAAGATGGAAATGCCTTAATTTATTCAAAGAAGATCAGCAGGACTATTTAACATTTGCCGCTACGGTAAATAAATACGTTAACGATTTCAAACTAACAGAATTATCTGCTGATGATTTTAAATGCCTAATTTTTGCTCAAGGTCTGGTCTCAGCTGGAGACGCGGAAGTTAGACGTAGAGTTCTAACAAAACCAGAAAATGAGCCAGGTTTAACCCTCCAAAAATTAGCAGAAGACTGTCAGAGGATAGTATCAGTAAAAAGTGACTCGAGGAGTCGGGAGTCGCTCATATATATAAAAAAAAATATGAACTTCTCAATTATGAACGCCACTCCCAGAAAGGAAGAAAAGAAAATATTGTTACAAACATACTATAAGACAAGAAAATTCACCGCCAGGTCCATGCTGCATTTGCGGAAAATTACACTGGATGAGGTTTTGCCCGTCCAGAAAGAAAAAAATTGCCAGAATTGCGGTAATTTAACAGCAAGTTGCTGGTATGCGAAAAAATCCAGAAGAACAAAAAATAAAATAAGACAGACGCTATCAAGCGATAACGTAAACGCAAATTTGCGAAAATATGTAATAGTGAAAATATTAAATAAAACAATTAAATTCCAGCTGGACAGTGGATCTAACTTTACTATCATAAATTTGCATACGTGGAGGCGACTAAAAAAGCCAACATTATTGAGAACTAACAGAACGGCACGCTCGGTGACAGCAGTGGATGTGCGTTGTGGTGCATTGGATATCGGCTCGGAACGAGAAATCGGGGAGCCGAGTTCGAATTCCAGCTGAATTCATTGCATTCACTTACGCGCAAATACCCTTGGGAAATGTATTAATCCGTCCATTCCTTTCAGTTATGGGTTAAACAGGACAGATTGGGTTCTATAGCCTTGGTCGGCAACCAGTCTACCGCAGAAAGCAATGGCAACCTACTGCGGGATAATCTTCTGTCCAATCAGTCATGTCTCTTTCGAGACATGATCGCCTAAGCGTGTATCACGTATGGCACTTCACTGCCTGATTTGTTACAGTAACTTTAAATAGAAAAACTAAAAAATTGAGGGCATATGTGATGAAAAATACTGAAAATTTGTTCGGTACAGATTGGATCGAAAAGTTCAGTTTGTGGGACTGTCCAGTGAGTATGTTCTGTCGAAAAATAGAAACTACAACGTCCAAAATTGAAGAACTGAAACTGGAACTAAAGGAAAAATTCCCGGAAGTGTTTTCAGGCGGCTTAGGGAAATGCACTAAAATAAAAGCTGAATTTCAAAAAGACAATCACACTTCCTAGAAAACGTTACTCTTGTGGCGAAAAATACTTTTTAAAGTATATAAAAATAATATGACGTTTTGGGAAGTGGGTACTATAAAACAAAGAGTGGGAGACCTAGCCTACATGATACAAGGTCCCAAGAATATATATATAAGCGCCACCAAAATCAAATAAGAAAATGTCGGACAACTGACATAAATGACTCACCACCATCAAATGAAGAGCCAATAGATATCATTTTTTTTTTTAATCATATCACTCCGAGCAAGGCGATGACGCCACTGATGTGCCGGGGGCTACGTAAGAGTGAAAAAATTAGAAGAGAGAAAGCCGGAAATCACATCCTAAACAAGGAACAAGGAATGAACCTCTACACCAGTTCAATAGACGTGTGTGGAGTGTGAACCGGGCGATAGTTTAGTCTATCTACTCCAATTGAAAAAAAAAAAGAAGAAAAGTGAAAAGATTGGAAAAGAGAAAACCGGAAACCACATCCTAAACAGGAAATAAGGGATGAGCCTCTACACCTGTTCAATAGACGTGGGTGGAGTGTGAACCGGGCGATAGTTTAGACTATCTACTCCAATTGAAGAAGAAAGAGAGAAAGAGAAAAAAAAGGTAACGGTGGTGAGTTAACTAAGTTTTAACTAGTTAAAGTCCGGTCAAAGAAACTTCTTTGAAAAAAGATAAAGAACACTCGTTCAAATAACCATGAAACTATTTTAAAATTAGCCACAAAAAATAAAACAAAATAAAATCAAAGCAAAATTATAACTTACTTTTAAGAATATTTCAAAGCTGATCCTAACCTAAACGCACGTGTACTACCGCCAGTAGAGAAAAAGACGATCAAGGAATTTAACAGGACTTTTTTTTTTAAATAAAAAGGACAAAATTATTCGAGAATTTTGATCTCAAGGCACCCCAGGCTTCACCTGAAAGAAGGCGATCTAGCAGAAAAAGGAAGTACACAGGTTCCTTGATCGTCGACCCTAAACGAAAAAAATATTAAAACAGCTTTTCGGAGAAAAAGCTCTTGGAAGAGGGGTTTTGTGGGGGAGTTACCCACTTAATAACGGACTCTTCTTTGCCTATATTAACCGAGAGTTAATTACTTTGGAGGACGTGTGCAGGAGTGAGAGAGACTCTCGTGAGAACTCTCGTGTGGAGTGAGCAAGGGCTACAGAGACTCTGATTCCCAGTACAACTTCAAGCTATTATTACTTTCCTCGTTATATCTCTTTGTATCTGTTTGTATTTCTTCTTGACGTAATATATGTTCTTGAACCTACCACCTTGTTGACTTATGGTCCCATACTGAGTCCATATCACTTATTGCATCTTGGAGATCGTTAATGTAGAAAAGGAAAAGTTTAGGACCTAGAATAGAGCCATGAGGGACACCCGCGTTCGTATGATAGTATTGGGAGGCATGCCAGACTCTGTCAAACAATTTCGAGATATCTAGGGCAACAGTTCGGGCTTCGCCGTTGTTGTCAGGAGCCTGGTGTATATATTTAGTGATGGTCGCGAGCATATCAGCAGTAGACCTGATGAAACCATACTGTTTGTCAGAAGAGTCTGTGGGCTGTGAGATGTTAAACCACCTCGGCGTTGATGATAGCTTCAAACACTTTGCCAAAAATCGGTAGGAGGCTGATAGGGTGATAATTAGAGGGGTCAGATTGTTCACCTGTGTTTTTATATATTGGAACCACGGAGAAGAACTCCCAGCAGGCAGGAAAGCAAGATGCAGAGAAGCAGTATTTATAGAGTTTGGAGAGAACAGAGGAGAGTTCAGGGGAACATTTTTTCAGGACAATGACTGGGGTTCCGCCGCCGTGATCAAAGACGCCACTGCCATAAAAGCTGCGGAGAATAACGGTGAACGCGATCGTCGTTTGAACAGTAACGTTAATTTAATGTCAGCAGCAAGAGAATTTGAGCATGAGGGTAGGCATATTAATTTTAAGGAAAAGAAGAAGAAAGAGAAGAAGACGAAGAAGAAGAAAAAATACGAAGCAGAAGAAAAATAAGACAAAGACGAAGAATACAAGAAGAAAAAGAATAGGACAAAGATGACGAAGACGAAGATGATGACAAAGACGACCACGAAGACGGAAGAAGTTGACGAAGAAGAAAACGACGAAGAAGGAGACGACGATGAAGAAATCAATGAAAATCATGACGACGAAGACGAAGAAGTCGAAGACGAAGATCCAATGGTAGAAGCATTTTTGGTTTGTTGACTCAAGTGATAATTGTTGGTGGATGTGGTTTTTATGTTGGGGCTGTCTATGAAAACAAATTATGTTTCAACTTTTTTGTAACTTCTACCTTATCATATGCCATAACGATTTCACGTTTTCCGACGTTGCAGGGACAATGCATCCACTTCTGTGTCTCAACGTCATTGCATCACATTACAGGCTCCTGTAATGCACGCCCTCGTTCTTCCAATTGTACATAGATCATTCCTCTTTATTGGCAAAATTAACGAAGCATGAATTCTGTTTTACAAATACAACTATAGGAGTTATGGGAAATGCTTGATTTCCCCAACACTATATTTTTTAGGCACACAAATGAATGACGAAACTTGCTTTTAGAACAACAACAAAGAATGGTTTATTACATAGTAAACGTACAAGATTGGTAGTATGTAAGTGTCCATGGCGAAGCTAGCAGCAGATAGTATGTAAGTGTCCATGGTGAATCTAGCAGCAGATAGTATGTAAGTGTCCATGGTGAAGCTAGCAGCAGCGTCTTCCGATAAAGCATTCCATGGGGAATCAGTGGCAGCGATGCGTTGGGAGAGACGTCCGTTACTGCCGCGGGCTAATGGCTCTCTGCTTTTCCTCCGTTCTACAAACAGGACTAGGAAAAATAGTTCTAGAGAGGAATCAATGCGCTCTGCCCGTTGATTGGTCAGTGAGTGACCGAATCTCCCGTCGGGGGCATTGATTCGCTAAAGGAAATAGATCTGTGGCTGCTACATCACCCCCTGCTTAGGCGGAAAGCCGACAGAGGAAAAAGATAGCGGCCATAAAACAAAGAAGGGTACAATTTATATATAAACAGTTTTACAGAGCTTTTTGGGCCAATGTACTCGTCGACCACTGCGTGTGGTGGTGACATAGTTGTCTGTTGGCATCGTATTTTTTTCCACGGGTGTAAAGATATGTTCATTGGTGTAGTGTGTCAAAAACAACCCTACGATGTGTCATCGGAACAAAAGGTCGAGGTGCGTCTGTTGAGGTGTCACAGATGATCTGCGTATCTGCAGTAGGCACTGGTAAGTATGCGAACTTGCAAGTTGCAAATTCAGGTGACGATAGATCAAAGGTGTCCAGGCGTGGTTGGTCAAAGGCCATCTGTCGTAAGTCGATATCTGAAGGTGAGAACAATTAATGGGAAGGCGAGACAAGGCGTCTGACGCAGCATTCTGTTCACCAGAGATATGTCGGATATCGTTTGTAAATTGCGAAACAAAATCCAAGTGGCGAGTTTCGCGAGGAGAATATCTGTCCGGCTTTGAGCGCAGAGCGAAAGTAAGCGGACGGTGATCGGTGTAGATCACAAATTGTCGGCCCTCTAGTGAATGCTGAAAGTGTTTCACTGCGAGGTACATTGCCAGGAGTTCATGGCCAAACGTGCTGTAACGTTGTTCTGCCGGTTTCAGCTGTCTCGAAAAATAAGCGAGAGGTTGTAGCTGTTGTTGGTGTTGCTGTTGCAAAACTGCACCTACAGCTGTGCCCGATGCATCAACGACCAATGAAAACTTGGAGTCGGGTATAGGATGTGCAAGTAGCGATGTTGTCGCTAATTTCTTCTTCACTTCGTTAAAGGCTTTTAGCTGTATGTCATTCAACGAAATCTGCTCATTTTTCTTTTTCCTGTTACGTAACATGTCAGACAGAGGAGACAGGAGATCCGCACAGTGTGGGATGAAACGTCTGTAATAGTTAAGCAGACCGAGAAAGTGCCTCAGTTGGCGAAGTGAAGTGGGTGGTTGAAGGTCTTGTAGAGCCTTCACTTTTTCAGGTAAGGGAGATATCCCTTCGGGGCTTATAATGTGTCCCAAAAAAGTTAGTGACGAAGCACCGAAAACACATTTAGCAGGGTTAATCCTCACCTGGTACTTTTGAAACCGTTCGAACAGTAGGCGGAGGTGAGTAACATGTTCCTCAGGTGAGGCACTTGCTACGAGGATGTCATCTATATAATTATAGACGAAGTCCAAATCACGCACTACTTCGTCCATGAAGCGTTGGAAGGTACTAGCCGCGTTTCGCAAACCAAAAGGCATAGTTAAAAATTGAAACGCTCCAAATGGAGTAGTTACTGCAGTTTTTGGTATGTCGTCTGGGTTCACTGGTATCTGATGGTAAGCCTTAACGAGGTCTAGTTTGGAGAAGGTCTTACAACCATGCAGGGATGAAGCGAAGTCTTGTATATGTGGGATTGGGTAACGATCAGGTACCGTAATAGCATTTAGTCGTCGATAGTCCCCAGTCGGACGCCAATCTCCAGAACGCTCTGGAACCATATGCAAAGGGGAAGCCCATGGACTGGCCGAGGGGCGTATAATTCCCAGCTGCAGCATATGGTTAAATTCTGCCTTCGCCGCCTTTAGTTTATCAGCAGGGAGGCGGCAAGGGCGTGAGAACACCGGAGCGCCTGTGGTCTCGATGTAGTGTTTTGTAGAGTGAGTTGATTTGCTCACAACGAAATTTAAGTTAGTTAACTCTGGGTAAGAGCGTAGTAATGTTTGGTATGGGTCGTCAGTGGCGGCAATGAAAAATACCGGGCTGATAGGTGAGATATTTGCCTTAAAACCCATGACGGAAAGTTCCGTATTGCTGTCAATAAGTCGTCGCTTGCGCATATCCACTAAAAGGTTGAAGTGGTGCAGAAAGTCCGAGCCTAGAATGGGGTATGGTAAATCAGCTACAGTAAAAATCCATGTAAAGTCTCTCCGTAATTCCAAGTCCAGAGAACAAGAAATTTGACCGTACGTGGGAATAGGGGAGTGATTTACCGCTTGCAGTGTGATAGGCGACAGTGGCGGCTTCTCAGTGAGGAGTTTCAGTGGCCAGATACTGCAAGCTGCTCCTGTGTCAACCAAACAACGTGCTTGGGACCTGGAGTCAGTGATAAAATAGGCACGGTTGTTACATAAATATTGTGGAGAGTGTGCCGTGCTCAGCTCTCCAGATTTAAGTTTCCCTGGTTTGAAAAGGAGCAGGGCATTTTGCACTTCTGAGCCTTAGCGCCAAAACAACTGTGATAATAGCATAGTCCTGGCTTGCTTGAATGGCGGCGGTGGTGTGGGGATGGCGAACGACTTTTATGTCGACGTCTAGGCTGTTGTGAATTAAGTACGGTTAATTTACTTACTTCATTGGTAAGCTGCACTAAAGCTTTGAGTATCGCCACTTGTGTGGCACCTTCGCTTGTGTTCCCAGCAGCAGAGAGGGTAGAGACTTCAGCCTTTGGCTGAGGAATGGACGCGGTAATAGGCCCCTTGGTGAATTCCATCACTTTATCTGCAGAGGACGCTATTACGTCTACTGAGCTTTTCTCTACCATGGGTGCCAGAATTGCCTTTACTTGAGGGGGCAATCTTGAGAAGAAAAGTTGCTTTATAATGGCACTATCAGCAGGGACATCTTCTGCCAGCTCTCTCATTCTGCGGAGCAATTCGCTTGGCATGCGGTCTCCCAACAGCTCGTCATTAACTAAAGTTTGGAACCGCTTAATACTGTCATAAGTAGCATTAAGGGGGGTGTCAGTTATCAAATCTTTGACAACTGGTGTCAATGACGCTGGAAATGCACTAAATAAAATAGGCAATTGCCGCTCCTCCACGACGTTGTTCGCTATAAAATATGACTCGAGTTTGGCAAACCAAACTCGAACGTCGCCAGCGAAAGCAGGTAAAGTCGTCGCCATTTTCTTTTTAATATATAGCGTGACGACAGACCACCAAAAAAAAATATCAAAGAAACACGTCTCAATGAGAAAGAAACGAAAGGGAAAACATTTCAAAAGACACAAGAAAATAGTGATATTCGTGTTAAACGAGAGAAAGGTGCTGCTTTAAGGTTCCTTAGTAAGGGAGATAACTGTCAGTTTCAAGGCCTGTCTTAAAAACAAAAGTTGGAATTAAAGATGGCGTCGTCCAATCACCATTTAGGTGGGAAAGTTAAATGTTAAGGAAGGAGGCGCTCTTTTAGCTTTAACTTTCGAAAACATAAAATGTAAAAGTGTATTACTCACTTGTATTTTTTATTTTTTATTTTTTTTGTTATTGCAATAAAAATATATTTTTTTGTACCACGTGGTCAGTTGAAAAGAGCAGAGTAGTAAGTTTCTTCTTTTTTTTTTTTTTTGAACTTTCTTTGAACAAAATGTAATGTTCGTTATGCTTGCTTGAGTTGGTGTTTTTCTTGTGGACGGGCTGAAAAAAAGATACTTCCTCGTCGGAAAGTTTTTTGGGTTTTTTTTTGTGAAGGCACGTGTTCAAAAAAATGTTATTTGAGTAAAGGGAGAATCTTTTATCTTCCTATTTGACCACTTGGGAATGGGCGTCGGTATGTCTAGCAAAACGAAAGATGATATCTCTGTTTAGAAAGATTGTTTTACTGAGGGCAAAAATTTTTGCCAATGTCTTCTCAGCCGACGAATGAATTTAACGCACACGTGTGTCACAAACAAAATTCGTGGGTGGGTTGTATTATTTTTTTTTAATTTTTTTTTTTAGGTTCTTTGAGTCAGGAAGCTTTTTCTCTCTCTCTCCTTTTAACTTTGCCTGTACTGTTGTCCGAAAATGGAGGCCGAGTTTCGTGTTGTTATTTTTTTAAAAATTTGTTTCGCCATCCTAAGGTGCCATTCGTGGTCACCATTTTATAGGAGTTATGGGAAATGCTTGATTTCCCCAACACTATATTTTTTAGGCACACAAATGAATGACGAAACTTGCTTTTAGAACAACAACAAAGAATGGTTTATTACATAGTAAACGTACAAGATTGGTAGTATGTAAGTGTCCATGGCGAAGCTAGCAGCAGATAGTATGTAAGTGTCCATGGTGAATCTAGCAGCAGATAGTATGTAAGTGTCCATGGTGAAGCTAGCAGCAGCGTCTTCCGATAAAGCATTCCATGGGGAATCAGTGGCAGCGATGCGTTGGGAGAGACGTCCGTTACTGCCGCGGGCTAATGGCTCTCTGCTTTTCCTCCGTTCTACAAACAGGACTAGGAAAAATAGTTCTAGAGAGGAATCAATGCGCTCCGCCCGTTGATTGGTCAGTGAGTGACCGAATCTCCCGTCGGGGGCATTGATTCGCTAAAGGAAATAGATCTGTGGTTGCTACACAACAAAAACCAATACTTACTTCGCATTTTTTTTAACTTACGCATCACGGCAACCTCAGAGTGGAGCTTTTTGAATAAGCATTTGACCTTACCATTTCAATATAACCACTAAAAATCCCGAGCAAAGCCGGACTATACTACTAGTTGGACATAAAAATAAAGTCGTTAAAATTAAGAATTGAAAAGTTTAACAGCAGAACAAAACCTGCAAAAAAAACAAACAAACAAACATTGCAAAACAGACGGAAAACATTCGATTCACGAAAGATGAGGTAGAAGTAAAAAAAAGCGGGCGTGGGGCTAAAAATGAAAAAAAAAGTAGAAAGCAAACAAAATCACCAACAAAAGAAACAAATCAATTTAGGAAAAACATAAGAGAAAATAAAAATAAAATGGTCAAATTTCTTACATAATCTAGCACTGTATATCCAAAACGTTTTTTCTTGTACTTTATGTGTAACGGTATATTCAAACCATCGTTAGTCAATGAAAAACAAACTAACTAAACGAGTGACTCCAAGTGCAAATAAGTAAAAACCTCCAGCTCGGGGGGGGGGGGGGGATTCGAAAGGCTTGGAATAAATATTTTTATCTCAGTTTTAATTAGTTCAGTTTTTTCTTTTGAAATCACACGGTGTGTCGACTACTCTTTTTTAAAGGCCATCACCATCTATAAATTTTTAACACCTTTGCCAAGAGTCTCATTTTGCACAAAATTTTAAACACAGAATTAGCATATTCTAAACTTCTGTAAGCTTTCTGTTTAGCGTAATTTGGTGGAAAATTAATGAAAGCGCCGTTTTAGTAGCAGCTTGAACTGAAAATGTATTTAGAGTTTATAAAATAAGAAATATATACTAGGTATTCTGTAAAATTATTTAAAATTATTTTGAGAAACACGGTGAACTATGTCATTTCCACAGATTCCATCAGCTAATTCAATAAAATACTTTTAGGAATCACATTTTATCTAGTCGAACATTAACAGGTATTAATTTCAAAATTATTAGAATTATCAGCATTTTGAGAAACACTTACTCTGAATGAGTATGAATACTTTTCCTTATTTATTTGCTAAATTTTTCTTCCTAGAATAGTTCGTATTGCGAGATCAATTTCATGAATTTGACCCCCTGTGTTTTTCATTTTTTTATTTTTGCATTCAGTATTTTTATCCTGATTTTCCATAGTTGTAATTTTTTACCATTGTTCTATTTTCATTTTTTTTTTTTTTTTAATCAAGCTATCATCGTGTGCGTATGCTTTTTATCATCTTTTTGATAATCCCTTTAGAAACATTGCAATTAGTAAGCTCTTCGTATTTTGGCAAGTTAAATGCATTCTCATGTCGGTAACAGATTCTCTATAATTTTTTAGTGTTGTTAATTTCATATATAGTGCAATAATTTTGGGTTTACTGCTTCCAGTAGTGCATTGTGGTGCAGTGGATATAGGCTCGAAATAAAACAATCGGAGAGCCGAGTTCGAATTCCAGTTAAATTCATTGCATTAACTTACGTGCAAATACCCTTGGGAAAAGTATTTTTATCTCTTCTCCCTCCAGCTATGGGTGAAATAGTACGACAGATTGGGTTCTAGAGCTTTGGTTGGTGATCATCTACTGCAGAATGTAATGGCAGCCTACTGCGGAAAAATCATCTGCCTAGTCATGACTCGAAAGAGACACGATCGCCCAAGCGCGTATCACGTATGGCACTTAACTGATTGACTGATTTCTAATATAGTGGTTTCTCTGTATTTCTAGAATTAACTCTGGCCACTGCTGCTATGCCAAGAAATTATGCACAAGGTTACAAGTAAGCTATTACAGGTCGTAACGCACGTGCTAACTTATATTAACAGAAATAACGTATATATTACAGAAAAACAAACGCTTTACTTATTTTCGATACCCAACTTTCATTTTAGTTTTAATTTAAATCTAAATGATTAAATTTACTATTTCCAGCAAGCAAAATACTCTGGTGTACTTCAAGTAGAAATTATACTGATTACAATCTCAACATTTCGAGTTTTCAATTTATTGGCAGTTTTTAACATATTGACAGGTTTGTAAACAAAATTCTCGATTTTAAAAATCTTGCATAAATAAAATATACATCAATGGCATGCCATTTCAAGAAAATTAGCATTTTTAAAGTTAAATTAATCTGATTTGAAACATGTATAACTTGCTTTTAGCGTGAAATGTACTTTACAAGCATTTTTTAATTGAGAAGGTCTTGTTTTTCTGAAGAGCTGATTAATTATTGGCAGTCAGATGTATTGACAAGCTAAGTATGGTTGACCAGAAATGGCATAAATGTATGAAACCAAATTTAGCGCTTTCTTTTTGGTTTTTAACTACCTATTAATTTTAAAAATTGACATAATATTTTCAGCAATTATCTAATATTTTATTCAATTTTAGTTAGTTTAGCTTTATAGCCTTACGTTAGAAAAATTAATTTAAAAATTTTAATAACTAAAATAATAATGAAATGCCATGATAGAAGTAACTCAATAATTTATGAAATGTTATGGTATTTTATTTATTATTAATTTATTTGTTTTAATGTCTTATTTTTCATATTATTCTTTATGAATAATTGTTATAATGATGATTATGACATAGTAAAGTTATCTTATTTGTTAAATTTTTATAGTACTTTACATTTTATTATTAATTCCATCATTGTTTGTTGTCAGCTTCTATAAAATTGATTTATAAAATTTAAGATGTAGCCGACATAATCATGGTTTACACGATCAATTGTCCATTTTTTCTGAAAAGAGAAGAAACCTTGAAATACGTAAAGATAGTGTCACATGAAAAACAACACTTTAAAAATTAAAACTTATTTTAAAAATCTTAGCACGTGATAATTTGTTTAAGGCTTTTTAATTTTCGATTAGTAAATATAGTCTTCACTTAATAACTTGATAACTTAATATAGACAGTGATGTGAAGAAATGTTAAAAGTTTTTTAAACAAGATTTATTATAACTAAAAAAAATGAAAACAATTCTTGTAAAAACTCATTATTCTTAAAAAAAAGATTTTCTTGAGACTATAATATCCTTAAAACATAATGACATATTTCGGTCTGTGTGCAATAGGATCCACGCATGACTTCCGATTCAAGTTGATTAAATACAATCATATATATATATATATATATATATATATATATATATATATATATATATATAATCAACCAGAAGACAGAAAATATATTCAAAGTTGATCCAATTCTTGGTCGTCAAAATGCTTAAATACGTGTGATTTTTTTTTTTTCAGAAGAACACTGTCGGTTTTCTGGACGTCAGTCCGGCCGACCGGCATTGTCTTACTCTCTCACCTTCTCTTTTCTCCTCATGAAACGAAAGTCTTATGCAACGAAAGGTAAAGAAATACAAAGTTACAATCATCAATTTGTAGAATTACAAAAACCAGACATTTTACATATCATTCTATCATGCTCTCCTTCACCTTGACTTTTCTTCTTCCTCACAGCTGTCCGACAACAAAACAAAAAACTTTAACAATGACTTAGCATACGAACGTTTCTTACTATCGTGCCTGCATTAAATTAAAAACATCAAATAAACTTTTCTTCAAAAACATTTCCGCTTGAATTCAACAAAAAAAAAAAGAAACATTTTCACACTTAAATACAATTCTCATAAATATACTGATGTTATATTTTGATGAAAAAATCTCATTTTATTATTATAAAAAAGATATTTTTATCATTTAATGTACGATGTTATTGTTAAATAAATGTATTTTTAAGTGTGGGGAGCGACGGTCAGCTATGTTTGTGAAGTCGCCTTGTACAAGACATGGCCGATCGTTCGCACATAGGGATATATTTTATTTACTCCTATATTTTACATTATTCGTTTGGTATATTTTATGTTTATATATATATATATATATATATATATATATATAGTGTGTGTGTGTGTGTGTGTGTGTGTGTGAGAATGAAACTCCATGTATGTAAAATATTGTATTAGTTCTGGTGAATAATTAAACTATAGAATACTACGGAAATGCCAAAGCCCGTGCGCTTATCCTCTGGAATTGTCTGCTGGCTCCGAAGATCTTAATCATTTCTAAAACTTTGCAACAACTTAGAAATAGGAAAAATGACAGATCCCAACTTTTCTCAAAATTGCATATGCCTCTAAAAAACGAGGAAAAACATTTTCGCTCATCTCATCATTATTTTTGGCTGAAAATCTTAACCTAATTATAATAGTAAGCTTTATTGCTTGTTTGTGTCACGTGTGTCTGTATATTATAAACATACATTTATGTTCACCTTCTGATAATTTACACATACATTTTTTTTTTAGTTCACTATGTGTTTTATTAAGTTAACGATGACTAAGTACTCGTCGCTCCGAAGATGATGAGAGGGTCAAATTTCCAATTTAAAGTTTTCATTTAAAATAATACATTTATTATAGCATATAGTGTTCGTCATCTAGTCTTTTTTTTTTGTTTTTGTTTTTGTCAGCATGTAATCCAATAGAAATATTTATGGTATTATTGTATCAGCATCCATTTGTTCATGAAAAGAATGGTTGTCTGAAGAAACTACAATAAAACATGTGCAAAATAACAACATCAAGATTTTCTCTTCCATTATCTGTAGCCATTTTCTGCATACTCTGTCGTATTTGTTCTTCAGAATCGGAGAAGTAAATTAGCTGACAAGATGGTGCATCAACAATTTCATTTGTTGGTACTCCAAAAGTCTATAAACAGTTCCGTGAATTCTCTAAGTAGAAACTACTAGGCCTCGAGCAACTGTATCATTGTTTGCTTTCATGCTACACATGGCCATATCACTGTTCTACATCCAAATGTTTGTCCAAAACATTTTGCTTCTGGTAAAACAAGTATCAGCAATTTCTGTAGTTCAAGTACATCTGATACTTTTGAAATAAGAATTAAACCGGTTGTAATATTTGGTATCTTTGTGGGTATAATTGATAAAGAAGTGGATACAAATATTAGCGTTGAGAGGAATATTTTATTTTTTTTATTTTTACATACTTTCGTGTTAAGTGTCTGCTGGCAACAGAACACGTGTTGCCTGCTTAGAAGCCAGAGAGGGACTGGCCAATCCTTTAGGTCAAGCATGGGTCAGGGAGATAGAGAGAGTAGGGGAAAGAAAAATAGTAGTAGAGAAGGAAAAGGGAATAGATTTGGGTATCTTAGTTCTTGGGAGTTATTTAGAGACAGAGAGGGTAAAAGAAACAATGTATTCTCTGCATGGTAGTAGTATCTGACCTGAGGTCATTTTGGTTCATTCCTACACGGTTTTACAGCTAATACTAAAACCGAGATAAACTAATAATCTTCAACCAATGTGTTCTCATAAACATTTAAGACATGGGATGTGCGTTGTGGCGCAGTGGATATCGGCTCGGAGCGAGAAATCGGGGAACCGAGTTCGAATTCCAGTTAAATTCATTGCATTCACTTACGCGCAAATACCCTTGGGAAAGGTATTAATCCGTCTATTCCCTCCAGTTATGGGTTAAATAATAGGACAGATTGGGTTCTATAGCCTTGGGCGGAAACCAGTCTACCGCAGAAAGCAATGGCAACCTACTGCGGGATAATCTTCTGCCCAGTCAGTCATGTCCCTTTCTAGACATGATCGCCTAAGCGTGTATCACGTATGGCACTTAGCTGACTGACCTCCACTAATTCGCTGAGAAAAAAGACAAAAAAACAAAACAAAAAAAACCAGCATAGTATAAAAAAAATGTCCGAAACTTAATAAAAACAAATTTCTTCTGTAAGAATGTTTGTTATTATTAAGAGGAAAAATCAAAATATTTTTTAATTATTTTAAAAAATATTTTAATCTTTTCTAACACGTTCGAAATATTCGAAAAATCTTCTTTTCTTTTCGTCAAAAACCAAATTGTTACCTGAGTTTACTCTGGAAATGTAATATTATTCAACTCATTTTTTCCGGTGAAAAACATTAATTTAAAATTTCTTGCAAAAATCAAATAATTGTCGAATTTTAATGAAACTTTCAGACTTATATAGAAATAAATTAAATTATTTTTTAAATTATTATTTTTAGAAAAGCTTATTAAAATATCTTATTTTTATATCTGTTACCCAACCTCTACGTAAATTCATTAAATTTCCAGAAATTAAATTTTGTATCGAAAATTTGTTTTATTAATTTAATGCAGTATTTTTTTGGAGAATGTAATTCATTTATTTTTTTCAAACAGTTGGTCGTTTTTCCGAAAATCTGCGCCTAATAGTAAAATAAAAAATGCAGTAAAACTATGACATTATTAAATTTTATATATATGTATAAAGCACATTAAAATCTGAAAAAATTTCGATGAATAATGAATTTTTACAAGAATTCTTATCATTTTTTAAATTATAATAATTTATTAAGTTTCAAAAATGTTTTTTAAATTCTTCAAAATCTTGTCAGGGTTAGGTTATTCAATTATTAAGTTAAGAGAATATTTACTAATCAAAAATTGAAAAGTTTAATACAAATCTTTGAGTAAAAAAATTTTTTACATAATTTTTAATTTTTTTTTGTTTTGGTTATCGAAATGGATGCCGAGTTATATAGATAAGTAATGTATACATACCTGAATTTGATTTCTGTTGGACTACAGCAGAATAAACTGAAAATCAAATCTTTGATATATTTTACATTTCTCCAATTTTTTGTTTTACAGATGATAGCGAGATAAAAACAGTGACAGGAGTCATAATGGCTTCAAATATTGGGTAAGAGGAAAATATTGTGTTTGTGTGTACATTAAGTGACGCAAGCATTATGTAGACATGTACATTATATATATATATATATATATATATATATATATATATATATATATATATATATATATATATATACGATCATTTTATCCTAAGCAAAGCAATAAAGTTACTAAGGATGAAGAGGTTACTGAGAGTAAAACAATTTTAGAAAACGCTATTGAGAAGAAAGGACAACAATAAAACATGATTAAAAAAGATAGATGATGACATTGTATTTAAATTTTTGACGATTGTAGTTGACAGTAAAGCAAGAAGTCGGAAGAAAGGCGATAGAAGAAAATATTAGAAGAGAACTTATGATTACATATAACAATGTAAAATGATAAAAACTAGTTGTCAATTTAGTACCATGCTTAAATTTATGATAGTCGAGGTACTAAATATTTTTTTTTAATATTTATAAAAACACACGGGGAAGCTACATTAAGGCGGTAGAAAAGGGATTGAAACCGAGATGTTACTTTTCTGGAAGTTAGCATTAGTCGTGTTGATGGAAGGAAAGAAAAAAAAGGTTCTCGATGATGATTAAAAGAGAGTAGTTTAGTTTTGAAGGCTTTAAAATTAACAAGCCATTTCTTATCCCATTTAACAAGAGAGTGGAGACCATTTTCGAAATCAGCTACCAATTTCATAGAAGACCCTGCGATGTTTAACCAATTTTGAATAGATTAGCATATAGTACTTTGTAAAAAAAAAAAAAAAAAAAAAAAAGAGGTAGAAGAGGTCATTAATTTGAAGGATCATCGTTCACTAAAATTTTTAAAAAAGGAACTACAAAAGAGGGTTTCCAACAAGTTGGGCAGCAAGGCATTTATTTAGAACAGGGACCAGTTCGGGGGCACATTTCTTTAAGACGATTGCATACAGACTTTGTGAGAATCAATTTTTGAGATGAAAGCAGAAACAGTGAATGGAGTCATGTGCATATCACACAGCAGAGACAGTTTTAAGTGGAAAGTCAGACAAAGATACTCCAGATGAGTCAAAGAATTGGAAGAGAATTTACTAGCAAAGCCTTTTACTTCATCAGAAGATAACACTTCAAATTGAGAAAAATGTGAGAGGATAGATGACACTTTTATCCAATACCTTACTACAGAACTACGAGTGGTTCTAGGAACCAAAATTGTGAGAGGCTATACAGTGCCTCAATCTATCAACGAACAAAAACTTAGCCTCATTGAGGGCACGTTTGCAATTATTACGGCCAATCTGTTGTGATCAGAGCTATCACATTGGTATAACCTGGAAAAGGGATTTCCATAGAATATAGCGGTTGAACAAGGCAGATGTCATCCAAGGAGAAGATATTTCCGAGATGGCACAAAAGTATCGATACCGACTTCCCCCCCAAGAAAAAACCCTTAGTAGCACAATTTTCTATAAATTTCACTGTAATGGTACTTTGAAGAAACACACGAAATGAATCCCAAACAGTACGCTAGTGACAGAAAGAAGTATTACGAATAGTGAGTTCTTACCTAACATATGAGTTACAAAATATAAACATTTACTACTACAGCATGATTCGAATTGTCAAGAGACATGTTGATCAGAATTATTTGAAAAACGCATAGGGAAATCTACTACTGGACTGAGTGATTGAGCAGTGGAAAAATTGAAAATCTGAATACCGACAAAATAAAAAAGGATTAAAATGATTAAGCCACTACGCATACACAAGCAGCGTGTGACAGTTGTTTTATAATATAGATTTTTTTAAATCTTGAAAAATAAATAAAAAATCACATACAAATCATTGTCTTTTTACAAATCATTAATCAAAAATATATTTAAACATGTAATGAATGTTTTTTTTATAAAAATGCATTTATCCTCATATGACTGCTAAGGCTAACAAAATTAAAACATGGGATTTTTCATTGCTTAGATAGATGATTAAGTAAAGTTCTTTTTTTTTAATATTTTTTACAATAAAGAATAAAAATTGAATTTCAACTATTGAAATTTTAGTATGACTTTTTAATGGCAAATTCCGTCCGATTCATAAAGCCTGTTACCTATTTTTCCAATATGAACAAATTACATATGAACAAAACCACTATTACATCAAAAAGTCTCAGGTAGAAATTTATTATTATAGATGTGCATTTGGCCAAATCATATTTTCGCGACCAGTAATTAAAAAGTTCAGAGATATTGCTGGCTCCATGAAGAGTAATAATTTTGCGTAAGACTCGTTATCAACATGGTAATCTGTCATTTGCTAACGTTACTGCTGAAAACATTTTGGCAAATGTTGGCTATTATCACATGATTTGGGCAATGTGAGATAGATTATTAGATAGATACAATAATGCTATCAAACGGATATATTTCGCTAATCAAAGCAAAGCGGCCAGGATGCTCTTCAGTCAAGATCGTCGACATGTTTGAAAGAGCATTAGTTGCGCTAGCAAGCTTTACCAGATGACTAATACCTATGTGTTATCTGTCAAAAGCCAGAGCATGATTGCAGGAATGTTATGCTTCTTGAAATAAGACATTCGATGTCTTCTGTTACTAAAAAGATACCATATAAACTGTTTTTATTCTATCTCAATACTATACTATATGCAGAACATACTGTTGTAAAAGAAGCAAAATATCTTAAATGTCTGTCTTCAATCAAACAGTCTGCAAATAAATGACTGTCAGATGACAAGGAACAAGAAGATTCATTAGCATTTTTACTTTAATCTCTGATCAACGTTATTCAGAAGAAATTCAATGATAAGTCACACAAGATTCTCGATTTGAACTGAAGCAATACTACCTACAAGAAGCTTCTTGTAATCTCGTCCCTTTAAGTTCTTTTGGACCATCGTGGTTAACATCTAGTTGACTCCTCTCTTGCTAAAGCGTTGCTAGTGTGTCGCTTGTGTCGTGTTAAAAACACAGTCCCGTCGATCTTGCTGATTCCATGATCCTTCACTCCTCTACCATGTTGTGTTTTTGATCTCAGAGGGTGAAAAGATCGCTTTTAAACTGGAGCGAAGGACAGATTGACGGCAAGGCGCTACACAAAAGAATTCTTTGGAATTAACTCGGATTAAAAATGTGGCAACGATTTGTTTTATATATGATTTGTTGTATACAGCGGTTTTAACCCTCCCTACTTTCTGTTATAATCAGATGACACTGGGATCCCTTTTAGGGTTTCGAGTTAGTGTTATTAGTAATTTAAATTTCTGGATTTCATGGCTGGTACTAGGTCTTGGTCAGAAGATCTAGGCAAACCATGTGGATTCCAGTAACACTAACGTGAGGACTCTTCAAGTTGCCAAAACCTCTATTCTGTATGGAGTCTTTCGTCCGGTAGGGGTTGGGTTGACCAGACTCTGGGTTCGGTTATCTTCCGCCCATCAACCTTTTTCTAAAATTTCATATTTTCAAAACTTGGGTGATTTTCGAAATTTGAGTTGTCCAGCCCCCTTTTGAGAGTGGTCAGAGGAATCAAGCCGACCTTTCCCTCATGTCTCAACGCTTTATATAGGTGGTGCTAATCTCTCTCTCTCTCTCTCTCTCTCTCTCTCTCTCTCTCTCTCTCTCTCTCTCTCTCTCTCTCTCTCTCTCTCTCCTCAGCCCACTTCAAGGTCCGGCACACCGCCTCTGTGACGAACACAAATTTTCAGAATAATGACGTTAACTAAAATTGCATTTTCTCTTGTACATACATTTCGAATTTTATGAATGTTTATATTAAAATGTACATCCACAGAAAAAAATCAAAATCACATTCATTGACCACTAGTGTAAACGTACAAACCAAACAATATCAGTCATAACAGTTTATACTTTTAAATTATCTGCTCTTGTTCATTATTGAAGTGCTCTTGTAACTGCTGTTCTAACAAGGAGGAGGGTAACACGAAAACTGTAATGAAGAATGATGAGTTCGAGTTATAATTCTAAGGAACATATATACAGAGTATGATAGAAATACCTCCCACATAATGGTAAGACATTACCATTAATATTTTACCATTATGTGGGAGGTATTTCTTTCGCGATATATATGTATCTTTTAAGCATGTCAGATTAAATAAATTGCAAAAATGATGTCTGATTATTTTTTATAAAATCCTCGAGGCAATATTCATTGAAAAACTTAAGCTGTCAATTAATAGAATCAGTTATGAATACTGTAGAAATGTTCTAAAATGTTTATAAAAAGACCAGTTCTTTCACGCTTTAATATGTGCATGACCATGACATTACAACATAAAAAAAATTCCATAGTGGATAATTTTCACGTTTTAGTGAACGCAAAGCAATCTGTCAACCGTTACATTTGAAGCAAAAAGAAAAATTTACAGTAATTCTTAGCAACACTGTTTTGCGGTTATTTTTGTTACCACACCTTACACCCCAAAAGATGATCTCGGAAGAAGATTAAGTACTTGGAAACATTGAGAAATAGATAATAAAATCAACTGTCAAAGTTACAGCGCATTTCTTACGTCTTTCAATTATAATACGCGAAAAGTTATCCGTGAGTAAGAAGGGATTTTATGAGAAATAAGCAGATATATGTTCGCAATTTATTTAATCAAATATTACTAAAACGAATTTGCTGCATATATATATATATATATATATATATATATATATATATATATATCCGAGTGAATACAGAACGAAGAATTCTTTCAACGTCCAAAACATTAATTTAAAACAGTGCTCGATATATAATATAATATAATATATAGAGCTGTGAATATTTATTATAAATTATATTTTAGAACATGTACATAATTTTTCCATATATAATCGCGACGAAGGCACGTTTGTTTCGGCATTGGAACCCCAATGCCTCATCAGGCGATGTGGAAAGTACTGGAAATCCTTTTCCTTTATATTTATTTAGTTTTGTTAGAGGTGTTGTCTGGGATTTATTGATATTGTGATATTTAGTTGACAGTTGGAATTCTTTTGTTTTTTGTTTTTTTGTTTTGTGGAGAGTGTTTAGTTAGCGGTGTTGGTGGGGGTTAGCGAGATAGGGGAATCAGTCTATGACAGTTGGAATTTATTTGAGGTATTTCTAAAGTGATTAATGGGGTCTTTGATTCTAGACAGTTGTAAATTCTAATTATCAGTTGGCTCGACTATATCTTAATGGATTTCTTAGAATAGCCGATAATAGTTGGCGTGGATATTTTTTTAAATTTTTTTTTATTTACGCAGAGTCTTTACAATCAATGTAAGTTTGCATGTTTAATCTTAACTTTGGATTTAGGGAATATTTTTTGTATTACATTTTAAATTTTTTATTTTTTATTTAGATCATTGTTTGGAAATTGTTTTCTCTATTAAATTTTAATTTTGAATCTTTGATTTTTAATTAGATCATTGTTTGGAAATCCTTTTCACTATTAAATTTTTTTAGTTTAATTTTCTATTCTCATATCTAGTCAATATAAGATTCATCTTATTATGGTTTTGGTTATTAACCTTACTCTAATTATGGTTATGGTTATTGACCTTACTCTAATCATGGTTATTGATCTTACTAATTATGGTTATTAACCTTATTTTATAATTAATATTGATCAACACCAATTATGGTTATTAACCTTACTTTATTAGTTAATACTAATTATGGTTCTATACCTTATTTTACTTTTAAACTTCTATTCTCATATCTAGTCAATATATGATTCATCTTATTATGGCTATGGTTATGGTTATTAACCTTACTCTAATTCTGGTTACCATAACCATATTGACCTTACTCTAATCATGGTTATCAACCTTACTCTAATTATGGTTATTAACCTTACTTTATAATTAATATTAATTAATGCCGATTATGGTTACCAACCTTACTCTATTAGTCAATTCTAATTCTGGTTATACACCTTATTTGTAGTTAATATTAAACCTTATAGAATTTTTATACACACATGTATATATATATATATATATATATATATATATATATTTGGGATATAAGAAAGAAAAAGGAAGGAAGGGAGGGAAAAAGAAAAGAAAAGAAAAGAAAAAAAGAAAGAAAAAAAGAAATTTTTTAAAAATATTTTCATAAGAAAGAAAAAAAGAAATTTTTTTAAAATATTTTCATATATATATATATATATATATATATATATATGAAAATATTTTTAAAAAATTTCTTTTTTTCTTTCTTTTTTTCTTTCTTTTCTTTTCTTTTTCCCTCCCTTCCTTCCTTTTTCTTTCTTATATCCCAACTTTTTTCCGTGTTGCTTAACCTTACTCAATTCAACACGGCCGTCTGTTAATTTTTAAGTTACTATTCTGTTTTCTTTTTTCTTTTTTTTTTTTGTGAACCCAGACGATGTCAATTTTTTCTTTTCTTGTTTATTTGTTTTTATTTTTTTATATGTTTCTTTTTCTTTCTTATTTTCTTTTTTAATTTCTTTGCAAATCTATTTAAAAAGGAAAATTAGACTGATTTTTCTCCAGTTTCTGAAAGGATTTTTCGGTTGCTGAGGTGATGTGTTATCCCCCGTGGGGATTTTCACATCGAAATGGTCATTCAACATCATTGAATTAATCCTTTTTTAATTTATATTTGCTCTGTAATATTTTATTACATGGAGCTCTCTTCCTGTATCATTTTTTAATATTAAAATAAAATTTTTAATATTAATTAGGATCGGGTTTTTGGAATTTACCTTCCTGCTTTTTTCACTTGGATTAAAGTATCTGATTTAATATATATATATATATATATATATATATATATATATATATATATATATTGTTTATTCAGAAATTATAACATATGTTATAATATCACTACAAAAGTAGCTATTTTTTAGATTTTAAAATAGCTACTTTTGTAGTGATATTATAATTTCTGAATAAAAATTATTAACTCTATTTTGTATTAGCACTTTTTTAAGAATAGTATTTCTTTGGATACGGAATATTATTCCATCCATACCTACCCTATACTTATATATATACGTAGACAGGATGTAAAGGATAAACTGACGCCATTTGATTTTTTTAAAATTTCGCGCATACACCTTGTTTGTGTTTTATTTGGTCGACTGAACAGTATAGTAGGGTCAGTTAGGCATCGTCTGCAAGAAAAGGTGAACTATAACGCGATTCACTCCGCCATAAATTTGGAAACAGCATGCAGTACTACTTAGCATTTGCGCCGGAAGCGACAATACGAACATTTCAGTGTGTTTAGGCGTCCCTCTCAGGACAGTGTAAAGGATTCGGAAAGAATTGGATGACATATCCAGTCAGTATCATGGTGTTTGAGTGTCACTTCTATCTTCCCCCAGGGCCTCAGACGCCACACGGAATCCTACATCAAGTGCCTTAAGGAGATAGTGCTGATATGGATCAAGACACTATGTTTGGCAATAAACCTTTTCACCATGTCACACAAATAGGAGAACCCAGTCATGGCTGTCAAATAATTTCTATGACCACATCACCTTTTATATTTGAGCACCTAATTCCTCATACTGCACCCTCTTTTATTATTATGTGAGGTGCGCTGTTGAGCGAGAGACCAACCATTGTAGCTGTGGTGATACCAAGCAAAAGCGAGGGACCGGATGTTTGCTCTCTAACGACCAGAAAGCAAATGAACAAAAGTCCTCTCTGCGCAGGTGTATTCGCGCAGATGTTCCGGTTGAAAAATAAAAATTAATCAAATATCAAATTTTCATTTCGCGAGCCTACGCGAATTTTATTTACCAGCCAATGGGAAGCCCAGAATCAAATACAAGTGTGAAATCCCAAAATGAGCTGTTTTGCTCCAAAATGCAGATATAAAAAGCCGAGACAAAAAGCACCCAGACAGACAGACCAGGCAGAGACCAAGGAGAAGAGTGTAATTAATATCCCCTTGACTTAAGTCGAGCGGTTACTATGCTTGCCTCTTTCCTTCTCCCCTGTCTCAAAAGTACTTACTGACCTAAGGAACGACTACTTCAAAGACACTCCTCACATATCTCCACTCACCACATTCCTAAACACTAATTATCATTTTCAGTTTATTATTTGTCGTGAACATTTAACCAACGTTGGACCTATATTCAAGTATTACATTAACTGTAAAACATTAATTGATATGTGTATATATAAATGTTATTTCCTATTCAAATTGCCTTTCTTGATTTTATAATCATTTTATTACTTATAGTGGGCTATCTACCACAAGGCCAAATTCCGTTAACCTGCGACAGTGTACAGTTACCCTTCACTAGAACGGAATCCTACTACAACTAGAATAAGAATAGATAAGACAACCCACTATATAGCAAATATCTGTACCATTGTATAGTCGATAGGTGCATTATAAGCCGTTCTTTATTTCCGCTGCGATTTCTTTTGCCACCTTGAACCCAAGTGTGACAATCAAAACCAACATCAAGATTACTATTATTTATTTATTTATTTATTTATTCATATATTTATTTTGTTCGCGCTGGGACAGGGAACGAGGAAACAAGAGCAGAGCCGGGGAGGGGGTTATACTTTTACTATGAATTCCTTAGGTCCCAGTCTGAGACTTATATGGGGTCTGCCTCCAAAGATATTGATATTCATTTTCATAAGTTTACTTTTGTTTGTGTTAACGCTTTGAATTGATTCGATTTTGAACTTCATGTGATTAAAAAAAAATCAACAAAGATTAATTTGATCCTGTTAAATAAAGTTTATGTTATTGAAGTTTTGAGTTTTTGGCCCTCGAATTCTAATGAATATCTTTTCGCGGCAACTAATGGTGTCATTCCGTTTCTCCTCACAGTGTTAATTTTTCAGCCATAATCAATGTGATGTTTTCGAGTAACGAACATTTTGGGCCTTTTTTAATTTTTTCCCTTTTCAGGTCTCAAAATCCCGAAAGTAAAACTTGATTGGTTTAACTTTAAACATTTCTAATCAAAGATATCACTGACAATTTATCTATAAAAGTGTTCAATTATACCCCTTATTTATTGAAAAATACATAGGGAAAGGGTCAAAATATTGGAATGCATTTTTCCCTGGTACTTAAGCAAGAATCTTTTACAAAAGTAAATGTGTTGCACACGATGTCAAATATTTGCTACCTAAAATTTATAAATCAGTATACATGTTATTTACTAGACACAGGGAAACATTTGAAAAACATGAACATAAGAAAGGTTTGTATTTCAAATTGATTTCATTTTATAATGGACTAGCTGTATAGCCCGGCGTTGCTCGGGGTTTTTAGTGGTTATGTTGAAATGGTAAGGCCAAATGTTTATTCAAAAAGTTCCGTTGCCATGATGCGTAAATGAAAAAATGTGAAGTAAGTATTTTTTTTTGTTGTTTTTTTTTTTGTATTTGTAAAACGGAATTGATGCTTGGTCAATTTTGCCAATAAACGGGAATAATGTATGTACAATTGGAAGAACGGGGGCGTGCGTTACGGGAGCCTATGATGGGATGATGTTGTGACGCAGAAGAAATAGATGCATTGTCTCTGCAACGTCGGATTGGTCGGCACCTTGTAGAAACGTGAAACTGTTATAGCATATGATAAGGTAGAAGTTACAAAAAACACCTGATTTTTGTTAGAATACAACTAAGCGTATCGGAGAAATAAACGATCGTAAAAAGGAACATTTTCCATTACTTTTTGACGCACCCTGTGTGTCAAATAAAATTTTTGTTCGTATACCAAGGCATCAGATCTTGATCTACCAGTGACACGATTTTGGTTGAGTGAGTGAAACGTCTTGGAAAAATGCATAACGGTGCGCAAAAGATCATCCGAAATTATGTTTGTCGCTGATTTTTGACGAACCCTGTTCGTTGATTCGAAAGATTTTTGTGTACATCAAAGGTTCGAACCTTGATCTACAAGTTACCCGATTTTGGTTGAAATCGGACGAAGGGTTTCGGAGGAGTAGGATTCGTTAGAATGGACACACACACACACACACACACACACACACACGCACACACACACACACACACTGACATATCCATTTTTAGATAGATCTATGTCTATATTTAATGTCTAAAATTAAGGTCCATAATGTTGAATTATAGAGTTCTTTTATGAATAAAGTTTGTTCAAGATTGGTAATGTTGCTTGTTGAGTGTGACAAATGTAAAAAATGCGACTAGTAGAACTGACTTTCAGGTGACTACAGAGTTGATATTTAATTAAGTCAGCAAAATGAACCTACACAGTATGTCTTTACAGGAAATGGCTAAAACTGAGTAAAAACGCAGTTTATTTATGCAGGAAATATGAATCAAAATTGCCATCAGCATTAGAGGTCTTCTGAAGATTATAGATTCGTTCAAAATGTTAGTCAGTTGATAAATATTTTAGGTTTTGAAATTAAATTTAGCACCACCATTATTAGCGCATTTTCTCTGATGCGATTTTGGTTGAAGTGAAATCTGATCATTCGCTTCTTCTTTTTATGTAACTACGTCAAGTAGGTCACAATTTACAATATCAGTTTGCGAGTCATTAACTCTACGGTGAGGCGTATTTCAATGACAGTAAAGATGCACCTATATCGTTTATTTACGAACAGCCTTTGTACAAAAATATTCTACTTGAAGCTATAGGAGAGCTGGTTAATTTTTCTTTGATTCGGCTTTGTGTCTTACTTAAACAAACTCCCTACAGCTTACAAGTTTTATGCAGAATATATCATATATCATCAGAAGGTTCTCATCAGAAGGTTGGTTGTCGGCAGGATGGAATGTGTGGAATAGCATAAGAAGAATAAAATATACATTTTGCGTTTTAAAATAGAAATTTATTAAAGGGAGTAGTAACAAGACTTCGTAGAAATTAATGTTCAATGAGAAAGTTAAGGTATCAAGAGTTCGTGCAAAATGTTCGTAGTAGTAATTGTTGAAGGAGATAAGGAGAAAGAGAAAGAGGACAGTGTCCGAATCGCTTGAAGTTGACGTTACATTTTAGATGTTTGTCTCTCTTTCGCTGCTCCCATCTGAGTCTCTGACGCTGCGAAGACATATGTTTTTTTGAATATCACACTGGATCGCCAAGTCCTTCCAAGTCGCTCCCATTGGTTAAAAATCATTTTAACACCTACTTGCGAAATCTGGTTTCGACTTTTTCGTTAAGCAGCTGGTCAATCCTTTTTCTATTTGGGAAAACCAGGATTTTACACGTCGTTGTGAATTTTTGTAAAAGTGAAGAAGAGTGTTGACTTAATTTCTTATCCGCTACATACTTTCATGTACTTTCTTGTAGACAAAAATGCTTAGTGTTTTCAATATATGTCTGTAATTGTGATTTCTGTTAAACAACAATAAAGGTATTTTTTATGAAAGTGTTCATATATTAGAAAAATCAAATCCTTGCATTGATGTAAAATGATTATTTTTAGCTTGTAAAACAAAAGATATTGTTAATGAAAGAAATCGAGCGTATCTTACAAATCGACAAACATTGAACTTTTCTTCTCATATTTTGCAACAAAAAGAAAAGTGTCAGTTAAAACAAATGATACTGTTAATTCTGCTTCAAAAGAGGTGAAGTAAGAATTAAAACAAAATAGCACGCATCTCTTCAGGAGATCAAAATTTATCTCATACTACAAACATCAAAGCTTGTACTTCTCAACACAAAAATAGTAGTGAGAGAGGAACCCTCGAGGAAACTATGGAATGTGTAGGTATACATACCTATACCCCAGATGTTATGAAGAAGCAAGATGTCGAGTATTTTGCCAAGGTGTGCTTCTAAATGTAACTTAAAATATAATCGACAGATTCCCATGTATTAGTGATTATTCTAATACGACAAACTAGTTAATATTTTGAATGTCACAACTACAGCAACAATCAATACGACTTGGAGTTGTCGCTGCAAGTTGTATGCGTTCATTTGGGATAGTGCATAAATATTTTACAATAAAAAAAATATAATGCTGCATATGGTCCCCAGAAAAGAAACCAACATGGAAAAGGATAAAATAGTTTTCAAAGAAATGGTACAGTTGGTAACAGCGAAGAATAGAACGATCACATCAGCCGAAGACTTTTCCTTGACGTAGAATTGACTTTGATGTCCCTTTCAATTCTCGTCTTGTGGTTGTCAGATTTCTTCAGCATTGTTTTTCCGGACCAGGGTGACCTGGATTCTAACAACAGATGTTCGTCGACTTATTGAATGAAATTCAAGGCACTCTTTTATAATCTCCAGGTAGGCTCCAAATTCACTTGTCGGAATTTGGAAGGGCTTTTGATTGGTTCTGGATAAAAACAAATGCAGCTGTTTTCCCACAAATTGAAACGTACCAAAAAAATTCAAAAATTAAGCAAGAGTCTAGGCACCTCCAATCATTTTTTAGATGCCTAAATTTAAATTGAAAATTTTAAAATAAGTTATCTTCAAGCTTTAAAATTAGGTCTATTTGAAAGCCAAGGGATTAAAGTTAGTAATTCCAGTAATCAAAATACACTGATGTATTTTAAACTGAAATTATATCGATTGGAATCAGAATTTTTTCGAAAAAAAAAAAAGATTCAAATTTTGCGCCATTTTTGATTGATCGACACATTTCGTAAACAGTAGCTAACTTTCTGTTTAAACAATCTTGCAAAAATAAAATATACCTCGCAGACACGTTTTTTTAAGTCAATTGTTTAAATTGAAACTTACCTTAATCTGATTTCAAACAATAGTACTTCCTTACTGTATGACATTTATGACAGAAGCTTATCTTAAATACAGCGGTCCTGTCATCAGCGTAATACGAGGTGGTGGTTGATTTATTATGAAAGCTTCCGTCTGTCAATAACCCAAGTATGGCGACGGGACGTGCCAAATTTTTATGTATATAAAAAAAAATTTTTTTTTTTTTGCTTTTTAACTGCATAGTAAACCATAATATAACATTTTCATCAATTACATAATATTTTATAAAATTTTCGTTTAGTTTTATAGCCGGACGCTTGAATTTGCTTTCTGAATAATTAAAAATTAAAATTTCTTTTAAAATAATTTTACAATTTAATAAGAAAAATTGAAATAAAAATAACCCAGCTAAGTTATGAAATATTATGCTAATTATTAATATTTTTATTATACATTTTTCATATAAGTTATTAAAATTATAACAAGGTAAAAATATCTAATTTAATTTTTATATAACTCTAGAATCACGTGACCTTTTAAAGATACATATCGCGTACGGCCAGCCGTACAAACAAAAAATGGAAAAAATTAAAATGCAGAAAATTAAAATTATTTAACAGAAAATTTTTTAAATTAACTGTTTAAATTTTTCAATTAATAAATATATTTGCCACACATTAATTAAAAAAATCTGAGAGACCTATGAGAAGGAAATTTTAAAAGATTTATGAAACTTTTTAGAAATTACTTAATAAAAAATAAATAAAATAATAAAAATAAAAACAATTCTTGTAAAAATTCATTACTAACGGAAACATTTTTTTCTATTCAGACTATGATATAATTTTAATTTATGTTTATAAAAGCAATTAAAAGTATATCCAAATAAATATTGCATTTTTGTTATCGCACTTCAGGGTAGATTTTCTTATTTAAGAAAAAAAGACAGTTGATTAGCATTCACCAATGACTCCTGAATTTAATTAAATTTATGTGTATGTTGTAACCGAGTCGCATTTTCCGACATTTCTGGAAATTAATTGGTTGGTGGTGGAGGGTAACATATTAAAAAAATGTTTTTACCAATATTTTCTAAAAATAATTCTTTCAAAACTGATTTCAGTCAATTATGGATAAGTCCTGAAATTTTCATCAAATCAGACGATTATTTGATTTTTGAAAGAATTTCCAAATTTCAAGTCTTTCACAGTCAAAAAATGCCTTCGTGTATACGTTTTGGGCGTAATAAACTCTAGTGTCAATTTATCCCTCTCACTGACGAGAGAAAAAAAAATTCTACCACTAAATGAGCCTGTTAAAACAATTTAAAAAAATTGTAAAAATAATTAAAAAATATTATGATCTATCCTCTTAATGATAGCACAAGCATTTTGCCGAGAAAACTTTTCTTTTTATTTAGGTTTAGGCCTTTTCCGCCAGACTATGCTGCTTTTTCCAGCGAAAAATATGAGGTACCTACAAGAGTCTAATGCAGTATCTGCATTCTCTCAGAAAAGCAGACAACACACGATCAAGCACTTACATTTCTTATATCTGCAAAAGTCAATTTCTTTTCTTTTTAAAGGAAAAGACGCAATTTTTCAAACGTTCTAGTTTTTGTTCAAGGGGCTAAAAACAAACTTTTTATTATATTTCTTCAGAAATATTTTTAAAAATCACTATCTCGAATGCCCACAAACAAGCAAATAAGAAATGTCAAGAACAAACAGAGAAAATACATTTACGAATAAAAGTAAGAATTAGAAAACCAGAGATAATTAAATTAATGGATGAAATGAAGTCTGTACGAGTAGAGAAATGTTGTTTTAATGAAGTTAACCTGTAACCTTTGTAGAGCAAATACTACAGACTCAACCTCATTAGAAAGTTTTTTTCATGATTTGTATAGGGCTAGACGTACGTCGGAATAAGTAAAACGAAAAATAGATATACAATATACATTCTTGCATTCGTATTGTTGAATACTCTCAAATTAGGTGCTACTATTATGTATATATGTGCGCACTTTCAGAGTGCTTGAATATAGTATTAGAATATTAAAGAATGTGTTAGAGAGTGTCTGATCGGTACATAAACGTTCAAAAAGAATTCGTTCACAGAAAATTCATTAAATAGATACCTCCACCAATTCGCTTAAAAAAACAAAAACAAAAAAACAAAACAAAAAAAAAAACAGCATAGTATAGAGAAGCAAGGCCCTAAACTTAATAAAAACGAAGTTTTGCCATCAAAATGTTTATGTTATTATTAAGAGGAAAGACCAAAGTAGATTTTAATTTTTTTTTAAATTTTCTAATTTTTTCTAATGTTAATTTTGGTTAAAAAAAAAATTTCTTTTGATTTTTGTCAGCGGATAACATAGTTACGAGAGTTTACAATGGATAATGATGGTAACTTTTTTTTCTGGTTAAAAAAACACATTTGGATATTCTTACAAAAATCAAATAATAGTCGGGTTTTAATGAAACTTTAAGGACTTATTCACAAATGAATGAAATAATTATTGAAATTATTATTTTTTAACAATCTTGGTAAAAGTAGTTATTTTTTCATGTTATCCACCTCCTCCGCGTAAATTCATGAAATTTAAAGAAATTTTTTTTTGTGTGTATTTAATTTTTTTTTTTTTGTATGATAATTTCTGTTATTTTAAAAGGTCGTGTGCTTCACGGTTTCTTCTCCTTACAAGAAAAAAAAATTGGACAATTATGTCAATTCTGGTCAACTATACTTACCTTATCTCGCCATCTGGTGTCATCACTCGTCAGTCATACGGCAAAGGTCAGAAAAATGTATGATTACTGAATAGTTTTATTTTAGATTTCAATCATTCTATAAACAAGAAGTACTTATGTAAATCAGATTAATTTAACATTAAATTTGTTAATTTTCCAAAAATAACGGGTTACAGATGTATATTTTTTTGCAAGATTTTTAAAACCGAGAATTAACTTTTGTTTAGATATGTGTCGATCGCTCAAAAATGTCCGAAAAATTGAAAAAAAATTTTTAATTGAAACATTTTAGATTCTAGCCAATATAATTTCTGTTTGAAATACAAGGTATTAAAAACAGTAAATTTAATCATTTAGCTTTCCATTTAAAACCAAAATAAAAGTTTCAAGAAAATTTTTTTTACTTTTAAAAATTCAATTTAAAAGTTAGGTATCGAAAATGAGTAAAGGTACCTGGTATAGTTATGAAGACGTCGATTATAATTGTCGTTGTGCCAAACACAACCGAAGTCCCCCACAATTTAAAGTTATCAGAAGGTTGGAAGAATAAACTATCTCGTTTGTATAAATAAATGAAAATGTATTTATTGAAAAGTTGCTAAGCGTTACTTTACTAGAGAATTAACCGATTCATGATAGACAATGAAAAAATGGTTAAAAATGTAAGAAATTGGGAAAAAAATGAGAACAAAAAAATAAAAGAGTTTTCTGTATGAAACATCTGCCTAGTGGTATAACCATTGACAGCCTGTTGTCGCAGAGCGAGAAATTCCTCAACATAGAAGTTATCATTCTATTAACCCAGTTGGCTGAGTTTGAAGATGTGTGTGTTGCTAAGCGTTACTTTACCAAAGAATTAATGGAAAATCTGATCTGTGATTTGAAAACACTTGCTATTTATATCTTATGCGGGGTGCCTTTACACAAAATAAATGTAAAACTATATACGACGCTGCATTCATTAGTAGTTCTGATGTGCACGAAACGTAATTTTCTACGCTAACTAGTGATCACTCTCTCCCGCTCTTCAGTGACTAACAACCAATAGTCAATGCTAAATTGGCTTTCTCGTTGGCAAAAAAAATTCAAGTTAGAGAATTTCATACTAGAATTCCCGAGACAAAATAGAAAGTTACCATTTTCAAAAAGAACGGTTTCCGTTCAAAAACAGCTATGTTAGTAAAATTGTATCAGGATTTGTTTCTGTAATAAAACTATTTCCAAATAATTTTGCAATTTTATTCCTCTTTCATCTCTTTTCTCTGTGTCCCTTTCAGAAACAGAAAACTGTTACCGTAAGTATTTTAAAAAATAAGGTTTCCTTATTGCATGACTGCGTACTTGCCTTCTTTCTCTTATAAAATCTTATTGTTCAATAAACGAGTAAGTAGTTACTGTTGATTTTTCACTAAAAAAAGGAAGATTCGTTTGAAAATATGTGTAATGAGAGAAAAAAGGGATTACTCATGAAAATCCATGTAAAAAAAATTACTTTTCTGGGATATTTTAAACTGTAAAGCTCTACTCTAGAATGAGTACACAAAAATTATGACTAAATGTTTGTGAAATAGTTGAAGGTGTAAAAATAAAACGAAAATTTTTACATTGCAGTCGGAACGACAATTTATACATCGGGAGTGATAATTGCTAAGAAATATGACGAATTGAAAATAAACACATTAAAAGTGGATCACGGCAATATATGGTAAATTTTCGTTTTAGGTACCGACGACTTTTCCCCCTTCAAATTTATCCAAAATAGCATTATTTCTGTGCAAATGTATGTGCTGAACTCAAATCAACAATTAGTTATTGAAGAAATTTACCATTTTTGCTTTGAAATTCCATAAAAAAACGAACTATATCTCGCACTTTTTCTCTCCCGTAACTCTCACGAAGTCATGTAATTAGCTGCAGAATGACGTTCTATGTAGGCAGAATTTTTTTTCGAATTTTGGCCGATTTTCTTTCTGTACTGAAACTTCCGGCGATGTACTTCCTGCTCTGAGAGTAACAAGTGTAGAAATACAATAGCACATTACTTTAATTCCAGAAGTACATTGCCGGAAGTATCAGTAAATGAAGAAAAATAGACAAAAATTCTGCAAAAATTCGTTCAAATGCGCAGTCATTCTGCAGTTAATTACATGACTTCGTGAGAGTTACAGGAGAGAAAAAGTGCAAGATATAGTTCTTTTTTTTATGGACATTTAGATAAAAAAAAAAAAAAGGTAAGTTTCTTCAATAACTAACAGTTGATTTGAGTTCAGCATATACATTTACACAGAGATAATGCTATTTCGGATAAATTTGAAGGGGGAAAGCGTCGGGACTTACAACGAAAATTTACCCAATATATTTTCAATTTCTATTAAACCCATGAAAAGTGGATCACTTGTCAAAATGTTTTTTGGTTGCTTGCTTTTCCTTTCTCGTGCAGTAGGCAAAAGTTCGCGCTAAAAAAAAAAGTGAAGGTTCAAAGTGAGCCGGTCATATGACCAAGACCAAATATAAATTCTGTGGCGCGAAATGATGCCCTTAGTGAGAATTTTGAAAACAAAGAAACCTTATTGTACGACCTTTTGTGTCTCACTCAAGGAAAATCAACGAGATAGTTTATAAGACAGACACATTATCAGACTTCATTCTTAACGAACAATGTTAAGAAAATACACGGCAAAGACCTTCAGCAAAATAATTTTTAAATTTATAAAAAGCAAACTATCGACAAACAAAAATGCAATTCAAGATAAATAACTGTACATACTTTTTTCTCTATTTCTTATTGTAAAAAAGAAAGCCAAAAGTATATGAACAATCTTGGTGAATCAAACTATTTAAGAACATTTAATTAAACAGAAAATGTTGAATTTTGAACAGTACTACTTCAATTCATTTTTCAGAATATTTATCCAGCATTCACTTGGATCCAAAACTTTTAATCCCTTCACAAACATTGTAATATTTGTATTTATTTATATAAAATTTGTTTTTGTTAATGAAGTGTTGTTGATTACTCGATGTTGACCTTGTGCCTTACATACAAAAATAAAAAATGTAATTGAATGCAGCCTACAAAAATACCTTCTGTGGGGGATTTGGTATTTGCTGGGTTGTATGTGCTTCCGTATTTTACGGGTCTGGCTCTCTAGATTATTTCCCCCACCCCCACAAATACAACACTCTGTTTTACAATCGCGCAAAGTGAAAGGAATAATTCACAACGGACATTAAACAACAAACAATTTATTATGTGAAAAATAAAATGATACGTGGAAACAAATAAAATACATGATGCGAAAATTACCTTTTGGAAAATAAAACTTGGCAAGAAGTTAAATTTGTTCAAAGATGTGTATAAGTTTACATTAGCAGAGTCCGTAAATAAGTCTTTCCTACTTACATTTAGTTCATTTCAGTTGGCAACAGCGTGTCGCGTTGCTGAAAGAAAGTTCGTCGGTTTTTTCTTTTCAAGGTCCTCGGAGCTAGGTCATGAACTTTGGCGTGGAAGAAATGACTTGGCCGGACAAAGTATCGGTGGCATGCGGACTTAATGGCTAGCTTGGTGACTGACCTTTTTTTTTCTAACTGTGTGTATTATATACATTAATAGGGGATCAAAGAATCTTCCTAACATTAGGGTGTGAAAACATTTATTGACCAATCAGATTTATTATTTTACTATTTTGTTTTGGGGCCTAAATTTTTTTGTGTTAATTTACTTCCGATCCTATTTTTCTAGAATGTTCTTATTCTAAGTTTTTAGCTGATTGGTTGAGAAATATAAAAATGTAATCTAAATTCTACTGCCGTTTTGATCCAATTTTTCTAGAATGTTTTATTGTGATTTTCTGTTGCTTATTTTAATAGAAAAAAATATGTATCCCATATACCCCCCCCGCAGATTGATAAATATGGAAGTATTTATTAATATGTAATATAAGTTTTAAGATGTTTCGGCCAATGTACCTTTCTTCCAGCTTTTGTGGTGGTGTTTGTCGGTGTATTTGTCGGCGTGGAGGTTGGTTTGGACAATGTGGTATTTTGTGTACTTGTAGAGTGTTCAGTCGTACTTTCCTTTATTGGTGAGTCTAAGTACGCTGGTTTTAGTCTGTCTATGGAGACAGTATCAAATTTGCCTTTTATGGCGAGTTAAAAATATTTGTGGTGTCTTTCAACTACCTGGAAAGGTCCGGAGTAGGTAGGACACAAAGGTTTTTTGACTGCATCATTTCGAATAAAAACGTATTTGCAGTCGTGAAGGTCTTTTGGTGTGTAAAGTTCTTTAGTTTGTGTTCTTGTGGGTGTGTAAACTAAATCGTTCATTTTGTGTTTAAAATCTTTTACAAAAGTTGTAGTTGGTTGTAAGGAAGTGTTTTTTTCACAAAATTGACCTGGAAGTGTTAAAGATGTTCCAAAAACCATTTCGGAAGCTGTGCATTCCAAGTCTTCTTTGATAACATTCCTTATTGACAATAAAACAAGAGGCAAATTTTCAAACCATGTTCTGGAGTTGTTGTTAGCTGTTAAAGCTGTTTTAAGTTGTCTATGGAATCTTTCAATTAATCCATTTGCGCAGGGGTGATATGCTGTTGTTTTTATATGTTTGACTCCCAATAACTTTGTAAATTCATCGAAAAGCGTTGATTGAAATTGGGAGCCTCTGTCTGTTGTTATTACTGAAGGACAACCAAAGACTGCGATCCACTCTCGTAATATGGTTTTAGAGATAGTCTCTGCTGATATATCTCTAAGTGGGACGGCCACAGGCCATCTTGTAAATCTGTCAATGATAGTAAGTATATATTGACAGTCATTTGCTATTGGCAATGGTCCGACAATATCGATGTGTAGGTTTGTGAACCTACCGTCTAGTTTTTTGAATTGTCCTGGAGGAGACTTTGTGTGTCTGTTTGTTTTGCTCTTCTGACAATTCAAGCATGTTTGAGTCCAGTTTTTTATGTCAGTGTGCATATTAGGCCAAACAAAACGGTTGCTGATTAATTTTGCGGTTGCTCGGCGTCCAGGGTGTGAAAGGTTGTGGAAATGTGTAAATAACCTTTTTCTTAGTGATGGTGGTATATACGGTCTAGAGTGACCAGTTTTGACATCGCAAAGTATTGTTTTTGTTCCAAATGGAACAGGCTGTTCCTTCAGCTGTAGGGAAGTGTCGTTTAGTTTGTCTAATGTGGCATCTTTTTTTTGTTCATCTGCAATGAGCTCGAAGGTGAGATCTACCGACTCAATAGATTGTATAGTAGAGCGTGAAAGTGTATCTGCCACAATATTGTCTGAACCTTTTATGTATCGGATATCCGAGGTAAATTGTGATATATAGTCCAGTTGTCGAGTACCTCTGGGCGTATATTTCTCGGTATTTACATGTAAGGCGTAAGTAAGTGGTTTGTGGTCAGTGAAAACGGTGAAATCTCGTCCTTCGAGTAAGTGACGAAAGTGCCTTATGGACAAGTAAATTGCCAGTAACTCCCTTGAGAAGGTGCTGTATTTTCGTTGTGCAGTGTTCAATTTCACTGAGAAAAAGGATATTGGTTTTTCCAAGCCATTTTGTTTTTGTTGTAGGACTGCTCCAATTGAGTCTCCTGACGCGTCTGTTGTTAGTGAAAGTGTTGTAGTGTTGTCATTAGAAATGTAGGAGAGCTTGGTAAAATCTGCTAATGCTTTTTTAGCATTGTGAAAAGCTTCTCCTTCAATTTGAATTTTTGCATTTTTATTTTTTTGTTGCTGCAACATGTTTGTTAGCGGGGTTAATATTCTGGAACAACGTGGAATAAATCTACGGTAGTAATTTATCAAACCGAGAAATCTTCGAAGTTGTCGCAGTGATGTTGGTTGTGGGAAATTTTGTATGGCTGTGACTTTTTCTGGGATAGGTGTGATTCCCTGTTCGTCTATCATGTGGCCTAAAAAGTTCAATTTCGAGACAGCAAAATCACATTTGCTTATGTTGATTTTCAAGCCAAAATGTGCTAGTCTCTCGAAAACTTGTAATAAATGGTCTTTATGTTCCTTGATGTCATTGCTAGCAATGAGGACATCGTCGATATAAGCAAAAGCAAATGGTAACCCTCTCAATACCTCGTCAATGAGTCTCTGGAAAGTTTGGGCAGCATTACGTAGTCCAAATGGCATTCTGGTGAATTCGAAAAGTCCAAAAGGAGTTGTAATTGCTGTTTTTTCTATGTCTTCTTCGGCTACTGGAATTTAGTAGTAAGCTTTAACCAAATCTAGTTTTGTGAAGATTCTGGCTCCTTGCAAGCCCATGGCGAAATCGTGTAGATGTGGGATTGGATACCTATCAGGAACTGTTTTTGCGTTGAGGTTCCTGAAATCCCCACAAGGTCGCCATGCACCTGTTTCTGGCTTCTGGACCATATGTAGCGGTGAGGAGTATGGACTACTAGAAGGACGTATAATGCCTAATTGTAACATGTGCTGAAATTCGTCTTTTGCTACTTTATATTTCTCTGGATGCAATCTGCGTGGTGATGCATGTGTGGGTGGTCCAGAGGTTGTGATATAATGTTTGGCTGTGTGACGAACTTCATCAGAATGTTTAAAGGGCGTGGTAAAAGTTGGAAATTTTGTAATCAACTCTTGTAGTCCATTCGCATCTGGTAGTGCCGCACAGATTCCTGTTGACTTGTAGATTGAGGTGATTCCCTTTGCTGTTAGGTCTGTGTTGCAATCGACGAGAGATTGCCTAGCCATGTTCATTGAAACGTTGAAATGGGACAAAAATCAGCTCCAAGAATCGGTGTTTTTACTTGGGCTATTGTGAAGATCCACGGAAAAGGTTGGCGTAAACCCAAATTGAGCGTCAGTGCTATCTCTCCGTAGGTGTCAATTCTTGATCCATTTGCTGCTTGCAGTGTGAATGAAGATAGTTGGTGTTTTTTTCTGGGATCCGGTGGAATAACGCTGATTTGTGCGCCGATGTCGACTAAAAATAAATATCCGGTATTTTTGTCTCGGATGTAAAATAGACGACTTCCTTGTTTTATACCAGCAACTAATGTCGTCTTTACTTGCTGTCGGTGTAACCGTTTCCCTGGTTTTGTGTTGAAGTGTGTGAGGTCGAATTGAAGTTGCATGGTTTTATGCACTTCCTTGCTTCACATCCAAATTTGAAATGATACCAACAGGTATCATAGGTGCGTCGCTCTCTAGAAAATGAGCTCGATCTACTTCGACTTCTGCGTCGTGAGGAGGTTCTGTAAGGACGGGAACGTTCGGATGCTTGAAACTTCACCAAACTTTGAACCTGCAGAGTTAGATTTGCCATGCCCTGCAGCAGTTCAGTATACCTGTCTGGCGTGGTTGTTTGTGATGTTGTGTTTCTTGATGTTGGTGTATTCCTTTGTGTTGCGTCATTTGTTGGGTTGTAAGATGTGGCGTAAACGTTTTGGTTTTGGTTATTGTCGTGTATTTTATCAGCTATTTCCGATAATCTATCCAAGTCTAAATCCTCAGGGAGTGATGCGAGTATCTGTGTTGTATGAGTGTGGAGTTTGTCTGTCCATAGTTTTTTTAACACCGTTTCGGACATGGTGCTGCTTCCCAACAAAGATTTCATTTTCCTCAAGAGTTGTGAGGGTGTCATATGTCCAAGGGTCAAATTGTTAAATAAATCATGTAACTTTTTTCCATCCGATGTACCCATACGTCTTATAATGGCGTTCTTTAGTGTATCATATGGTTTGTCCTCAGGCATATGGTCTAGCAAATCGACCACTTCTGCCGCCACGTCGGTGGGAAGTTTTTCCACGACGTATGCATACTTTGAGGTTTGCGATGTAATTTTTTTAGCGCTAAAAAGTGCATTTAGCTGAGAAAACCATACTGGTATGTTAGTTGGGTTGTAGCTGGGAATGCTGGCTGATATTGTTGCTGTTGTGGGTTCAATGTCGTTGTTTTCCATCTTTTACGCGTTGTGATAATTTTTGTGTTGTTTTCTAATATGAGAGCTTTTTTGTGTTACGTGCTTTCACCAGTCGGAAGGTCATCAATTTTGTGGGGGATTTGGTATTTGCTGGGTTGTATGTGCTTCCGTATTTTACGGGTCTGGCTCTCTAGATTATTTCCCCCACAAATACAACACTCTGTTTTACAATCGCGCAAAGTGAAAGGAATAATTCACAACGGACATTAAACAACAAACAATTTATTATGTGAAAAATAAAATGGTACGTGGAAACAAACAAAATACATGATGCGAAAATTGCCTTTTGGGAAATAAAACTTGGCAAGAAGTTAAATTTGTTCAAAGATGTGTATAAGTTTACATTAGCAGAGTCCGTAAATAAGTCTTTCCTACTTACATTTAGTTCATTTCAGTTGGCAACAGCGTGTCGCGTTGCTGAAAGAAAGTTCGTCGGTTTTTTCTTTTCAAGGTCCTCGGAGCTAGGTCATGAACTTTGGCGTGGAAGAAATGACTTGGCCGGACAAAGTATCGGTGGCATGCGGACTTAATGGCTAGCTTGGTGACTGACCTTTTTTTCTCTAACTGTGCGTATTATATACATTAATAGGGGATCAAAGAATCTTCCTATCATTAGGGTGTGAAAACATTTATTGACCAATCAGATTTATTATTTTACTATTTTGTTTTGGGGCCTAAATATTTTTGTGTTAATTTACTTCCGATCCTATTTTTCTAGAATGTTCTTGTTCTAAGTTTTTAGCTGATTGGTTGAGAAATATAAAAATGTAATCTAAATTCTACTGCCGTTTTGATCCAATTTTTCTAGAATGTTTTACTGTGATTTCCTGTTGCTTATTTTAATAGAAAAAAAATATGTATCCCATACTTCTGATATATCGAATGTATTTAGCAACCTCAACTCCGCAACAAAATTGAAAGTAATATTTGTTTCGAATCAGATTAACTGATTTAAAATTTAATTAATCTTTCTCAAATAAAATTTAAGAAAAGTACATTTTATTTTTGAAAGATTTTTTTTTAATAAAAAGAATTACGTTATGTTGATTAATTTGTTAATATGGACGATTATAGCGTTTTTTACTGATAATAAATGAACTAATTCCATTCAATTTAAATCCAGTTTGAAACACCAGAATAGTTTGCTTGTTGAAAATATTAAATTTATAATCTATTAGCTTGAAATTAAAACTAAAATAGAGGCTTCCAGAAAGATTTTTGATTGTTAAAATGCATTTTAAAACTTGGGTATCGCTTTTATTTGGAGGTACCTAGATGTATGCAATAAATATACATTTTTCCTCGCGGGTAACATACACGATGCATCAGCACTTAATGAATGCATCGTTGATGAAAGAGAGTTGTGCTACCGGTGAGGAAAAATCGTATATTTATTATTAATATACATTTTAGCTTTATTATTATACATCGAGCACTATTTTATTAGCACAAGCACTCAATGTGTGATACTTATTGATGTGGACCCAAAGTGGGGGCTACGGAAGGAAAACACGGAGCACGGTGTAACGGTAAAGAAAGATATATGAAGCAGAAAGGTTACAAAGAATAGTGTAAGCGTAAGCGGAGCTTACTATCCAGTGGTGTCCAATATTGGTAATCGTACGCAGCTGCGCACTACTGGTGCTACTCCTCACATAATACTACTATTCACATAAAATATAGTACTGGAAGAGTCCATTATGTAGATAAGTATGGGTCTCACAACACCCCCCCCCCCCACTTCTAAGAGTTTTCCTCTTTTTTTCTTTTTGAAAGGGGGGGGTAAAACTTAATCCTTCTTCTTGGGATTCACGTCGAGTGGTTAAGTAAATTTTCTCTTTCTCCCAGGGCGTCTTATTTCCGGAGTGACTTGGGGCGTGTCAAAATCGAAATGTTCGAATATTACGTCGATCTGCTCTTCGCAGATATTTTGTGGTGATTTCTCAGATTCATTCAAACGGCATTTCCTGAGCTGGTTCATATGGCGTTTGTGGGTGTTTTTCGATCCCTGGACAATATAGACCAGTTCGCCAATTCACTGTTTGATTTTGCCTACTTCCCAGAATGTAATGTTTTTGTAAGCCTTAAAAAGACTTTGTCGCCAGAATTGAAGTATTTTTTAGGGAGCGAGACGGTTTTCTTGAACTTCGCTTGCCGTGGAATGAGTTTATCAAAGACGGACTCGATTTTTCTAGCGAACATTGTTTCTGCAGGCAAGCGTTCCATAGGCGATTTAGGATTAGGGGTTATCCGATACACTTGCAGAAACTGTTGTAATGCTCTATCCGTCGGTGTGCCTAGTGCTTTTTTAGAGCTCGTTTTAAGGTGTCCACGAACCTCTCGGCCTGACCATTCGACCTGGGGTGATACTGAGGCGTCGTAATGTGGTCCACTTGATACGACTTGCAAAAGTCTCTGAATTCACTTGATGTGAACTGAGTGCCATTATCTGTCACTACACAATCTACCACCCCAAAACGCGCGAATAGCTCGTGTAAAAATCCGATCGTGCAGTTGGTGGTGTTTTTTTTACATTGCAGGACCTCAGGCCATTTTGAGTGGCTATTCACAACAATAAGGTAGTACATGTTGTCTAGGGGCGCAGCAAAATCCACATGAATTTTCTGCCATGGATTATCTGTGTTTAGCCATGGTTTGCACGTCGTTGTCGGAGATTTTGCTGCAAGCGCGCATCCCTTAGAAGATTCTATCATGTCTACTATGTCTTTGTCCATATTTGACCAATATACATAGCAGCGCATGAGGCTTTTCGTACGGCTCTTCCCCGGATGTCCCATGTGAAAATCCTTGAGTATTTTTCTTTGTAGGCTATTTGGAATCACTACTCGATCATTATACAGTAGAACATCATCACAGAAAGAGAACATTTCAGGCAAATTTAGGTCTTTGTTGCGGATTTTGTTTCTTATACTTTGGACAAATCGAGGCCGCTACGCATGGCTGATCTACTGCCGGAAGGCAGGATCAATGCCAGAACCGTGTGTAGGGGCCTCGATGGCTGATCTACCACCGGAAAGCAGGATCAATACCAGAAGCTAGATGCGACCGCCGGGAGGCAGAATCAAAGCCTAGGGTGTTATGTTTGGATAACTCCGAAATTTCTGGGCGCAGCGAGGCTGGTGATAAGCGAAGAGTTGTTCGGTCACTGCTCCCAGATCGGTATGAGTAGAAAAGCGCTAAATATTAATTGCTCCCCACGTCGTTTGGTGTTTTGGGGAGCGCAGCCTAATTCCATGTGTATTTCGATAGTTTTAGACTAGTGCGTATTTGCAGAATTGATCTGTGTCGCACGTGTAGTTAAATTTTCTTGAATTTTCTTTACGGCGAGCCTTAAGGGTCCGCTATTTGTTGGTCAAGGTCAGAGAAAGGCTACTAGCTGCTGCTGTTGTTATGGTCGTTTTGGGATCAGGAGACGGCTTATAGCAGCCGCTGCTGTTATGATCGTATCTTTTTAGAAGCGGCTGTTTGGGGCCGCGACAGGGTCATAAATTTTTGACGTGACCGGAATCCTTTCTTTAGCTTCCATTTGCATTATGGAAAAATGAAATTATTTATTTTTTATTTACTAGTTTATTATTTATTTAATTTTCATTCTCCCGCGGTTTACACAACATGACAGAGAGAAAAAATAAATTTAACAAATTGTTCTAAATCTTGAACCTCTTAAAATAAATAACGGGATCGGCAACACTTTTTTGCAACTATTTTTTTTTTAGCTATCTGCAACTTCAAAGGGTGTGTGTTATAATCGTTTATCCCGCTTCTACCGACCAAAGCTATAGTCATATTCAACGAAATCTTTCTTACACTGTGCATGGAAATGTGTGTGTGTGTGTGTGTGTGTGTGTGTGTGTGTGTGTGTGTGTGTAAATTCTCTCTCTTTTCATGCACTTACATACTGACTTTTATTTGAATTCAGAAATCCGAAATTTATTCCACATAAAACTTCCCTTCTGTTGTGGGATCTCCCCCTTTTCTCTGATAATGTACTTGACTTGAGTATACATATACTTCTGCCATAGTGAGTTACTGTAGAGATCTGTAGGTTACCGTAATATACCGAAGTTTCACGAAGAATACAGCAACAGTAATTCATAGTAGCTCTGAGTTCCACTCAGCCAGAATAGTATTACAAAGCACCCGTCAGCTTCCGACATGGACATACTAATTCTAGTACGGCTTCACTTCAAAGACTTGTATATATATATATATATATATATATATATGTATATATATATATATATATATATATATATATATATATATATATATTCCTTACTAATCGTATTCCTGGATTACTAACCTGCGTTCAAGTTTGTATCTTTACGTTTAATATACTTATTTTTCTATCTCAAATATTTGGTTTGTTGTTCATTATTTTGTGCGGTTCCTTAACCGAAATCCACAACAACTTGGTGACGAAGGATTCGAACTTAGCGACGAAGGATTCGAACACAACCTGGCAAGGAAGGATTCGAATTCAAGCCAACGAAAATAACTTGGCAACGAAGTATTCGAATTCGAGTCGAACACGACAACTTGCCGACGAAAATTCGAGAGTCACGACAAGACTCGAAAGAACTCATATGTAAAATAACAACGAAAAACTATATTGCTACACAAGTCGATTACAAACAATTTGGCGACACTATTGCAAAAATTAAAAAGAAAATCTGCTTGTATAACAACTTGGAACGAAAAGAGATAGAAAGAAAAATTAGTAAAAAGGTATTTGAAAGTCAATAGTTTTTTCCTCCTCGAACAAGTCACAAAATTAATTGACAATTTTTTTTTTTTACACAAGAAAAAATAGGAAAATCTTTCATAAGATTGAATGCAAAAAATTAATGGTAAAAAACTGAAACCCCTCACGGAAACAAAGCAGCAAACAATGGAAGACTTTCAAAAAGAAATACTAGAAATTATAAAACGAAGTGAAGAGAGACAATTAAAATTTGAGGAAAGACAAACGGAAATTCAAAGAATAAACGAAGAAAAACAATTACAACTTCAAGTATTATTACTAACATTTACAGTCAACACACAAGAAAGGAACACTGAAAAAGAGTCAACTTTTTCCCAAGACGCAATTTGGAACACGATAAAGATATTTAAGTACTCTCTTGAAGATAACAAAAGTTTCGGGGACTATTACAGACGCTATGAAGACATTTTAACATTGATTGCCAAAACTGGACAGAAAAAAAAAGTTAAGGTTATTACTCAGGAAATTAGAAACGGAGGAGTATACAAAATGTGTGGATAATATCTTGCCAAAGAAGACAAACGATTTAACTTTTGACAAGACAGTTACATGCCATACAGAGCTCTTCAGTCCAAAGATTTCACTTTTTCACAAAAGGTGGAAATACCTCAATCTCGTAAAAAGCGAAAATGAGGATTATTCGACGTTCACCGCAATCGTTAACAAACATTGCGACGACTTTAAATTGGCAGAATTTACTCCGGACAACTTTAAATGTTTTATATTTGTACAAGGATTAGTCTCAGCTAAGGACAGCAAAATTACTTAAAAGAATGCTTACGAAGCTCCAAAATGAGCCTGGACTAACGCTGCAAAAAACCGTCAGAAGATTACCAAAAATGCTTAAGTATTAAAAAAAAAACTCTAAAGATATTAAGGAATCGGGAGTAGCACACATACGTAACTTAAACAAAAATGTACGTTTTTTCCCCCTCCACAAAAGAAAAACAAACATCAATGACAAAATTACAAGATATAAGGCAACTAGTGACAGAAATCAAATAAAAAATAAGCCCCTCCCCCATCTGCATGTTACAGATGGGGTGGATTCCACTGGAATAGAGACTGTCGGTTTAAATACAAGAACTGTAACAAATGCTTGTGAAAAAATGGGACATAAGGCAGCTGTATGCAGAAACAAAAAACACACTAGTAGGGCAAGAACTACTAAAGTGGACTACGAAGACAAAACACAAGGAAATACGTAGAACTCGAGCTTTTAAATAAGAAGGTAAAACTACAATTAGATTCAGGATCGGATCTAACAATAATTAACCTACAAACATGGAGGGAACTAAATAGGCTGACCATGATGCATACACAAAAAATCGCTAAGTCTATCACAGGAAAACGAATCAATTTTGAAGGAGAAGTAATCTTAAACGTGAAATTCCATAAAAATACGAAAAATATACGTGATGAAATACACAGAAAATTTAATGGGCACAGACTGGATGCAAAAGTTTGATGTATGGGATTTATCCATTAGCTCATTTTGTAAGAAAATAGAGTGCGAGCCGTCAGAAGCTACAAAATAAAAGAACTACACAATTTCCCGAAGTATTCTCGAGTGGGTTGGGACGATGTAACAAGTTCGCAGCTAAAATCGAGCTAAAGCAAAATGTTCAGCCAGTATTAAAAAAAGCGAAACGTACCTTTCGCAACCATAGACAAAATAAATAAAAATAGATTAGTATAAACTGGGAACCTTTCAAAAATCGAATTTAGTAAATAGACGGCACCAGTGGTTTACGTAAAGAAAAAATCCGGAGAAACCCGTGTTTTAACGATGGTAAGGCATTTTCGAAAATTGATTTAAGCGAAGCTTATCTTCAGATTCCAGTAGAAGAAAGGACAAAAATTTTATATTCCAGTAGAAGAAGAAAGTACAAAAAATTTATATTCCAGTAGAAGAAGAAAGTACAAAAATTTTATAAAAAGAAAGTACAAAAATTTTATGTATCAACACTCACAAAGGACTTTACAAATTCAACAGATTACCATTTAGGATCAAAGTAGCTCCGTCAATCTTTCAACAAACAATGGATACCATGCTCACGGGACAGAACTTTGCTACTGCTTACTTCGACGGCATTCTAATCAAAAGCGATAATATGCAAGAACACGCAACGCACATTAAACAAGTTTTTTTTTTTTTAAATACAGGATTTTGGGTTTAAAGTAAAAGAGAAAAAATGTGAGTTTTTCTTAAAAGAAATCAAATACTTTGGCCACATAATTAATTATTTCTTATTGCTGATGCTCTATTCGGATTTGGTTTTCTGTCACAGAAAACCAAATCCAAATAGAGCATCAGCAATAAGAAATATACCTGAGCCGAAAAATGTCGCAGAGCTGCAAAGTTGTTTTGGTCTAGCAAATTATTCATTGAAAACATGCATAAATAGAGGGCTCCCCTCAATGAACTATTGAAAAAGATAACCAATGGAATTGGACGAAAGATTGTCAAGAAGCCTTTAAGAAGATTAACGTCGGATCTAGCGCTGACGCATTTTGATCCCAAACTAGAAATCATTATTGCTAGCGACGCAGGCTCACACAAGATGCAGGATGGCACAAGGAAACCTATAGCTCACGCATTTAAATCGTTGCTACCGACAGAGAGGAATTATTCGCAAATAAATAAAGAAGCGTTAGGCATAATATTCGCCATAACTCGCTTCCACAGATACATATATGGAAAAGAGTTTACTCTTCAAACGGACCATAAACCTCTTCTCACCATATTTGGGTCGAAGAAAGGACTACCAGTTTACACAGCCAACAGACTCCTGAGGTGTGGAACGATATTATTAAATTACAATTTCAAACTAGAGTTCCTACCGTCGAAGAAAATTAGTCATGCAGATGGTTTATATAGATTGGTACTTTCGAAATGCGAACCTCTGGAAGACTCTGTAATAGCGGCTTTGAGAGCCGAAGACGAAATTAGTAAAGTGCTAAGCAATACAGTAAGGGACTTACCAGTGACCTTGTTAAAAATCAGAAGAGAAGCTGAAATGGACGAATTCATACGGAGTACAAAGAGGAAAATAGAAGAAAAAGAAATAAATTTAGCGGACAGCTTTTCAATTTGCGATAATGTACTACTCTATAATGAAAGAATGGTCATACCAAAATCGTTACAAAGACGGATTTTGAAGGACTTTCATCTAGGACACCCAGGGAAAACCGTATGAAAGTGGTAATGAGAAGTTTCGTGTACTGGCCTAATATGGATGGTAACATTACGCAGATGGAGGAAAAATATAAAGACTGCGCTGTGGCAGCAAAGGCACTACCAATTACACAGAAACCATGGCCTAAGGTGGACAAACCTTGGTCTAGAGTCCATGCGGACTCTACAGGACCCATTGATGGATACTACTAATTTATAACAGTAGATAACTTTAGCAAGTGGCCAGAAGTATTCAGATACAAAAACTCTACGACAGAAAATACCATAAACTGCTTACACGAATTATTCACAAGATTTGGCGTAGTAGATTTGCTTTGTAACGGACAATGGTACTCAATTCACCTCGAGCGACTTCCAAGAATTCTGCGAGAATTCAAGTAAAACATATAAAAATAGCACCTTATCATCCAAAATCTAACGGCCAAGCTGAAAGGTTCGTGGACACTCTAAAGAGAGTCTTGAAAAAAGCAGAGGACGTACCAACAGAAAGAGCTATACAACAGTTCCTTCAAGTTGACAGAATCACCCCGAACGGAAACACACCACCTGGTCTTTCGCCAGCTGAAGTGATGTTTGCCCGCAAAATACGGTCTGTTTTTTATAAATTGTTACCCAGCAAGAATAAAAACCGGCATACACCCATAGTGCCAAAATAAAATCCTTCAAACCAGGCGAATGTATCTATTTCTAAATGTTCAGAAATAATATGGCATACTAGGAACCAGGAACAATAATAAACAGACTGGGAAGTACACAATACAAGGAGAAACATTCACCCACAGGAAACATAAATCAAATACAGAAAAGAAGGATAGAAAAGCCAATCTCGTCACCTTCAGAAAATGACGACACGATGAAGGAAATTTTTGAAGATTTTGAGATTTAAAGACCGAGTAGCTACAGAAATTAGAAGAACAAGCAGGAAATGAATATTTACGGGACCGCTAATCATAGACCACAAGCGGAAAAAATATTAACTCCCCTCAAAAAAGAAGCTAGAGAGGGGGGTGTTGTGGGATCTCGCCTTTTCCTATGATAATGGACTCGACTTGAGTATACATATACTCCTGTCATTATGAGTTACGTTTGAGATCCATAGGTTACCGTAAGATAGCGAAGTTTCACGGAGAATACAGCATCAGTAGTTCATAGTAGCTCTGAGCTCCACCCAGTCAGAATAGTATTACACATCACCCGTCAGCTTCCGACGCGGACATACTAATTCTAGTACGGCTTCACTTCAAAGACTTATATATATATATATATATATATATATATATATATTTCTTACTAATCGTATTCCTGGATTATTAACCTACGTTCAAGTTTTTATCTTTATATTTTTCTATCCCAAATATTTGGTTTGTTGTTCATTATTTTGTGCGGTTCCTTAACCAGAATCCACAACAATTTCATAAACCAACTTTAAAATTGCACCAACTCTTTTGTGCCTCAATTGTTTTGTTTCAAGTATTCACATTAAATTATCGTTATTTTGAAATGGTATGATATTTTACCTAAAAGGACTAACGTTTCATTTAAACGAATCTCTAAACAAATATTAACTGTTGACTCCGACGTTCAGATTTAACGATTATGCTTAAAAAGTACTTATTTAAATGTAGTTGTGGGATTACACCCATCCTGGTGCAGCAATCAGCGAACAAAATGTAAGGACTTCTTTTTTTTCCGGGATGTAGTAGCGACAAAATGTGACTCTGCCGGGCAGGCCGACTGTTTGACTTACCCACTGTTCGATTTGTTTGATGGCGTTCGATTTGTTTGATACCCTTAATCACGTTTTCCTTTTTCTCTGAACTCTGCTGGTAGACACACATGAATATAATTTCAGTTTTTCATCATGAATTCCTCGCATTCGTTTTGATACTATGAATAATTAGTTCATTAAATAATAAGTTTACTGAAATTTTACATAAAACAAAATCTTGTAGGCAATATTTCAAGTAATGATAATTTATATAAAGATAAGTGTGATACCGGTATTCAAAAGGAAAATGGTGATAATATGGTGATGATGAGGTTACCTTATGACAATATCCTTTTCTACTATATATTGGTATATTTAGTTTGGGTATATATTGTGTAATGATTAAAAGGAAAACACACAATGTCGAAAAATACAAAATATCTTTTTATATAACACAATAAATTAGGACAAGATGAAAGTTAAGTTTCAAGAGTTCACGTATAAAAATCCTGCCGCGTACTAGATAGAGAGAAAGAGTCCAGGAGAAAGTATGTATGTATATATTCAAGGAAATAATTTCCGCGTGATTTTAAAAATTTCAAAATTTACGTTGTTACCTTATGAATGCTACTGGTAATATGTACCCCTGTACTACTTGCTGCATAGTCGAATAATCGGCGACTGTCTTGGTGAAGAAGGTGGCTAGTCTCCTACCTGAAAAACAAAATCTGCCAAAGTGTGAGTGAATCTTCTCGTGTGATCAATCTAGTATATGCCGCATGATGTCATGTATGTATGTATTTCAGGATGTGTGTTGTGGTCCAGTGGATACCGACTCGGAATCAGGGAGCCGAGTTCGAATTCCAGTTGAATTCATTGCATTCACTAACGCGCAAATACCCTTGGGAAAGGTATTGGTCCGTCTCTTCCTTCCAGTTATGGGTTAAATAACAGGACAGATTGGGTTCTATAGCCTTGGCTGGCTACCAGTCTACCGCAGAAAGCAATGGCAACCTACTGCGGGATAATCTTCTGCTCAGTCAGTCATGTCTCTTTCGAGACATGATCGCCCAAGCGTGTTTCACGTATGGCACTTAACTGACTGATGTATGTGAGATCTGATGAGAAGTAAAATTCAGAAAATTACTATTTATCTTGCCTTGGCATTAATCATAGAGACTCAGAGTGGCTCCGTTATTGTTTATCACTATAATCCAATGATGTGCAGATGTGTCATTGTTTCAGGATATTCTGTAATTTTATGCCGGCTTCTCCCTGATGTTTTACTATCCGCGTCCCACAAATCTAATTCTGATTTTGCTAAAAAGTTTCATAGCGATGGAGGAGCGGCAGTGTGTGTAGACTTAACTGTTTGGAAGCATATTGTCATTGTAATTTAATGGGCGGCAAGAGAATTATCCTGTCTTCACAGAAAGAGACAGATTTGGGTGGAGTTTCCTGCGTCTGAGCGGGCACTGTTTAAGGGGAGCACTGCTCATCCAGGTTCTTGGGAATGTGCTAGAAATGGTGCATCAAAGATTGTCAGTACAAACTAAGATGGATAGTTTACTGCAGCTAACGGCCGTTACGAAGGAACAAAACAAGAAAATATCTGAAACAAAGACTTCGATTCAACATTGGTTACTGAAACGTAAGAAGACCGCCCAGAACGTAGATCAGCTCTTGTTACCAAAGAATTGCAGCGCACGAACATTGATATAACTGCTCTCTCAGAAACACATTTGTCTGATGAGGATCATCTCTCTGAAGTGTCATCAGGATAAACTGTATTCTGGTCTGTCAAAATGTAAAAAACGGTGGCTTTGGTTTTGTCATAAGAACATCTGTGACAGCCGTTTAGTACTAATGACCGGATAATGAAACTTTCGTTCCCTTAACAGATGACCGTTAACTATCATACCGATGCGCCAACTCTTATGGCTAAGGAAGAAAACATTATTTTATGTAGCTCTTGGAAATACTGTGAGATCAATCCCAAAAGACAAGAAACTAATAGTCCTTGGAGACTAATATATTAATAGGGAAACAACATGTTACATAGAAGGCTCTCGGCCGCTATGGTATTATAAAGAGAAACAGTAATGGATTTAAACCTACTTGAATTCAATTATCTGTTTGATCCTGCAATGACACTTTCTTTCGTCAAAATGAGAAACATAGGTTTACCTGGACTCATTCCAGATCAAAGCATGGTAGATTTTATCGTTCCGAGAAGAGACATTGTAGATTTCTGCAATGTTCATGTTCTGCGTATTGCTGAATGTGACACAGATCACGAATTCGTCCGAGCTAATTCGAAAAAATATTCGGATGAATAAGGTAAAAATTCTCAAAAGTTTTAGTTAACAGGACGAACTATGTTACTTTAGATGGTACATGTGATTTTTTTAAAACCTAATTTTATCAAGTTGAGGCTGACCTGTTGGGTTTTGTCAAGAAACATCATAAAATAATGATAATATTAATAAGTTGCGCAAAATCAAACACACTCTTCACTTTTCTCTCTGAAGTAGTTCATCAGAAAACCACCCGGTTGTGGAACAAGCTCTTAAAGAATACAAAGCAATCCCATAGGGCCCCACATATCATCTTCTCAACTTGTTCTAATAGACTAAGGGACTGGCTTAACCAAAAGAAGAGACTAATTCCTTCTACGGTAATTATAATATGGAAAGTACCAAAGGATCATTTCAAAGACTGTTAATTTTGCTTGGTTAGTGTATGCGGGTTTATAGTTTAAACCAAGTATAACATTGTGCATCCCAACTTAGAATCAGCAAGAAAACCAGTACCACACAACGATGATGATCTTCCCGCCCCAGAACCACGGGAGAATCACCTTCAAATGTCTGATGAAAAGGTACTTTGTGAGGAAACTACTAAGGATGCGGAAACAACCGAAATGGATGTAGTCTTTGTTTTTGTGACATAAATCACATATAGTTTCATCTGAGTTTTTATGATCTCGTCTCAAAGAAAAATGTCTGCATAAGGACGATGTTTGTATTACTCATTTCAGAAAGAGAAATAAGGATCTGAGTTTTTTCCTATGGGAACGGACCACTTTGTTTTTTTAAATAACATTACTGAGTTATTTCAAGCTTTGTGCCAAGAACAGCTTCCATCTGAATGTCGCTTATTCATTGATTCATCTAAAAGAAACTTCTACACAATGGCAATAAGAAACCATCCATTCCCATAGGGAATTCAGTGTACATTAAGGAGGGATATGAGAATATGCAGGTACCTCTAGATCTCAGAAAGTACTCAGAAGCAAACTAGAATATATTTGAAGATTAAAGATGATTGGAACATTGATAGGAATGCAGTCAGGATTTACGAAACATTGCTTCTTTTATGCCTTTGAGACAGTCGTGCAACTTCCACGCACAACATGCAGTCAGAGTGGCCTCAGCAAGAATCATATGAGACGGGAATCTCTAACGTCCAAAGTAAGGCATTAGTAAAGTCAAAAAATATTCTTTTTCTCCCTCTTCACACAAAGCGTGAGTTCATGAAACAATATGTGAAGATATTTGCCAGAAAGAGCCAAGTTTCCACAGATAAAGAAACCAAAGCACAACTACTTCATCAAAACCTTGGATGATATTGAACTTAAAGCCTGAGAATCCTTTAAGTTTATTTGTGAAAATTTTCTGTTCAACAAGAGATCTTGAGATTTTAGAAATGGAATAAAATGCCTTCTAGAGTGGGCTGTCGGGTGTCATTTTCCTGATTCATATATGGATTGTTTGCAGAGAATATATATCATCAATATATATCATCAATGAAGCAACAATTTCAAGAATGTTGGAATAAAGGAATGCTAGCTAACTACTGTTGGATGTTATACAGAGATGAACCTGAGAATAAGCACCAGAGAAAGTCTAAACACAAAATATTTTAAGTTGTAATTTAATAAAGATTATTATAGATACATTTTGCGCACAATAGTTTTGATTTTGTGTAGTTAATGGCCACGAAAATGTCGCACTTGTATTTATTATACCTTATAAGTACATGATATTACGCACCAAAAGGTGAAAATTACAGGTGTCAGTAACATAACAATGAGATTTGATAGAGCAAAACGGACGTCATATTCGCAATCGACTAAAAAAAGTAATGTTTCAACTCTGATGATGAAAAATTTTGTTGACAGTATAATTTGCCACAAAATGACTAACTTCATCAAATGAGCATCATCTGACAATTCTTAAACAAATCAACATTGGCAAAGCACTTTGACTTGATGGTATCTCAGTGAAATTATTGCATTTTAGTGGGGAGTGTGCTGCTTAAGCTGTCTTTGATTTGATAACTGGTCTGGGAAGGCACTCCTGCGCCCCAGGATTAGGTTGATGGAATCCTGGTTTGAATCTTTACAGGTAAGGATGTGTGTGATATTTACCGAGGTATCACACTTCTTTGACACTTCTTGGTAAGATTAGTTGCTCTCCCACGTTTGTCAACTTAGTGAAACAACTACATGCTGCTATGAAGGCTTGTGTGACATTCAGCTGCTTACTTCTAAATGAGGTTGCATTAGACAGTGGGGCAAATCAAGGCGCTATTTTCAATCTACTTTGCTGCGCTTTTAGCTCAGAAGAGGCACTCACTCTATTTTCCAACTAATATGTAGTCTTGGAAATGTGGTGTGTATGAGCGCATGCTATTGATGGGAGCAGTTTATGTAAATTAGCTAAAACATAACAACCATAAGCAAGCCAACATGATTCATTTTCCTGCCAACAATACTTGTGTTGTTTGTAACAAGGTTCGTAGATACTGAGACAGGATACATGATGCCTATAACATCTCAAGAGTCACCTTAGGAGACATGGACACTGAAAAGAGTCGGAAGCCATTAGGCAGGATGCGAATGGTGAGGCGGCAGCTCTCATCGTTGAACGATGTATCCAAATGTAGTAGCAGCCGCGTGACAATGTATGTTTGTTTCCAATATAGCAAGGACAGTTTAGCTGCTTAAGACCTCCAGTTAGTCATGCAAGTGTCGTATCTCGTCTGTGGGTATGTTACGATGACCGCCGAATCGGAGAATGAACCAAATTAATTTAATGACTGATTTTGGTTGATTTTCTATCTTTTTTACATACGCATCTATAAATCCGCTTTGAAAAGTACTCTGCTTCTCATTGGCATGCGACCAATAATCTTGGTTGGGAAAGCTTTCTGATTTATGGATTTATGGTTTATCTACTATTATCTAGAATAATAAGGAGACCAGAATTTCAACAGTTTTAAAAAGTTGTTGAAATTCTGGTCTTATTATTCTTTCTTTATTTCTTTTTTTACCTCATAACTGTCAAACCTTTGACTGGTTTGTCAAACTATGCCTTTGTTTGCCTAGCAATTTCTCTGTCTAATTTTAGAGATCGTAAAATGTTGTTCATCTTTCTTGTTATTTATTCTTATTTATTACACGATTACCACAATAATTCATGCAAGTTTAACTTAGCTGGCGAGTTGAATATTACTAGTTCCAGTAATTCTGATATAAATGATCACAAAATTTCAAATAATCGAAAAAAATAATCTTTTATAAGACAAATGAATTGGAAAATTTTATTAGAAATTAGAAATCAATCTACTATTAAGGCAGAAATTTATAATAATATTTAATAATGTATTTAATAATAATATTTATTTAATAATTCAAATATCTAGCGTATCATGATTTTAGATATCTCTAAAATCCCACTGTAAAATATTCAAAACACACACACGCGCACGGGCGAGCGCACACAGAGAGAGAGAGAGAGGGGGAGGGAGAGAGAGAGAGAGAGAGAGAGAGGAAGAGAGAGAGGAGTGCAGACTCCAGGAAATCCCATCTAGAATAAAAATTTTTTAAATAAATCATAAGATAAAAAAGAATTAGTTTATTTACTATAATAATTTAAATTATTACTAATTACCATTGCAGCTATAGTAGCTTCACCTAGACGACAAAAAATTTACGAGAGTGTGTTTTGAAATCGAAGTATAATCGATTATTAATTTTTTAAAAATTATAATCAGAAATAAAATATTAAAAAAATCATTGATCACGAATAAATAAATTACTTTTTTTTAGGTCACGTACATCAAAACATGATAATGTCAACATGATAATTTTCGAGTAAATCGATCTGTAACTGGTATTATTTTTAGAAAAATTAGCAAAGTAATCGTTAGCATTGCAGCTGTTAGCCATTGTAAAAATTTCTAGTTCAGACGAAGCACTGAAGACACATTTAAACGCTTGAAAATGTTATTTCGCATGCTTTTTTTTACTTTAAAATAAAACAAATTTTGTAGGACTAATAATTTTTCAAAATCACAAGATAGTAAGAAGTTTAGTAAATATATTTTCACTCAGTAATTGTTAAAATTCAAATTTTCAGGTTATTTGTATTTTACAACAAAGTTATAATTTCTAATGTTGATTTTTATTTTATGGTTATATCATTTTATGCTGATGTTCTAAGCTTAGTTTATGTAGCACAAGACCGAATATGGGACACCAAGTGAGGATCGCAGTCACTACACAGTCATAATTATCTTTATTAGAGAGACAAGCTTACTAACCATTAAACTACATCAAGCTACCCAGGTTGTATATTTTTATGATGACCAGTCTTATTTGAAATGCCCATAGAAATACACGTGTTTTTGATAAATATAAAAGAATAAGAAGTTTTATATTTTAGTAAATATTATACATAGTTTTTTAGAAAAGTAGAAACTGGTCAGGGGTTTCAGTGGGCCGTGAGTCTTTTGATCTCTATCCACTTTGTGTACTGTAAATGAATTAGGTTGGTTCAAATTTTTGTAAATGAGCCTGTATCTTTTATTTTATTTTTAACTGACTACAACAGCGTATTACGAATTCGCGTATTTCTTTTTGCTTTTTTGTTTTTATTTTTGTTTTCAAAAGATATAGATGTGGTGTTTTTTTTTTGTTTTGTTTTTTTTAATTTACTTACCATTTGTTGCATACGTTGTAAAATGATTTTTGGAGGAGAATGGGTTGAGAGAACGTCAGAGAACATTAGAAAGATGCAAACGAAAAAACACCAGAATCTTACTAAGCTGTGATTAAAAGACATAAAAAATAATAGTACAGAATACAAAATTCACAAAACAAGGTGATACAATTTTTTTTTTTTTTTTTTTTTTTTTGCGCCTAACACCTAGGCAAGATAACATATTCTAATTACAATTCTGTCGGACTCATAAAAAATTATTATCAAGAAAATATGCACTTTGATTTATTCGCCCTTGAGAAGGATGACGATTCACATTCACAGATGTTGCTGGGTTTTTTAGACAATAATTCAGTCTAATAAACTGAGATTAAAAATCAGACAAATCTCGTGTTTTCATTAAATGTTCAAAATCAGGATTTATACCTCTAATTTTATGGCAAACTTTCACAAACAATGACAATATATCGTAAGTTTTGTAGAATTTTCTCCTTTCTGCGTTGAAACGTCCGTTCTCGTATGATCACCGATGTTAAGTAACGCCGAGCTTGGTCAGTGCCAAGACGAGTTATAGCTTGGCAATACCAGGCGCTGCAAGTGATAACGACTCGGAATTGAAAATCGGAGAGCCGAATTCCAATTCCAGTCGGCTTCATTATATTTACTTACATGCAAATACCCTCAGGAAATGCATGAATCCACCTCTTCTCCCTCCAGCTACAGATTAATTTGTAGAACCTGCATCAGTAAATCATTATTATCTTACAAAAATTATTACAATCTGAAGACATTTTCTGGTTTTAAATAATTTCAGTCAAAACATATACTAATAGAATGTAAAAAGTACAAAAACATCCGAAGGAAATATTGCAAAACAACAAACATTCGCGAAGTGTTTCAAAAAGTAAAACCTCACCAAATTATACAATATTTAAAAGAGACGAAACTGTTCAAACTTCTCTAAACAAAAACAAAAACAGCAAACAAACAAATAGCTACCAAACCAGCTACATAACAGAACTATATTACAGAACCAAACAAAACAACATATATACATTACCACACTGGCATTGAATGACCCCGCAGTGGTTGAAGCCCAAAACAATCAATCAATCATGAACGTTCTGCTATTTAGTTTATCTTTAACTTGTCATAAATTTTTGCTGCAGGTAGTTTGGACTAAGTTAAAACTTTTACTTTATTTTTTATTTTTTTACTTACATTTTTTTTTAATTGGAGTAGATAAACCCGGTTCACACTCCACCCACGTGGAGTGTGAACAGGTGTAGAGGCTCATCCCTTATTCCCTGTTCAGGAAGTGGTCTCCGGCTCTCTTTTTCTCCCTATACGGTGATTCTGCGATTTTCCTGCGATGTGCGTGGTCGGTGCCAACGTCTCTTCATTGTGAGGGTACCGGGTTGGCAGTTTTCTGGTTGCTGCTTCCGATTGGTAAAGAGCCCTACCAGTTGCGTAGCGTCAAGAGCGGTCGCTCTGATCAACAGTTGCATAATACCGGGGTTCTTGCAGTGCCATGTCGCGCATGGATAGGTGTTCTTGCAGGCGCTTTCGGTGGGCAACCCTGAGGCCACACTTTCCTGCAGCCCGCGCCAGTTCCCTTTCAGTGCATGTCGCAGCTAATGACCGTTTGCCTCCTCTACTCGAGGTCTCTCTACAACATTAAACATGAACATTCATATGTCTGCCAAAAAAGCTAAACCAGGCAAATTAAAATCATCTAAACCTCTTAACATTTCCTTTACTAACATCCGAGGTATCCGAACCAACTTCAGTAGCGTTGAATCTTTCCTCCATCAAAAGTCCCCTGATATCCTAGCTCTCTGTGAGACTAATCTCAACCCCTCAATTCCTTCTTCTGACTTCTCTATCCCTGGTTACCTTCTCCTCTTCAGAAAGGACTCCAATGTCCACATGCATGGGCTTGGGGTTTACGTCAGTGAACGCCTTCCTCTAGCTAGGATGATTTCACTTGAATCCTTACATCATTCTTATATGTGTTTCCGTCTCTCCCTTCTAAGCTCAGTTAGTTATCTCTTCTTTCTCTACCGCTCCACATCATCTCCCGACTGCTCCGTTCTTGACAGCATTTCCAACAATATCGACAAGGCCATTTCCTCCCACCCGTTTGCCCATATATTTGTGTTTGGCGACTTTAACACCTATCATGCTGCGTGTTTGGATACCTCAGTCACAGATCTTGCTAGTGTACACACCATGAATCCTTCTATTACTCAGTCCCTTACGCAGGTGGTGGAGTTCCCCACGCGTTTCTGTAATAACCCTAATGAACACGACTCACTACTAGATCTCTGCTTTACCTCCACCCCTGACTTTTTCAATGTCAAGCAACTCTACCCTCTCGGAAACTCTGACCATGCGTTATTTTTCGTCAGCATCTCCTTCCGCCTCCACCCCACCTAAGAACCTCAGACCAGCAGAATATCTTACTGCTACCAAAGAGCTGATTGGGACTCGTTCCGCGATTTCCTGAGTGACGTCCCTTGGAATAAAGTATTTAGCCTTCCTGTTGAAGACTGTGCGGCTGAGTTCTCCTCTTGGGTTAAGGTTAGCATCAATGCTTTCATCCCTGCCAAAAAGTTGAGACTTAAATCCCACTCATCCCCCTGGTTCTCTCCTGCCTGCTCAGCTGCCATCGCCCACCGAAATCACTTCTTTCGGCTTTACTGGAGTCACGCGTCGGACCATAACAGGGGCCTCTTTGTCTCGGCTCGCAATGAGTGCAAGAAGGTACTTAAAGGAGCTAAGCTGATGTTTACAGCCAGAACGAAGCAGCGCATAGCATCCCGTAGGTTCGGCTACAAAGACTACTGGAGGCTCTGTAAAAGCGTGCTGAACAGCAGTAAGCCCTCAACCCCCCTCTAATCAACGAATTTGAGGTCCTCACCTCTTCAACAGACAAGGGTGAGTGCTTCGCTCGCAGATTCTCCACTGGACTTGTCTAGAGTATCTGTACCCGACTTCCCTCTCCGAACCCAGGCCCAACTGACTGACATACTGATTACTCCCTTGGTGGTCTCCAAAATAATTTCTAAGCTTGACCCCCATAAGGCGAGCAGTGGCGACGGAATTCCCATCATTGTCCTAAAGAAATGTGCTCCTGAACTCTCCTCTGTTCTCTCTAAACTCTACTGCCTTTCTGCTTCTTGCTTTCCTGCCTGCTGGAAATCCGTACAATGAGGGTAATATTGAACGGACAAGCCTCCCAATACTATCACATGAATGCGGGTGTCTCTCAAGACTATATTCTAGGTCCTACGCTTTTCCTTATCTATATTAACGATCTCCCTGATGTAATAAGATCCCAAGTGGGCATATATGCTGACGACACTACGGTTTACTCTCGTCTCGATTAAAAATCTGCCGAGGCTGACAAAGCAAACCTCGCTGCCGAGCTTGAAAAAGACCCCCAATCCGTGGTGAACTGGGGTAGAAATGGCTCGTAAATTTTAATGCTTCCAAAACGAAGCTACTATCTAATAACCACCGCAGACAATCGTTCCTCCCGCCCATTAACATGGATCAGGCTTCTCTCCCTGAAAGTAAAACACTGCGTCTCCTCGGATTAACTCTCACATTAGACCTCAAGTGAAATAACTATAGAGAATCCATAGCTAAATTCGCTACTAAGAAAGTCGGTTCTCTGTGTAGGGCCAGGAAGTTTTTCCTGTCCGAAACAATCCTGCACATATACAAATCTACCATCCGCCCGTGCATTGAATATTGCTGCCATATCTGGTCGGGTGCTCCTGCTATCCACCTAGGTGTCCTCGACCAAATCCAACGGAAAATCTGTAATGTGATCGATCCCGACTTGGCAGCTAGGATACAGCCGCTTTCTCACCGGCGCAATGTGGCTTCCCTGTGTCTCTTCTACAAATACTTTCACGGCTTCTGCTCCGATGAACTTATCTCATTGGTACCCCCTATATATGAATTTCCTTAAGCCACAAGATTAGCAACTGTGAAACCAATAAATTGTAAACGCAAATTCTCCTCCAGCAGCTTCTTTTCTCGCACTTCCCGCCTGTGGAATTCCCTTCCGCATGCTTGCTTTCCCGACAGCTATAATCTATTAAATGTAAAGTCAATAGTCATCTCCTGTGTCACTAACTTCTCCGTCCACCCCACTCACATCAGTATTCTCTTCCTTCTCCTACTCTCTTCCTGACACCCCTTGCAACCTCTCACTCCTTCTCATAACATTCCTCCTATGTAACTCCCTGCACAATAGTGGCAGTAAAATGTCTTGCTTGGGGAGACACAATTATAAAAAAAATCAATTTTCTTTCAAGTTCTTTCTTTTCATCATCGTCGTAAGTCGTCAGCTTTTAGTTTTTTTTGTTTTGTTTATTTTTTTCTTTTCAGATTAAAAAACCAGCCGACGTCTTTCTTGTGAATGTACAAAACCCTTCGGCTTTCTTTTTTCTTCATCTAAGTTCAGTTCCTAGAACCAGTCGATGTTTTTATTCTGAATACCGAAACTCTTCTTCCTCTCTGACAAGCTAGATTTCTTAAATAGCCACAAATCGGCCCCGAAATGAATCAGTAATTTAATACTCTGGGTTTGTACCGTACTTTCCTCATTAGTTAAAAAAAGAAAATCACAAAATGTATCTCTTTAAACCATGCCTGTTCACCAACTTTATTTTCGTGGGATTTCAAACTGAGGTTTTGAGGAGTTTTTTTTTTTTTTGCTTGTTTTTTTTTTTTTTTTTTGCTTATTTTTTTTTTTTTTAAATTTTGGGAAACCAAATTTTATACATGTATCTTTTTTCTGAATTATCAGATTTCACTATTTTTACAACATGAACTTGAGCTTTACATATACAAAAATTTACGCATCAAATTTTATCCAATCATTTTTATTAACTATTTCACTATAGCAGTTTTTACTTAAAAATACATGTTAGCAGATTATTTTAATAAATGACTTTTAAACATTTCCTCATCTGTTGCATTATTTTTGTTCGTCCTTAAAATATTTTTATAGAATTTTACATTTACTTTTTATTATATAATTTTATATAGTTGATCCTATTGTTCCGTAGGGTTTTTTGCATGCCACTTAAATTTTTACAAGTTAGTTATTTATTCTTCAATATGAATATCGCTGCAGTGTAATAGTTTCCATTAAACTTGTGGTTTGACTTCTGTATTATTTACAAATGTAAAAAATAAATTAATTAAATTAAAAATGTGAAAAAAAATGTCAAGATAATTTCTTCGGAATGTTTAAAATTTTGTGATCATTTATATCAGAATTGCTGGGATAATTAAATGTTCAGTATTATTACAGATTTTATGCCGTTATTAGGAAGTTATATACACTGTTTTTAGCTAAGAGATGAATAAAACATTGATTTGCTAATAAGAAGAGTAATTTATAAGGCAGATCGTTTTAGTTATGATAGTGAAAAGACAATGAAAGTAAAACATTGACGAATCAATCAACACGTGATTATCTTTTGTATGCAAAACCCCTTGTCTTAATTTATTGCCTATATCTTTGATTAATTGGCCCGAAAATTAATGAATAGTTAATACTTCCTGTTAAACGTTATTTTTTAAACAGATTACACAGAATTTATAACTAACCGTTCCTACTCATTTACAGGAAATGTTAATATGATGTTGATAAGTACAAAACCTCCGCTCTTTTGATTTCTTTAGTCATAACATTCGGATTTGGTGATATTGCTCGTAAACGGCTATTAATCAGTCGTGCATAATAAGAACAAATTCTTGCGTGTTATTGAATTTGAGTTCTAAAACAAAAATATGATAGTTATTTATTTATACTTTTTAGAATGTTCGAAATTTTGCTATAACGGAAACGTCTGATAACGGTACTCGCTTCCGTCTGTCAAGCAGACGTATTGTCTATAGAAATACAGCAAATGTCTGCCTTGCCAGAACCTGGTGAGAACCCCGGAACGTCTGATTATAAAGAAAGAAAGTGTCTACCAGCTTCTATAGTGGGTTATCCATTCTTTTCCAGTTTATAGTGAGGAGTCATTCCTTTGAAGAGTACTTGTATATTGTTGAAGATTAACGGAATTTGACCTCGTTGTTTCTTCCCACTACAGGACCCACTATAAGTCATAAAATGATTATAAATCAAGAAAAGCAAATTGAGTTGAAAAATAACATTTTATATATACATATATCAATTAAGGTTTTTTACAATTAAAGTAATACTTCAAGTATAGGTCCAATGGACGTTAAAATGTTCATGGCAATAAAATGCTGAAAAGAGAATTAATGCTTAGGAATGTGGGAGCGTTGAAAGTAAGGAATGTCTTTGATGTATCCGCTCCTTAGGTCAGTCAGTAGTTATGAGACTGTGAAAGATAAGATGAGAGGGAAGGGAGGCTAGCATAGTAAGCCACTTGACTTCGGTCAAGGGGGATACTAATTACACTCCTCTCTCTCGAGTCTTGGTTTGTCTGTCTGTGCTTTCTGTATCGGCTTTTTATATCTTCTTTTTGGATCGCAGCAGATCATTTGGGAATTCACACTTGTATTTGATTCTGGGCTTCCCATTGGCCGATGAATAAAATTCGCGTAGGCTCGCGAACTGGAAATTTAGTATTTAATTATTTTTTAGTTTTCAACCGGAACATCTACGCGAACCCGGATGCGCACCGGCGAGTTTTGGTCATTTGTTTTCTGGTCGTTACAGCGCAAACATCCGGTCCCTCACTTTTGCTCGGTCGGTATCACCACATAACTTTCGCCCCAGAAAAAGGAGTTGTTTTTTTTTGTTTTTTGGGTTTTTTTTTTTTATATCTGTTGTCGCTTCTCTTTTTTTTAAATGGTAGTTTTCGTTTTGTTTTGCTGTTTTCTTTTTGTTTGTTTGTTTTCTTTTCTTCTTTTTTTGTTCTTTTCGTTTACTATAATATTGCATGTCAAAAAATGTAATACTAAGTTTAGTAAGACGGAGCGAAAGAAATGATTACTAGTGGTATTGTTGATTCTGTAGTTTAATGTCAATCGCAATATGAGTTGAGTTAAAAACAGATTATATGTTACAAACTTGTAAAATTTGAAAAAACTAGCTGAAAATTGAAGAGAATAAAAAAGAAAATATATTTTCGCAGCTGTGGGCTGTGGATCACACAAGGTCATCATTGGCTGCCATTGTGCAACTGTTATGTTTTTAACATGACAAAATAAAACGGTTATGGAAAAATTACACACTCGCCGAGTATTGGAAATAACCAGGGGATTTATTAGTGTAGAAACATGAGTACAGCGAACAGTTGTGGATGTTGATTAACCGTGTGTTATAGAGAGCCTGGAAGAGTTCTGCACTCCATGTTGCGAGCTTCTACTGGAAGTCCCTTCTTGTTGTCTCCAAGCATGCACCTATTGGCTGGGGAACGGACTCCCTTGAATGGTCCAGGAGAGATAACTTTTGACCCTTTTTTATGGTGGTCCTAATAGTAACTAAAGCGGAAACGGATGGAAGCCTTTGGCCTTACGGCTGGTGAAAGTGAAAAATATAGGTAGTCAAAATACGTCGAAAACTTTTGATGGGAATAGGATGAGGTCAGATCCTTAATTCCCGAATTTGTTGGGAAAAGATTTGAAAATTTGAAAACCTAAAAGAATTATGTAATCGGGAAGAAGAAGAAAAGAAATTACGTCAACAGAAAATTGCTATTCATTGAAGAAAGAAGAGAAAATCACTCCGCCTCATGATACTAGCTGGGAGTAATCTCATTGGTTAAAGATTTGATTTGCATGGACACGCCGTGTCCATCACGCACCTCCCAAGAGAATTTGGGACACGCATAAAAATCAGAGCCGAGAAAGCCAAAATCAGTTGAGTTGAAGTTCAGTCGGTCCTCAGCCCAGAGATATAACGACTGAGGGAGAGGTATTCCCAACCGGAAGCCATGTCGTTTGGCACCAGCCGTAGAGACAGTGACGGTTGCCGCACCAAGGAGGCTAACCGTAGAGAAAGTGAGGGTTGCCTCCGATAGCTCCTGACTGAAGATGTAAAGAAACGTAGAGAAACCCACCGCCGACCGACTTAAAAGAGTTAGTCGAATAATGCGCCTCCGATAGAGTCCTAGCTGAAGATGTAAAGAAAAAGTTAAACTTGAAGAAAGATTGATTGCCGTGCCAAGCTAAGGTGACATGACGATTTACCGCCATCGTCGTTTCCACACACAAAGACCCAACTTCGACTATTTCCGTAAGTCTTTGGCGAAAAGTCCTGATAAGACTTAGTTTTGAAACCGTCAAAACTTGAAGAAAAACTTGAAATCTCCGATTGAAGTGAACAACCATTAATCTCAGACTAAAACTTTCGCTCCGTTGTAAGAATAGGAATTCGACGATTGTTATATTCTATTTCTGTTTGCTGTTTTTTGTTTTTTTGTTTATATATATATATATATATATATATATATATATATATATAGGTGTTGACAGTTTGGCCAATGAAAGTGGTCGTAAAAACCCTAAGTGCAAGATAAAAAGGGGAGCAAAAGGTTACTCGATGAAAAGTCAGGTGTTCCAAACCATGTGAAGGGAATTTAGATGATAAAATTTATTTTGGCTAAAACAATTCACCAGTGTTGAATAATTCGCCTAAGGAAGCCAAGTTATTGTATATTGCGTGAGAAACAATAGTTGTTTCACTTAGAGCAATAACAGAGAAAATGGGGATCTGCCTGCAACCATTACCCAAGAGAGGAGAAGACAACCAAGTTAAAAATATAATTTAACCCCCACCCCTCTGCACCAGTTCAGGGTTGATACCAATGAAAGTGGATGCGCGAAGAGAAATAGAAGACAGATTCGAGCGGTGAGGACGAGCGGAGATTGACCGCACAAGACTACTGCCTGATGCAACTCCGACACACCACCCTTGAGCCAGACTTACCAAGAGAGAACCAAAAATCAACTAAACTCCGTTAACTGTACTTCAGCCAATCTATACCAGTTTAACCAAGTACCGCGCTTAATTTGGGGGCAGTTTGAATAGACAACGCTGCATGTATACTACTAACGAGATCATTGAATGATATAACCATGGTGGTCATAGCTTTCTAATCTGTGTTAAGTGATTGATGGAAGCCAGATATGATGGTAAGCTAAGCTAAGCCAGAATTGACAAAATTGTCCAAATTTTATCTTGTAAGGGGAAGAAACCGTGAAGCATGCGAACTTTAATGTAGCATACGAAATATCATGCTTAAAAAGATCTTCCTATAAACACACAAAAAACCATTTTAAATTATTTTTAAAATATTTTGACTCAAGAATTTGATTTTTGATTAGTAAATATAGTCATCACATAATCGCCACAAGGCTTTGAAGAATTTTTAAAAATATTTTTGAAACTTATTATGTAACAAAGCGAGAGTCAAACACATACACACGTTTCAAGGGTTCAAAATTCATGGCCCCTGAAGAAAGCCGAAACGGCCAAAACGTCATGTCATTCGTTTCTTTCTTTTAATTTCTATTAAGAATTTGTAACAGAATTTCTACTTCCAGTAAAAGTGGAAATATTAAATTGAACAGTGAAAAATCCAGCACGTAGTGGTTTACTACTGTTGAAATCTGATCTAGGCTTAAGTTAGGCCGTTTAATTTGGGTCATCAGATAAAGGAAATGAACGAAATAATATTTTTGATAACGAAATATGGAAGTAAATTGAAAGGGCGAGGTAAAACCAGCGTATTTGTTTACTGGTGGCGAAATCTGATCTAAGCATAAGTGATGTGTCATTGAATTAAGGTCATTAGAAGACAATGGAAATGAACAAAATAATTTTTATCAACTGGAAATAGAAATAGATCTTAGTAAACGAAAGGACCTTTGGAGTTCACATAATTTTGCCAGACATTCGTGATATGGCCTGGCTTATAACCCTCCGGAGTTCCTATATAAGTGCGCCGTAATGCTGAAGGTTGGAAGAGTCGGATCACGACCGTGGAAACGTACGGTTGTGTGTCATCGGGTCTCCCCGATGAGTGGGTGCTGACAAAAGAGACCAAAGCCGTGTGAGCGTACGGTTGAGTAAGAACAGGTCACCGCCGACCCCGCTGGAGTAAGGTTACTGACAGTTCGGGCCAAACAACCTCCTAGCCGAAGACGTCTTTGTATGAAAATGGAGAATAAAATATATTTTATATTTTACTTGCATTTGGTCCTATTGTTTCAGACGGAGGCTTTGTTGCAGATTGTATTTATTGTTGCTGGCGGTGACGACGGAAAGAAAGAGCCCGAAGAAGATTATGAAATGAGTATGTGAAAGTGATGTTTTGTGAAGAGGTCAGATTGAGTAGTTCCCGACAAGGAGATTTATGATTTGAAAAGTTTAAGCGTCGCCCCGAATTTGTTGCGGATTGTTGAAATTTAATAGTCGCTGAAGGATTATGAGAAGTATCGTCGTTATAGCAGTTGCACTGAAAAGCCGCTGAGTATATGAAACTTAATGTTCGTTCCCAGCCCGACAACAATCGGAGTTGCATCATCTCTCATTTGTACCAGCCTTTGAAAGGCACCGTGGCCCCAGCGTTTTATTTGGGAAGAATTGACTCCATCAAAAGAGTCTGGAGAACATTGTTGAAAAGAGTTATATATATTCTGAAACGATTTAACCACAAGTGAACCATACACACTCTTTCTGTGTCTAGATGTCAGTGTGTGAGTTGTTATGCTAAAAAACTTTCACTTTCTGTAACCTTTTTATTTTTCTATTCTTTTCTTGTATATAAAAGGCATTAACAGTGCAACCATCGAACAGTTATTTTTTTCTTTCTATTTCTTTTTACTGTATTCTAAATGTTTAACACAGGCTCCTCAGCTGTGTCTACATCTTCAGTCGACCGTGAACGAACAAAACTTCTGCTTTCTGGATCTAATAATCACAACGTAGGCAGAAGGCAGATTTAAACCAGTGGGCCGGTTAACTGATCTACGGATGCTCAGGGACTTGAGTTCGATTAAAACCGAATAGACACCTCAACCCGAAGAGGAAGACGTCGGAGGTCGAAGGGCCAAGGTGGAAGAGTTAGATCTGGTGCACGTTGACCAGAATAGGCCCGTGGAGTGGTAGTGATATATATAGGGTCCCGTGACCAGGATAACCACTCCCCGGGGACAGAAAGTGGTTAAATAATTAATAAATAAAAATTCTTGTAAAAATTTATTCTTAGAATTTTTTTCTTGAGACTATAATTAAGCTTATTTAATTAATGTCATAGTTTTATTGATTTTTTTAAATTTATTTTACTATTTGGAGCAGATTTCGAGAAGATGAATTACATTCTCCAAGGAATCCTGCATTTAACTAATAAAATAAATTTTCGATACAAAATTAATTTTTTGAAATTTCATGAAATTACGTGGAGGTTGGGTAACAGATATATATTACGATTATTTTTTAAAAATAACTTCACTCATTGTTAGTCCCGAAAGTTTCATTAAAATGCAAAAATTATTTGATTTTTTGCAAGAATTTCCAAATTAATGAGATTTTCACTAGAAAAATCCGAGTTTCGTAATAGTACATTATCAATAGTAAACTCTGCTAAAAAGATGGTTCTTCGCTGACAAATAAGAATTTCGAACGTCCTAAAAAGTAATGAAAAATTCAATATTTTGGTCTTTCCTCTTAACATTTTGACAAACATTTTTTGGACCATCTTCCTTCATACTATGCTGATTTTTCAGCAAATTAGTGAAGGTACCTACTTTATAAAAGGTATTTTTGTACATTTGAGATTGTCATGAGTGTTTTTTGATAAGATCCCTTCGAATATGCAGTATTATGGTATATGTTGGAGTAAATGGTGATGAACGAGTTCTTGTGTTAAATGAGTCAATCACTGTAAGAATGAATAGGCTGTGAATCTGATTAGCTTGGTGTAGGATAGTCAGTAACGACCAGCCTTCCCTCCACTTCTCCTTTGGTCTTGTGCCACATGAGATGTAATGTAATTTCAAAATAAAGTCTAGCAGTGCGCCATGTTTACTGTACATGGGTTACCAAGGATTTCTGTTCGTTTCAGCATCGTTTCAAACTCGTTCGTCCTAGTTTCTGGTCTGTCGGCTGCATTTCTCCCTTACGTCGTGATCCAAGTTGATTCCGGTGCTGCTGAGTTTTCCGTGCTCGTCGTTGGCAGTTAATTTTCTAAGTGCCGCTTAGATGTGGCACAAGGCCCCAAGAATGGGGTACCCATCAAACTCACTACTCAGTTGTAATAGGTTCTAGCAAGACAATCTTGCCAATCATTACACCACGCCGAGGTGCCCTCATTGTTGTCAGTTACCTGCCAATAAAATGTGCTTTGCTTTTTATCAACAAGATTATTATAGGAAATTTTTGCGTATTTTTTTTATCATTGAAGAATACATTAATTTGGAAATTCTTACAAAAATCAAATAACTGTCTGATTTTAATGAAACTTTTAGGACTTATTCACGAATGAATTAGATTTTTAAATTTTAAAAATATCTAGCCTCTCCCACTTATCTAATTTTATGTATATGTATATAATTCCTTTATTGAAAGTATATACATCTTCTCGATGACCTTTAAAAGGTAGGTTCTGTTTCGTTAGAAACTTCACGACATCCAGTAACCGTGTTTGAACCTGTCTTCAAATCTTTCTTTCAGAGTATGTTCTTGTAATTTACTGTCAAGGATTTTTCCTTATTACAGATCATTTCCAACATATTCCATTCATTACAAGCTCTTTGGTGGTCAAACGAATTTTCATGTTCAGGCATTTTTTAAATTAAACTTCCATAAGTTTTGAAGTCCTGGATTTCTGGCTAGACTTGATTTGCGTTACTCTGTCTTCAGAAACAAAGATTTGTTCGGCTTTGAGTACAGCAACCATGATCTGAAAACAGTCTCTCAATTCTCCATAGTTTTGTAAAACTAATGTTGTAGCATTATCCTTGGACTATTTTCCCCCGGTCTTACAGTTAGAGCGAACGATTGACCTTTGTTGTGAAAATTTTTAGGTCCCAATGTTACAAAATTAACATGCAACTACTCTGAGCAAGTTCGTGACCAGAATGCGATTCCTTCGTATACAGCAATCTGTGTTTGTCTGTTCTAATTCTTTATTACTAATAACTTCATCAGTTCCGTTTTCATATTCATACCTGGCCTGACCGCATGCACTGGAGCTCTTTTTCTTTGGTACATCATTATTGTCACCTTCAATTTCTTTAACAACGTTAATTCCGACAGGAAATTCCTTTTAAACTTTTATTTTTATATTTGTCTCCACCATATTCGCATTTTCTTCATGTTCCTCCCCGCCCTCAGTTTTGATTTACATTCAGTATCCTCGTCTTTGCATTTTGCTTTAGCTGCATATTTCTTCTGAAGGAAAACATGTAAAGATGCAGCACATTTTCTTTCTTCGCGTTTTCTGGTAGCTTTCAACTTGCGGTAAGCCGCACCACTCAGTTTTTGCTGTTTACTCATTCTAAACAATGAAAAAAATAAGAAAATAAACAAAATAGAAAAAGAGCAAACTCAACGGTATTGGGAATTTTTATTTCTTGTACTAAGATACAGTTTTCTTCAAGGCTGAAAGTGGAGTTTTAAAAAAAGGTTGATATATTTTTTTAACTATCCCAAGCTTACCTAGACACATTTGTGACCCATTGGCATCGTATAATGGTATAAGGAAATGTTGCTCAAAAACATAAGTAAATAATTACAGGAGTTTATCCTATACAGCTAATGATTGTTTAAATCTTTTCTTGAATTCAACTTTTAGACTTTACTATCCATTTTTTCTTATATATTTTCTCATCCCTTTTTATTTTATTCTTATATTCAATATAATTCAAAATGTAATCCACAGTAACAATACTAATATAAAAAGTTATATCGGCTCGGAACAAAAAATCGGAGAGCCAAGTTCGAATTCCAGTTGCATTCGTTACATTCATTGACGTGCAAATTCCCCTGAGAAAAGTATTAATCAGTCTCTTTTCTCTCCGGCTATGAGTTAATTAGCTGAACAGATTGGGTTCTATAGCCTTGTTTGGCAACCAGTCTACCGCAAAAAGCTATGACAACTTATTGCGGGAAAGTATTCTGCCCAGTCAGTTATGTCTCATTCGAGACGTTGCAAGAGCCGCGGTAAAGTATCGACCCCCACAAACTTTTATATGTGTGAAAACAGCAAAGAAAATGAGGCGACAGAGGAGAAGATGTAGAATTTCAACGCCAATTTTTATTGTGAGAAAGACGACGAGTAAGAAATCGGAAAAGGTTGGAATGTCGACAGCGATTGGCAGGATCAGCTCAGCGTGGAACGTTTTCGTCGGTCGGCAGGAATGACTTCAGCGTCTGGCATGTTAAGCACAGGCTGGAAAGTCGTCAGCGTTTGGCAGGAAGGGCGCAGAATGGAATGTCGCTGTTGTACGACAGGAACGTCGTCAGCATCTAGCAGGAACGTCACAAGCTGGAATGTCGTCAGTGTCTGGTAGGAACGGCACAAGCTGGAACGTCGACGACCGGCAAAAATGTCGCATGTACGGCCCAGGCTGGAAATTCGTCGTTGGTTGGCAGGAACCGCAGAAGGCAGGAAAATCATCAGCGTCTGGTAGGAACGGCACAGGCTAGAAGGCTGAGGTCGAGTCTAGGCTGCAATTGAACGTGGGCTGGCTCGTGTCTAGCTTCCTTCACAGAATCCGACCGCGGTTAAACGTGAATACTACGAGCTAGCAAGTGCAAAAGCCACGATAATTGGACTTGAACAAGCGTCGTCATTTTTGCCGTATCAACCGCTGGTAACGAGATCTTGAAGCGTAGGGAGCTGGTTAATGTTTCTTTGATTCAGCCTTGTGTCAGACTTAACCGAACTCCCTACAGCTTACAGGATTTCTGCAAAATTATCATCAGAATTATTATCAGAAGGTTTTCATCATCAGAAGGTTGGTTGTCAGTTGGAATATGTAGATTAGTGTAGAAGAGTTGAATAATTAAATATACATTTTGAATGTTAAAATAGAAATTTATTAAAAGGAGGAATAACATAAGTTGTAGAAGTTAATGTTCAATTAGAAACATTATTAAGAGGTTAAGGATAGAGTTCGTACAAAATGTTCTAGTAGTAATTGTTGAAATAGATAAGGAGAAAGAGAACAATGTGCAACCTGACCTTATCTCCGGGTCTATTTGAAGTTGACGTTACATTTTAATTCTTTCGTCTCTCGGCTCCCATCTGATTCTCTGACGCTGCGAAGACATTTATATGTCCTTTTGAATTTCGTACTGGATCGCCAAGTCCTTCCAAGTCTTACAAGTCGCTCATATTGATCAAAAATCATTTTAACACATACTTGCAAAATCTGGTTTCCACTTTTCATTAAGCAGATGGTCAATCCTTTTTCTATTTGGGAAAAGCAGGATTCCACACGTCATTGTGAATTTTTGTAAAAGTGAAGAAGAAGGTTGATTTTAATTAATTTCTTATCCGCTACAATCTCGAGTGAACTAGACTATTCCACCTCCGAAGCAGAATCAAACATAAAGCGGGACCGGCTGCTAACTAAAACATAATCGTTCAAGGGATCGAGTAGCTTCTTGCTGAAGGTGGCCGGAGAGCGAAAAGTGAGAGCAGATTTGGTTTGGTCATCTCAAGTCTTAACCTAAACCTATCTAGTCTCTTTTGCTAACCCATTTATATTGACAATATCTCATCCACCATAACGCATGCACTGTCACACTGCAATCACAAAAAATCCACTTCCACATTTAAAACCCGAGAATGAAAATTTTATCTACACAAAAGTGGGAGAGGGTTATAAATAGAACCACGTGATTTGTACAATGATATATATATATATATATATATATATATATATATATATATATATATATATAATTTGTAAAAAAGTTATTAGGCAACTCAGGTTTCTACCTTACGGCGTCTTCAAGCGATTTATAATAACTGATTTTACCGTTTTTTTAACGCTAACGTAATAGGGATTTTTTTTTATGAACGCGCAATTTTCAAAATTAGAAGTTAGAACATTTTCATCCATGATTGTATGATCCTAATAAGTATTTGTTCATATGGTTACACTTTGTTCATAATTTCTGTTCTTTCATCTAGTAATTCATTTTTATTTGGGAATGACATAATAGCGAACTTTTCTTCCTGGTACAGTCTACATATTTTGCCACCGTTTTTATTATACTTCATGTTATGTCTGGGTTTTTTCCATATTTTAATTTCAGTTTCTTCCACGCGTAGCTAGTGTTTCGAATTTCTCTCTCTCTCTCTCTCTCTCTCTCTCTCTCTCTCTCTCTCTCTCTCTCTCTTTTATCTCAGCCAGTCAGTCAAGCTGGCTAAAATCTTAGACAAGGCATATTACGAAAAAAAACCATTTTTTTAGAAACGCGCGTGCGTTAACAGAATAGTTGCTAAGTGAAGAAGGCAGTTTTTACTATTAAAAGTGAATGTGAGCCGGTGACTGCATAGTAACAAGCATCCGTCGTGATAAACGAACTCTGACTGGTCGACAAGATGGTTCGATGAAAATCGGCGGAAATTCCGAGTCCACAAGGAGAAAATTATTTTTAGTTAGTTAGTTAGCCATAAGCTCCTGACGAGATGAAAAGTGTTTGTCAGATTGGATAAGCCAACTCTTGTAGGGCGCGGTTACAAGAGTAGCCATGAGCAAGACAAGAAGACGAATTCTTCCTTCTCGTTTAACGAAAAATATGAATCTGACTTAAACTTAATGTTAAAAGTTTAATGAAACTAAAGCCTCGTCCAATAAAGTTGAATCATGAGACTAAGTATGCCTTGCTTAACACTAAGACGAAAATTAGAAGAAATGAAGATGAAGAAAATAGAAAAACGCTTTATGAAAACCAAAACAAATATGCTAAGAAAATCTCCTCCAACAGATATGTAACACCCCAGTGGAGGTCCGAAGAGTTTCTCCGGCTGCCGTTCTCCACGCTGTGATGTTGCCGGGGGTTGGTTGAAAAAGTCAAAGCCTCAAGCTGGGGGTACAAGATAAACTATAAGGAACGAACTTCCACAACTTGGATGAGTTAAATCGATGCTTTATTTCGTTTAGAGTTAGTCTTGCAGTTGGGGCAGGCGATGTGACACTCAACTCTAACTCTAATTAATGGAGATCAAATGACGAACCGACCGACTCAGACGAACGGAGTTTTCCTACTTTAAGCACACGCCCGGCTGAACTAACGCAACTGATCGGCTCGGAAAAATCACTTGTATTTATATTGAAATAATCGGAAGTCCACTAGACAATCGACTTAAAACAAAAGATAAGCATTGAAATTCCAAAATTTCAAGGTACTTAAATTTTGCTTCCTTTGATGTGTAAACTTCCCGCAGACATCCAGTCTGCACTTAGCCTTAGTATTTTCCATGATTTTTTTTTTTATCTTTTTATCTTAATAAAGCTTCGTGTGAAGGCCGCCTGATGTTTTTATAGCCCTGACACTTTACCCGTAACCAGGCGTTTTTTTTATTGCCTGGAGAAAGGGAAAATCCTATTATCGTTTCTTTATTTTCTTAATGTGTGGTCAAGATACAATAAAGACAGTTTTTGACCAGGTCAACTTAAAATCTATTTCCTAAAAGTTTACCTTTTTTCACATCAAATCACTTAGTCAAATATTTTATTGGAATCCTGGTAGGATTTAACAGTAATCTGATACTCTTTTCTCTTTCACAATTTTTCTTATAAAGAAAAGGCGTTTATTTTTTTCTCTTCTTTTTCACTTTTGTTAAACGAAAAACATGTTTTTAAACTATTTTTCTATTCTTAACCATTTTCTATTCTTAATCTATTATAATAAAATACATATTTTACAAATCCACCTTAATATACGCCTAGTTATCGTGTCACAGATATAAAGATTAAAATATGATTGCTAGTCTCAATAATTAAATCCATTATTGAAGAGAGACGCAGCTAATTATGATGCAGCGCAATGTGATAGCCTTGTGTCAGGCTATATATCAGCCGATAGTTCGAGAATTATAACGAATGAAAAATAGCAAACCCAGGCTCAGCAACCGGATTTATCGTCGTAGAGAGACGAAACTAACCAAGATACAGCGGAATATGATGGCCTTGTGTCATGCTGAAGAGCAAACAAAGAAATTTAATGTTGGAAAAGAGGAGAAAAGAAAGCGAGCGTGTTGTTTTTTTAAGAGAACTGAATGCTATACATATTAAAACAAAAAAGAGAGAGATAAAATATAAAAAAGGAAAAAAGAGAGATAAACGATAATTATGAGAGAGAGTGAGAGAGAGTTACAAAAATCCTATTCTATATTTTTATTTTTTCTTCCGGCCTGTAGATTTGCACACATCACTAATTCTTAAAAGTATTTTATTGCATACAACATTACACAAATAATAAGTGAAACCCCATTCTTTGTGGTAGAGATTTTTATCCTATCGCCCGGAAAAATCAGATTTTACTTCTATTCATAATTGTCAATAAAAATTAATAGTTTATTTTTTTAATCACATGTCTTGTATTACCTTTATTTTGTTGTTTGTTCGAAAAGTCTTTTGTTAAAATTTTCCCATGTGCGAATAACAAAATCTAATCAACGTCTGACCTAATATCAAGTAAATCCTATCAGCATTTACCTGGGATTTTGATATTATTGCAAGTGAAGACATATCATTGTCACCCTCGAAGGTGAGGGAGCCTCCAACCGGAAAGGGTTGTGACATGTAATATGGGGGCTCGTCCGGGAACGTTATTCTGAAAAACTGAAAGCACAGGAAGTAACACCGACAAGTAGACAAACAAAATGGAGAGAGTGAAAACGGATCCAGGAGCGAAAGTACAACCCGAAACCGGCAGAAACAAGAACTGCTTCTAGAAAACCATATTCCAAACTTTTCAGTGCAGTTGCACCGTCGACTTTTTCTATGATCAGGCGAATCAAGTGAAGGTTGTCCTAAATAGTCCTGCTCCTCACAACCAATCAGACTATGCAGGACAAGCTGCAAACGGTTAGTTATGATCTTTACCAAAATCTTCAACTCTGCATTAAGCATAGTTAAATGGCGAAAATTACGTATCCCATCCTCACCGCTTTTGTAACAACTTGATGACACCACAGATGAAGCGTTGGAATATAGTCCCATTCTTCAACCATCAGCGCCAGCAAAGGAACAAACATGGGTAACTACTTCAGTTACACTTCAAAGGATAGACCCTCTATCCTCGGAGTCTTGTCTCGACCGACCTGCTTCAGCGCTTCCTAGATTTCCTCATCTGTGATGGCCACTTCGCACCTAGCCGATTCAGACGCCTCGAGAAGAGAAAGATCAGCCAATTAGGAGTCGAACTGAACAGAACTTTGTCCAGGCTCCCTGGTGAAAAGATCCTGAAGAAAGGAACAAAACGTCTCACAAATACCTTCGTTCGTAGCCTGTCAGACAATGTGACACTTGAGATGTGACCATCCGGCGCTCGTCGCAACTCCTCCTGTCACAATTCAACTACCAAGTTTGTCGCCTCGTGGGACATTCTTTTTAACTGAGCTCTAACTAATTTCTTGATAAGCGAGGAAGCCAGCTACACCCTATCTACGGCTATTTCCCCACTATCTCATGATTTGATGCCCACCTCTAATCTAGATTCTGCTGTCGTTTGCACTGCTAATATTTCTAGATGACTATAATCAGCCGCAAACGGCCTAATGACAGACTTAAGGTGGCTCCAACACTTATTCCCGACCACACTTCCCTTTAGTTCCCGCTTTAAGATTAGTAAAAACTGATCACGAAAATCCTCCTCCTCAAACAACGACGTGTTGAATTTCCAATAACTAGTCAATTTAGGCTTAGGCTTATCTATGTTTATCCGAACTCAGACACGCCTATGGTCCATGGAAACTATCGAATAAAAACTTGGACGAAAACCTTGTTGGCATTTGTGAGTCTCTTTCTGCCCGAGCGTCTCGCCCCACCAGTCGATCTTCCTCACCCTCACGAAGCCGGACTTTTCTTTCTTTCTTTTTTTTTTTTTAAATTGGCTCCAGAATTGTATTGTTTTCTTTATTCCTAATTGGCCTTAAAATACCACGTGACATGTCAACTATTACGTCCGTGCGATATTTTGGCGGTATATATCTAGATTATGATGACTAATAAAACAAACTTTCTGATTTGTATTCCATATTTTTGTTGTTTTTTTTTGTTTTTTTTAGTTTTTTGTTATTGTATGGGTTTAATTGGTGTGTTGTAAGATGTAAGCACTTTGTTGTAAGATGTAAGCACTTTGTTGCTTTATAAATATTTTTAGTGTATTTTTTTGTTTATGCAGCTATTGTATTTAGTGGCGAAGCAAAAGGGAGCTGGTTAATGTTTCTTTTGTTTGGTCTTGTGTCAGACATAACCGAACTCCCTACAGCTTACAAGTTTTATGCAGCGTTATAATCATCAGAAGGTTGGTTGTCGGTAGGTTGAAGTATGTAGATTAGTGTAGAAGAGTGGAATAGCGTAAGAAGAATAAAGTATACATTTTGCATATTAAAATAGAAATTTATTAAAAGGAGGAATAACAAAATTCGTAGAAATTAATGTTCATTGAGAAAGTTAAGTGTATCAAGAGTTCGTACAAAATGTTTTAGAACAAAGTGCGACCTGACCTTATCTCCGGGTCGATTTGAAGTTGGTTACATTTTAGATGTGCGTCAACACACCGCCTTCTCTGACTGACCGCCGTGACCGGTTAGCGACCATCCTTAAATATTGAATACAGTTACGTGGGGTGGCTCAAAGAACGATTTTTTCTTTAGCTGTGGAAAAACCGTTTCTCTGACGTATTTTGAATTTTGCGATTTGATAACCAATCAGGAAGTTTAAATTGTGGAACAGACTACTCGTGCTACTACTACTATTGGGTTTGTTGTAAATATGATACCTGCTAATTTACAAAACAGCTGTAGTTAGACGACAGTATTAAAGAAATAGAAATCTGATAAATGTAACTCAATGGCAAATATTACGTTATTGTTTCTACAAGCAATATCTGTTGTATAACAGAGTGACGTATGCTGTATAAGCTGGAAATCAAAGTTGATGATCGGTTTGAAATATAACGACGGACACGAATGTAAAAAAAAATATTAACTTATTCTGTTTATTCTCTTCAGTGACGGTTGTGTGCAGAGGGGTAGTCAGAGGAAGTACGCACATACTAGGGAGTGACGGCTAGAGTTGTCTTCCTTGCGTTTTCTTTGAGTCCTCTAGCTTGTCTGCTCGCTCGACCCGGTCTTATATATATGTCTTGGTCCAATTACTTCATCACTGGGCAGGCATAATTGCCAATCGTTGTCATTGGCCAGCTGCATTTGGTGTAATGACATAATTGTTTATTTCATTGTTCATATTGTTTCCAACTTTGATATGATGATGCAACGCCTTTTTTTTCTGACACCAAAAACCATATCTTTTTGTTGGCTTACTAAAATGCAATCAATTCCTTTCTTCATTGTTTATATCTCCGGTCCTGAACGTTGTTTCTACATTTTTTTCGCTTCTAATCGAATAACTTAATTAAATTATATTCCGCATTCTCTATTGTTTTGTATTATGTATATTGTGTTAAAAACGCCTTATTTCAAATCGGCATTTTTGACACAATACACTTTTTTCTGCATTCCGGCTTCGATAAAAATCATCGCGTATTTCTTTTTAGCCTTTGACAGGAATAAATTCTTTTTAAGTTCAATTATATTCTGTTGGTTCTCAAGGCATATTACATTTGAAGTGATGCCAGTTTCAAGTGATGGCAGCAAATGGAGTGTTCTAGCAATACAGGCCATATCATAAGCTTATAAAGAAATTCAATCAACAAATTACTATTAGAAGAGGAAGTGCAAGAGAATAATTCACAACGTCAAGAATGTATATATTAATTTAAAACTGAAGTTTAAAGCACTATAATAAAGTATGTTTTCCTATAGTAAAAGATTTTCTAAGTTTCTGTAATTATTATTGGCCTGTTTTTGATTAACTGAAAATTACATTTTAAAAAAGTAAGATATAGATATTACAAAAAATATTAATATCAATAATTTGAATACCATAAAAAGTTGTTTTATTGAATTCCTCATTCCAAAATAAAGTTTCAATGTTCCATGCAAGTACCTCCAATGGATGCCTTTTTATGGCACTATTATAATTTTGAGCTGTTTTACTCTACTTTCAAATTGCACTTCCAGCTGTTCTTATGTTGTGTAAATATGGATTAAATATGTTCGTCCTCGTTTTTGTGAACAAAGGAGAGGTTTATCCCTTGTTTCCTATTTGGGATTGGGTTTCCAGTTACTTCTAAACTCTACTTCAATTCTGTATTCCAAATGTCTGCGCCTGAACTTTGACATTTTATTCACTAATTATTTTTTATGTCCTTGTAGTAGAAGCCTGGTCGTCTAGTGTAGTTACCTTTTGTATGCCCTTATGTCAGACCACCAGACTTCCACGTACAAGCGTAGTTGATACTCTTTTAGGATATTGACGGTTCTTGACAAGGTTAGCAACGGTAGAGAATGGACAAACACAGATGGTGTATGAAAGGCATAACAAAATATATTTATTTAATGACAAACAGACAAGATGAAAAAAGAAAGATTGCAGTATCGAGTTCCTGGTTTTTGGAATAGAAGGTTTGACGAATCTGTGAAGTGTGCGACTGATGTGAGGTCGAACGTTATTGCGCGCCAAGTTGTAATGGTTAGCGCTAAATGTTCCTGAAGAGGAAAGGAACCGGAGTCGTAGAAAAGATTATTTATAAGAATCCCATTTTTTTTAAATAAACGGTACAAGGAAGGCAACTTGTCTATGAATGCTTGTGTGTAGAAGGATCAATAGAGATGAAAAAAAAAAAAAACAGGTTAACACGATAGGTTATGAAATTCCGACATCAGTTCGACCAAGGTGGAATCAGAGAATTTATAAGTTGCAAGATAAATGTTCTTCGGTATAGACCAAGGAAAGATCAAGAAAATACAAGTACCACGTGTAAGCTCGTGGGTTCTTGACTTACTTCTTGTTTTGGATGAGAGGTAAGGCTCGCTTGACTGTGGCAACAGTTGTTTAAAAGATGCTAAGTTGTCTGTCGTCGGTGAGTTAAATGTAAGCGAACTGTTGAGCGTTGAGAGAAAAAGGAATTATCTTACGTGCGACGATCCTTCGACGAAGATGGATGTAAGTACGTATAACTAGAACTTTCGTTGTAGCTATAATTGACAAGTGGAGATTCTGGAAGAGTTCGTGACAAATGCTTTTTGGTAAGAGAATGTCGTATTATGTAGGACAGTCGGAAGGTTGGGCTAGGAGCGTGTCAGGGATTGTAAAAAGGTAGTTTCAGGCAAAGTAATTGACTATAAAAAGGTCTATAACCGAAATCTAGGTGTTTGAGCCATATGATGAAAAGAGAGACAAAAACCGCGCCCTCCCAATTCGATGCCTGCAGAATGTCTGTTCGTACGTGGATACTTATTTAGCCGGGGATACAATGTCACGTGACTCTTGACTGACGGTATTGGGATCGTCCATATAACGACTTTACCCAAACACATAATATACTGTTCCTCCAGCAATGATCTTAGCCATTCACTTCCTTTGATTGTAAACCGACCAATCACGTTGCTTGTTACATGTTCCCGCCGAACGAGCATGGAATAAGCGCGGGGATTGAACTGCCTATTTAAACAGGAACTCGGCTTTGATCGCAGTTAGCTTCCGATTGCCTCACGAACCTTTGTCGCTCGACATAGCGACCCGAACTAACTCGTCATTAGCTACATGACAAGCCCACCAAACTAGATTCCATCGTCTAGCTGTTCCTCTTCGACTCGAACATTACGAACAACTGTAGTTTAGTTCTTCAACGAACAATTCAAGTAATATTTCCTAAAGTTGATAACTTCTATCAACTACTTTAACAAATATTTACTTCATTGATCAAAGGTATGCAACTCTGCATTCACTAACTCTTTACACGCACACACCCATTCTGTCACAAACAATTTTCTAAATTGTCGTCATTCTAAAACGTTTAATTTTGTCTCAAGAATTGTTCTATTTGTTGCTGAACTTTTATAACTGACTTTTCGTCAACCAATCAACTTCATGTTTTTCGACTTTTTTAAACATTTCACAAATCTGTATATTTTGTATATAAATGTATTTGAATTATCGTTAATTGAAATCTGTGTTCTTGCCATTATTTCACTTTTCCAATCTTTGACAGTGTGTTCTTCTTTGTTTTATTTTTTGTGGAAATTGAACACCAACAACCTTCGTAACTGAAAGCCTACTGACAATCTATTTATTTAAACAATTTCTACCGTTCCACAACAACTTTGAATGGGTGTCCATTCAAAATAGTCACATGCCCTAACGTTGAAAACGTTGGGCCGTTACTCAAAGGGTAGCAACGACGATGAAAACAAGAGAAAGAGAAAAGGTTTCAAGCAACCGTTGACGGAAGGAGGGATGTGCTGCTATCCTCCACCAATAGGAGTAGATATGTTTGCTTATCGCCCTCTTCTCACACCTCACAGTATTTTGAACAGGAGTAGAATTTCATCCCTTGTTTACTGTTTAAAATTGGATTCCCGGTTCCTGTTAGTCTACTTCTGTGGAGTTCAAGAACACCCGGATTAAAAAGGGAGATTTAATGCGGGCTATCCGGTCCACAAAAACACAACACAAATTTCAAGAAAAGACAACGCAATAAAAATGTTGTATAAAAATATGAAAATGTTGTATTTGACAATATATATACAATATAAACAATTTGTACAATTATGTGTATCTTTTGTTTGATATTAAGGTGTACGTTGAATTTGCGTGCATGTTGGTTGAATAGAAAAGTGTCTTTTGGGTTTGCGTGAATGTCGGTTTGAATATAAAAGTGTCTGTTTGAGTCTGTAATTAAACAGAGTAGTAGTACTAAGTTTATTTCCTTTTTATGTATCAGCAGTTAAGCAGGTAGAAAAGGAAAGTGGTTCAGATTGTGTTAAAAAGGAGTGTGAATGAGAATTTCCGAAGGGAGAGAGAGATAGTAGTAATTGGTAGAATGTGTGTGTAAAACGATGAATCAGTCGACTTAACTTAGTAAGGCTGTGTTGTTTCTCCTTTCTGGTTGCTGAGAGATGTGAAAAGTTTTATGGCCGTTGACGAGGTCTTGTTGTAGATATTTCCACGCTTCTTTCCGTTCGTCTCGGTTACGAAAGATTAGTTTGTTGGCACTGGTCACTTTGATGTCGACGCCTATCTTACTGTGCGTATCTGACACTGCGCCTTTTCGGGCTTGACTGGCGTGGATGACTGTCTCGCTGACTGACAGATCGACTGCTTGCTTGAGTGACGGATCGACAGGCTGCTGTCTCTCATTGACACTCTTGACTGACTGCTGTGACCGGTCAGGGTACATCCTTAAATATAGAATTCTGGTCACATGAGAAGGCTCCCAGAACGTTTTTTTCTTTAGCTGTGAAAAAAAAAAAACGTTTCGCTGACGTATTTCGAATTTTCGAATTTCTCGATTTGTCAACCAATCACGATCTAGGGTTTCGCTTTTTCTTGTGAAAAAGAAAACTTCTAGCCGTTTGGATCCTCTTTAGCGGGTGTGTAATTTTACTTTGGGTTTTTTCCCAAATGTTGTAGTCGTTTGAATTTGATTTTGCGGGTGTGCAATTTATTCTGTAATTTTTAGCTAGTTTTGTATCCTATATTTCAACGTTATATTTCTGACGTCAATGACTGAACTTTCATTAATTAAACTTGATCTTTTCAAGTCGAAATTTTCGAGTTAACAATCTTGCATAGCGCCAAGAATTTCATTGTCTTTTTTATGCTGATACAATACCACACAGTAATCCTCTACCTTGAGTGACTACTGGGCCTTGAATCGGGTAAACATTAGTTTTAAAATATTTTAGCATAAAAATATGGACAACACTTGAATTCAACAAAATTTGAATGTAACAAAATATTTTTAATCCATGGAAAAAGAACCGCCACAATACTTATTAATATCTTATTTTGCCATTACTTTCGTTTAGCAAATGTTTGTTTATTAAAAAAAATGCTTATTAATTTTGCAGCTGCTTGAATTTGCGTTCAGTTAAGACAGAATTTTCTAATAAACATTATTCTCTTGGGAATTCTTTCATAATTATCTTTCTTTAATAATGTAGCAAAATAATCTAAATTCTAAAATGAGTAAATTCTCAGTGGATTTTCTTATTTCAAGTCTCTTAAAATGGAAAATTTTGCATTTATAAAACAAAAATATTTCCATAAAATAAATTATTGGTTTAAATTTTTTAACGAGCAATGTTATTAAAGACAAACATGTTTATTTGGAATATTTTTCGACTATTTTCATTCTTTGTTTTCGTTTTCCACATTTCAATCAGTTCATTTCAGTTTTCTTTAGGTGAAATTTGATCCGGTATCGGATACATCAAGCTTTGTTTTGTTTTTTTTGGTTTATATTTACTTATTTGTTTATTTATTTATTTTTGTACCGGCAAAAAGAAAACAAATTGTACTGTGTTGTCTTTTTGTCCTACAGAGCTTCATATTTCCTCAGCTGTTTGTGGAACTTATTTCTTTCCTTCTTTTTTCTTTTATTATAAGCTTTTCTGTTAATTCACCCTAAAATATTTATTCACCCCCCAAAAATAATAAAGGATTTATATTTTCTGAAAGTCGCACCAAATTTTTCTCGAGGCTCTTCAATTGCGTTCCGGTTGGGTTGATCTTCGCAATCGCCCCAAATGTGGGCGACTCGAATACGCTATTTATAATATGTGTGTGTGTGTGTGTGTGTAGAGGGGGGGGGGGGGTCTTTGTTTGCGCTCACGCCGATAAACAAGCTAAAAAACAGATTTTTTTTTTGTATTTACCTCAAATATATTCAGCACATACAAAATGTGAATAACTCCCTGATTTTTGGTAATTTTTCCATTATGAGGACTGGAGTTGCTTCGAAGAAAGCTAAACAAATTTCGATTTCAAATTTCTTGTGGGCGAATTAATATATAGTGGGTTATCCGTTCTAGTAAAGTGTAGTTGTGTGTTGAAACAGATTAACTGAATTTGGCCTTATTGATAGCGGGTATAAAAACAAAAAATGTCAAATTGTGTATAGAAACAACATTTATATATATATATATATATATATATATATATATATTATGTTTTAGAACATGTACATAATTTCTTCTATATATGTCCTCTTCTCTACAACCATATGGCTGTTTCAGTGTTTGGACTCAAACACTTCATCGGGAGAAGTAAGAGTTTAGAATCATTCTCTGTTTATATTTGGTTCGTTGTTGTCGTGAGGGTTGGTTGGGGTTATTGGTAATTAAGTGAATGTGTCTCTCGTTTTGACCGTTAGACTTCTGAAGAATCTGTTGTGTAAGTGTGAATTTATTGATTAATGGTATTATCTGTTGGAATGTACGTTTTATCGGTCGGGTATATCTTTTGGTTAGAATTTCTAAGAGGGCGGCATGTTGAGTGGTCATTTTTATGGTTGGCTATCGTTTAATTGATTTATGTCTGCTGTTAGTGGACCTAATTCATGTATTTACTTTGATCCTGTGTCTAGATTTTCACTTTGAGGTTTCTTAGATAGACGTGATAGGGGTGGGGTGTTTTTTCTTTCCAATTTTGATTTTTCCAAATGGAATATTTTTTTATTTTATAGGGTTTTTTTTTAAAATATATTATTTTATTATTCAAGTTTGGAGTATTATTGTATTTAGGCGAAGTTATTTCAAGAAATCTAAATTTGTATTTGTTCGGAAGTAGATGCAAATTAGCGTTTTATCAGTTTTTTGTAAAAATAAAACACCTAAGGTCAAATGGAAAATTCTCAAAAAAGCAAGAACAGCAAAATCTATAAAAGAACCATACTTTCTTTGCTTTCAAGAAAAAATAGAGATCCTTAAATATATAAATAGTAACAAGCTCTTAAATCAGAGACACGAAACCACAGTAAACTGCAAGAACATTAGGGACCTAACCCTACAATCATGCTAAGAAATACTAAGAGTTCGATTATATATTCTCAATTATAAAAGATAAAAAATGCTATAGAAAAAAATCGATCCAATAAATCCTTAAAGGAAGGTTTATCACTAAAGCCTACACCAATAACCTTACTTAACGCAATAACCTTACTTAAATACAAAAATATTCCGTACTAGAAAAATCAAAATTAAACAAATGGCTCCCAAACTTGAAAAAGAATCAAAATTCATATATTCAAAATCAAGATTAAATATACTACTTCAGAATAATTATATCAGGCACAAAAATAAACTGTAGATACACGTAAGATCTAACCCTACAATCACACTAAAAAATACTGGAAATTGAATAGATATTTTTCTTATTATAAAAGGTAAAAAATGCTATAGAAAAAATCGATGTAATAAATCCTTAAAGTAAGATCTAATGCCCGCAAAAATATCTAAATAAATAAAATCTATAAAAAATTAAAAGAAATAAATAGGATTCCAAACGATAATTTATAGAAAAAAAGAATATAAAAAAAAATTAAAAGAAATAACCGACCCTCTAAACTTAAAATTAAGATTAAACATACAACTTGATACAAAAAACTGATAAAACGCTAATTTGCATTTACTTCCTAACAAATTAGCTGATAACCACGATTCTTTCCTGGCTATAATAGCTGTTTTTAAGGTGCTGTGTGCTCGCTCAACTAATCCATTTGTTTGCGGATGGTACGCCGTTGTTCGTAATCTGTGGAAACCTATTATTTTTTGATAGTTCTGAGAAATAATTCGGATTCAAATTGGCTTCCTCTGTCTGTAACGACATGAAGAGGAACCACGAATCGGGAGATCCACAGATCGACAAAAGCCATTGATATTGATTTCGCTGTAATTTCTGTTATTGGGCATGCTTCTATCCACCGCGTGTTTCTATCGAGGTATGTTCATAAATATCGGTATGGTGAAAAATAAGAGTCAGTTTGGTTCTTTACTGGTGGTAAGAGACCGACAATATCTACATGCACTGTTTCAAAACGACTGGAAGGTAATTCAACTGGATTTACTTTACTCTTTGTGTGTTTTATTATTTTTGCTTGTTGGCAATGCTGGCATTCTGTGCACCAGGTTTTTATTGACTTGTCCATTTTCGGCCAATAGTATCTGGATTTTATTATTTTTCTTGAAGATGTTATTCCCGGATGTGAGAGATTATGCAGACTGTCAAATACCGATTTTCTGAGCTTCTCTGCCACAAAAGGTCGTGGAAAAGATAATGTCGTGTCACATAATATGGTTTCATTTTTATTAATTGTGTATGGTTTCAGTTGATCTTTGAATGTCTGAATTTCATTGTCAGTAGCTTGATGTTTCATTATTTCTTGTAAATCGCATACATCAATAGTGATCGCACTGACAGGTCATGATAAACAATCAGCTACTATATTTTGTGAGCCTTTTATATGTGAAAAAGCATTCACATATTCGCTGATAAAACAGAGATGACGCTGTTGTTTATCTGATTTTAGGGATGATTGGCTTTTAAAAGCACTGCAAAGTGGTTTGTGGTCCGTCAGTAACATTACATTTCTGCCTTCTATTAAATGTTTAAAATGGAGTACTGCTAAATAGGCAGCTAGTAGTTCTCTGTCAAAAGTGGAATATTTTTGTTGGGTTTGGGATAATTTCTTTGAAAAGAAACCTATGGGGATGGGTTGATTATCAAGTGCTGCACCCACCGCATAATTCGAACTGTCTGTTACAAGTTGATAGTTGTTCCGAGCTGGGGAAATCCAGAACAGTTACATTTAATAAAGAGTTTTTTATATTTTAGAAAGATTCAATTTTTTCTTTTGTTAAGGTTAAGGATTTTGAATTTTGGTTTAAACGTATTTTTTCCGTGAGAGGTAATATGATATTGCTGAAATTTGGCACAAGTTTCCTGTAAAAATTTGCCATTCCGAGAAATCGGCGTAGTGATGTAGAATCATTAAGTTGAGGAAATTCACTTAATTCATTCAACTTTTTGGCACTGGGTTTGAGACCATTAGAAGAAATATGAAATCTTAAAAAGTCTAACTCATTAGCACTAAATATGCTTTTGGAGAGGCAAATTTTAAAATCGTACTCACTCAGTTTTTGTAGTACTAGGTCGACATGCTTGGAATGGCTTTCTTCATCTTCTGAGAATATAAGGATATCGTCGATATATACAAAGGTATAATCAGTATCACGAAAGATATTGACCATCATTCTCTGAAAAGTACATGATGCGTTCCGTAGACCGAAAGGCATATAGTTGTATTCAAATAACCTAAAAGGGGTAGAGATGGGTGTCTTGCAGACATCCTCCGGGTGAACTGGTATAAGCAGACGACAGGTCTATCTTTGAAAAGAACTTCTTGTTATGAAGCTTCGAAGACAAAGAACTTATATTTGGGACCTGATATCGATCGGCTTTTGTTATAGGATTTAAATGTCTGTAATCACCAACAGATCTATGTGTGCCGTCTGACTTTGGTACCATGTGTAAGGCTAAACTCCATTCTGAGTTCGAAGGGAAAATTATTCCTGCCTTTAGAAGTTTCTTGAATTCCTCTTTCGCAATTTCACATCTCTGAGCAGATAATTGTCTGGCTCTGGAGAAGGTAGGATGATTGCTACCAGTTTCTATTCTGTGGTATATCTTTGGTTTTGTTGCATTCGTGTCGCGATGATGAGAAATTAAGTTTGGATATTTTTCCAGAATTGTTCGTACCATTCTGTTAGCATCTTTATTGGGTACTACATCTGTATTCATGATAATAGATGATGGATGTGCATCAGATTGTCTATTAGTCATTTTATCAATTAGTTTGTTGTTCTTGCAGTCCACTATTAACCTGAAATAGTTTAGGAAATCGTATCCTAGGAGTGGCTGAGCAGTTTCGGCTATTATAAATATCCAGGTAAATTCCCGTCTGAGGTTCCGTAGCGTGAGATTCAGCACTGTTTGTCCTGAGCATTCAATCTTTTGATCGTTGGCAGACACTAAAGAGATATTGATTGGGTATGTTACAGCTCCATTTAAATATCTCTTTGGAAGTATAGATACGGCAGTCCCTGTATTCACAATAAAATCTAAATTTTGAGCTCCTAACCGTGCGGCTACAATGAGAAGCGGCGAGGAAATGGAAGCTAACATCTCTCGCCTAGTTAGTTTTCCGAAATCTCACGAGGAACTAGTGAAGTTGGGAGATAGCTGGGTTGCATTTGAACATTCCGTTTACTCGGCCATCTGCACCACGGCTTACAAAATTTTGCACGTTCCGCAAAATATAAATGCGCTCGGCAGATTTTAGGTTTTTGGTTCTTGTTAAAAGGGCGAACACTGGTAGGGAATTTATTTTCACTGTGGGAACAGCCATGTATCCTTTTAGTTTCATTTTTATTTTGCTGTCCATTCTTTTGCTTCCCGGAAATCTGTCGAATATATGCGGTGTCTTGTGTATTAAAATATAATAATAAGTCGTCCGCTATTTTCCCAAGACGACCTGTGTCTAAATCGACTTGCGCAGCTACTGGTTTAATAGAGTGAGGTAGGACTTGAATAAATGATATCGTCCTCTACGCCAATTCGACCTACTAATGACATGAGTTCATTCAGATATACTGAGGGACGACCCGTTACTGTCGATGACGACATTAATTTGTCCAGCTTCTTTAGTTTTGTTTTTTCGTAAGCGCCCGTCTTTTAGTGCGTTATAGTCTTTTGATTGCAGTATAGTTGGCTGTATATTTCCTACTATGTCCACAGGGAGTGCTGCCAAAATGTTGTAAAATTTTTGACTGGGCTGTTTTATATTTGCAATATTAAATTGCGCCTTCATTATCACAAACCAAGATATTACGTTTGATTCGAGGAAGTTTGGTGGTTTTATCTCAACAGCTTGTATTGGTTGGTTTTGATTTGCTAAAGTTTCTTCAGCTTCAGTTGCCATGTTTAGTTTGTGTTAACAAAAAATATTCTAATTTCGCTGAAAGTCCCAAAAACTTTTTTTTTGTGTGTATATATATGTGTGTTGAAATCACGTCGCGGTCACCAGTTTATAGTGGATTATCCGTTCTATTGAAGTGTAGTTGTGTGTTCAAACAGATTAACTGAATTTGGCCTTGTTAGTTGATAGCCCACTATAAGGGGGGAGGGTATATACAAGAAAATCAAATCGTGTATAGAAACAACATTTATATATATATATATATATATATATATATATATATAAATTAAGGTTTTTACAAATAAAAGTAATTTCTTTTGGTTGGTACAAAGGTCGTTAAAAATGTTCATAGCAGTAAATGCCGAAATAAGTTTGTGCGTATGTATGCGTGAGCATTTGTCTATTAGGAATGTTTTTGATGTCTCCGCTCTGTCCATCGGTAAGTGGCTCAGGGAACAGTGAAGAAGAAGATGAGAGAGAAAGGAGAGGCGAGCATGATGTGATCGCTTGACGTGGTTAATGGACATGCTAATTATGCCCGTATTTTCTCAACTCGCAATGCTTCCTGTGTCGGCTTTTTATTTCGTCTTTGTGGGTTCAAACAAGTCATTTGGGAATTCATTCCCGGATTTAATTCTGGGCTTCCCATTGGGCGATAAACAAAATTCACGTCGGCTCGCGAAAAAGAATTTGATATTTATTTATTTTTGGTTTTCTGCCGAAACATCTGCGTGGAGCCAGATGCGCGAAGACCAGTTTTGGTCATTTGCTTTCTGGACCTCTGAGGGCAAACATCCGGTCCCTGGTATCACCAAAAATATTTGCGATAAGTAACTTTTATTTGGGCTGAATTAGAAAAGATTCCTTTATCTCGTTACATGAATAGTGCGATGTTTCATACCCCCTTTTTTATTTACCTTCCGGCATTGATACACAATGAGAAATCGATCAAATCTGCCAGTTTTTAGTTTTATAGAGTATCTTCTTTTGATTGAAATAAGATATGTTATTTGTGTGTATGCGCGCACAGGGTCTTAAAGCTTTCACATGGTATTCATTTCCAATGTGAGTTTTAAAATAATTCCAATCCATACATACTGATTTTTTTCAGTTTCTGTATTTTCAAAAAAGGTTCATTCTTATAGTAACTTTATTCTCTAGAGACAGCAGTGTTTTTTTCGTTTTCATTGCATATGATCTTCGGGGTCTGATTTTATTTTTTTAAGGGTTATGTGTTGTGGGTATTTTAGGTGAACACGCAGTTCACATGTAAACGATTAACGAAAAACCATACAAAACTTTTCTTTTTTTTTTCTTTTTATTATTATATATACGGATGTGCGTTGTGGTGCAGTGGATATTGGCTCGGAACGCGAAATCGAGGGACCGCGTTCGAATTCCAGTTAAATTCCTTGCATTCACTTACGCGTGGGAAAGGTAGTAATCGTCTCTTCCCTCCAGTTATGGGTTGAATAACAGGACAGATTGTGTTCTATAGCCTTAGGTGACAATCATTCTACCTCAGAAAGTAATGACAACCTACTGCAGGATACTCTTCTACCCAGAGACATGATTTCCCAAAAGTGTATCATGTATGACACTTAACTGACTGACTGATATTAGCTGTCATGAAACAAAGTTCTCTATATATTTTATGTCCTTTTTCTTTTTAGTCTAGAAATTAAAGCATTGTTTTTAATGTCACGCTCAAGTCAGCCTTTGCAACGACTAAAGAGAAGGCTGATTTACTTCGCAGAAGTTTTGGAAGATATGTGCGAACGCCATGCGTTGGAAAGAGGAAAACCAGTTCTGTTGCTGGGAGACGAGGCAAACGAATGTGTCCCAGCGGTAATCTCCTTTTTCCCACGTTCTGTTTCATCTTTGAGCAAGGAGAAGAAACAGAAAATAAATTGTCTTTTTTTAAAACAACGCTGCCTAATTACATTTGACAAAACCAAGTGGAGTAATAAAATTTCCGGTTTCTTTATTACTAGCATAATGAGAAAATGTATTTTTTTAAATTTATTTATTGATTTTATTTCATTTTCCTGACATATTCTAGAACTATAGCTTTTCAATACTCATCATGTCCTATCTTAAGAGCTCAACAAGCTTCACCTTTGTATTCTGTGTCACTATCATATGGGGTGTTGTATGCAGTTTTGGCTATAAATATTTGAAGCTATGGTGATATTTTAAATACCCCATATGATATAGTACCACCAACAAATTTCTTGAATTTTGTTATATAAAAGAGGAAAGAAAATATGTTCTGGGAGACTGACAACTGCCAAAGAGTTCTTTAGTTACATTACAAGGAAAACCATTCACTGTTGTCACCAGTAATATATGCACCCACATTATAAAGTTCTGAAGAAAACTAGATAAGTTTTACAGTACAAAAAATAATGCCAAAAATGTCAGTTCCAATTGCAGGAAAGTATTATCAGCATGTCGCTGGTAGGGAGTATAGGAAAGGAACGATAGTGATTTCAGTCAGCAAGTTGCTTAATGAAGTAGAATCTAAAAGATTTATTGGTATTCCAAGCAATAATAAACAACTGCTTTAAAGAATAACAAAGACACATATAGCCTGGAATGAGACATAAAGAACCAAACAGAACCACAATAGCCAGCATAAGATTTAGAAATGTGATATTACACACTAAAATGTACACAAATGTCAAATGTTTGAACACAATTTCTCAGCCTAAGGATAAAATTAAAAGAAAATTAAAGATAACTAAATTAAGATGTAAAAAAACTTCAGTATGACTCAATTTACAAATAAACATATGCAATTGTGATTAAGAAAAAACATAAAAACTTAGAATACAATTATTCAAAGTTACTGACATCTGATGAAAACAAAAACAACAAAAGAAATCATCTCAAAGGAAAGGAGACAAAAAAACAATGCAGTGGATGATATAAAACTCTCAGGCTAATTAAAAAGAGACATTACAATGCCAAGTAATGAATATAGGATAATAAACAAAAACATTAGAAATAAATGCAAGCCTGCAGAAGATGAATGGCTCGATGAGAATTGTACAGACAGAAAAAATACCGAACAAAATTATAGAAGACATGCATAATTTTTTTTAAAAATCTAAAAACAGAATACTCATAATACAAAAGTAAAAAAAGTCGTAGTGATGGTACAAATATATTAAACTACCTTCATAATGGTGGGGGAGCATAAGTTGTTTGAAAAATAATGTCTGATTTTTTTAATCAAATTTTATACATTAATGTATTTAAACAATGTTTAAATCAATCATAATAGGAACGCTGAACATTTATACATCTTTGTTTTCAAGTTACAATGTTATTTATGCCTTTATGATAAAACTCTAAAGGTTTGAATGCTATTAAATCTTTGAATGAAGTTTCTGCATCTTATTTATTGTAGAACGTTTATTGGTTTAACAAACTGTCAAGGTACTTGAAAAAGTAGTAGTCCATGGGCAAGAGATCAGGGAAATATGGTGAATGTGACAAAGTCATGTATCCAAATCGGTGAGCTTCTGCAATGTTATGCAGTGTGGTTGAACATTATCATTAAGCAGAGCTGGACCATATCAATTGCATTTTGCTTAACTGAATATACATTTCATCGAGTTGCAGGTAGTAAACTTCAGCAGTGATGCTCTGGTTAAATTTTAAAAAGCTGTAATGGATAGTGTAGATCACCATAATCTTGTTATTGCTTTTTTGACTTAGGAAAGTGTTTGGATGTTTCATCATGAGCAAGCCATTTAGCCAATTGTTTACAATTGTCATAAAGGATTCATTTCTCATCACAAGTCACCATTCAATCAAGAAATGAATCATTTGAATTTTTCAAATACCTTATGAAACACACTTCAAACCTTTTGACTTTCACAGAGTGCATGTATTAATTTACTGAGTTTCTTTACCATGTCAATTTTTTTGAGAGTCAAATACTGTTAAAATGCTGAGACCTATCATCTGAGACATTTGTCTTACACAAGGGTTTTGTTCGACTAGTGTTTTCAGATGCTGACTGTCAATTATAGATGAAGCTCCTCTACTACCTTGATCATCAAGACCTGTGTCCCAACTGTGGAACTTCAGAAACCAGCATCATACTCTCTGATCACAAATGGAACCATTACCCCATGCTCTATTAACATTGGCAGTAGCCTGAAAAGTATTATGACTAAGCTTGAACTGTTGCAAAAAAATCTTGTTAATATTATTGCTGCCAATAATAAATCTTGGTAGAGAATAATAAAAATTATGCCAGTACTCACAAAGACTTTCAGAAAGAGTTCCTGAGAAAAGATATGAACAATCCTTACAGACCAAATAAATAAAGCTTCAGATTCATATATGAGACAAATTAATGCCATACATAACCCTGATGATGCCCCTAATACAACCATAAAAAGTGTAACATGCAAAAGCAACTGCCGAAAAAAACTGTGCCTTTCACCATGAAACTTGTCCTGTATTAGATGAAACCTGCATGTCGAAAAGTACAGTTTCTAAATCATTAAAAATTTAGTGGAAGCCAAGGTCAAAGTCTGAAAATGGAGATAACACCAAGCATAGATCAAAATTGAGTCATACATAGAAAAGTCCATCTTGTTTTTAAGACCAGAAACAATCTGTACTCACTGACACTGTGTGCAACACCCAAAACACAGAAGAACAATTCAGCAATGCAACATTTAACAATATCCAAATATCTTGTGTCTCAACATAAGGACATAACCTTTGCTCTTATAAATATCAGACCATGTATAAACCATCTCCAGTTCAAATTAAACAGATGAACACAAGAAAACACACTACCAGTGACAATGATTCTAGAGATGTCCCAATAAAGAAAAGTTGATAATGAAAGGTATCTTAAAAGAAAAATTCAGTCAAGTGGCACAAGACTGACAGCATACAATGAAACACCTATTAATTGCTATGGCAGCATCAACATTCTATCAACAACTCCAATTGGCAGTACATTTTAATTGTTGATATCCATGGACCAGCAGTCCTAAGATTACCCTCATCAGAACAGGTGAAATTGTTAACCATGCTCTGTTTTATAACTCAACAGAACATGAAACCTGACATAACTGAGACACTAATCAACAAAATGGATGACTTCATCTGAATTTTCCCAGATTACTTCAATAAAATTGGCTTCCTGTCCAGAAGCATGAAATTTTATGTGAGTGAGAACATTCAGCCACATGTTGACCCACCTAGGAAAACCTCCAATTGCATTGAGAAATGTGATAAAAAGAGAGCTTGATAACATGGAAGCATCTTATATCAGCAGAATGGTAACAGGAACAACACTGGGTCTCGAGTCTAGCCTAATCATACAAAAAAAGGTGGAAGCCTACAAATCTGCCTTGACCCAAGACATCTAAACACTTTAAGCACTTAAAAAGTCACACTAGAAAATCCCAATAATAGAACAACTGACACAGTTCAACCACATGCTCACTAAATTTATGATCCTTAGCATAAACTGAAAAAAGTGACTTTGCTAGGGCTTGTAAATAAATGATGATTTCTTTGATAATATGAAAAGAAGAATCACTATTTTTGAGGTACTCATTTAAGCAACAGAAATAAAATTAACAGAAATATTTGTAAAATATAAAAACGTAAATGCTATCGTTATTATTATTAAGTATATTTTTGTGTTTTCTATGAATGAATTTCCAAACTGTTTTGAAACTTTGGTATACAAGCTTGCAACAAGTAGGTTTACTACTTGTGTAAAGTAGAAGAGTACCTCTTTGATTAGCTCTAAAAATGGATTGAGTTCTTTATGCCTATTAACAGTATAATTGATAGTGATATTTACTAGCAAACTGCTCAGGCCGAAGCTACTAATCTACCAATAATAGATCATAGAAGAATACCTTCTTGTGAATTTTAAGGGTGCTTGATATGAGTAGTAGAATTGGCCCAGCTATTTATGCTTTGTAAAAGATGGTCATTGTTTTAGCAACAATCTGTGACAGCTTTTTTCTTCTGACTAAAATTGGATTCTTTTTAGGTTGTACAATTCAATTTTTTTTTGTTTTTGGTGCAGAGTCAGTTTATTAATATTTATGTCTTTGCTGTTGTATAAACTATACAAAACTGGACTATATTTGTTTAAGGTTTTAAAGATTTCAGAGGTTTAAAATTACGGTTTTTGTTATAAGTATGATGATGACAATAATGATATTCAATGAATTCATGATTATAGGTAGAATTTCCTTAAGCTAAGAGAAGATTTTGAAAATGCATGTATAAGAAAAATTAATTTGGACAACACATAAAAATTTTATCATAAAACGTTATTTAAGAAAAAATGCAGTTCAAATTTTTTTTTTCTGCATAGAAACTTTTAGAATAAATTTTTCTGATGAATGTAGAGCTACTTTTGAGGTTGGTCCTTCAAGAAAATAGTTCAGCAACAAAAATGATAAGATAGTACAGTGAAGATAGAGAAATGTTTTGGGCTATTGTTGCAAGCAGTCAAATTAGAGATCTTTTGAAAGTCAAGATACTAAGATAAATGTCTATAATTCTTGTAAGTTCTTGGACAAAATGGTTTTCATTTTTTAGCAGTACAGATTGTCACCAAGAAACTTTAAACTAAGTATAATCATGCAAAATAATTCTCCTTTATTTTCTGCAAAGCCCACCTTGCCAAAAATGTTTTTAAAGATACCAAATTAATAAAACAACTCTCCTCATCCTCTCTTGATATTGATATAATAAAAAATATTCAAAGAAGATCACTAGGAAACAATAAAAACTACTGAAGGATGAAACAGTAGAAAAGTTAGCAGAATGAATAAAAAACTAATGATGGTTATAAACTGTCAAGAAGCCTATATCAACATATAAAATAAAATTAATTCATTAAGATATATAGGATATTGGGTTAATCCAATATTAATTTTTATCTTTTGGATTTATTGTTTGAACTAGACAACACTTTTTTTTTTTAATGATGTGTTACATCTACTGGTCTGTGCACTCAAGAAAACTTAATAAAGGAAATTGACTCTCTAGCAGGGTTCAAAACTGTAGAAATGACTGTTTGATCTGGTGTTTTGTTTCTTTGCAAAATGAAACTCCACACCCTACAAAACAATTATCAATATTTTTAATAAGACATATTGTAAACTGAAACTCACATGATCTATTACTCATGTAAATATATCCTGAAAACTTTATCAATATTGCTAGTGAATATCTATTTTATTGTGAAAACACTGACTTGTATAAAATATTTTTATCTATAAAACAAAGCATTAATGATTTTTCTTGCCTTTTTAAAAAAATATTACACTATTAGAGAATTACATAAAACAGTAGAGTTCACTATTTACAAAATTTGTATAAAATTAATTATTTATAATGTATCAAAAACTAGTTCAGGTCCTATAGGGACTTGATATTAGCTGATTTAAGATTAGATGGTTATGAGAAACATTAATTGCTATCAAGGTTTTGACCACACCAATTTCTTCCGACTAAGTTTTTGGCCTGAAGAGAATGGCATGGTCGACACCTAGGTAGCAAGTAAGTAGTATGTGTTTCATTCTTTGGCATTTTGTTTGCTCTGCATATTCAATTTGTTTGTTTTGATTGTGCGTTGAGCAAATTTTTTGATTTATCATCTGGTGGTCCAACCAGCAACTATTTTACTCTGTGTGTGTGTGTATATATATATATATATATATATATATATATATATATATACAATTGCATTTTCTAAATAGAGCTGACTGGTTAAGGATATCATCTTTGTGTGCAATTCCATGCAAGTATGCAAGTAGAACACCTTATTTTTCAGGAATGCTGACAGTATATCTAACTATAATAAGAATCTATTTTTTTCAAGAAAACCTTCACTATTTTTGGTCATTTATAGGGGAGAGTTAAAATTTTGTCTAAATTTCCAGGATGAGGAGTTATCATTATTTTTATTATTTTCATAATCTAATAGACATCTGAAAAATAGCACAATGGCTAAAGCATTGGGATAACAAAAACAAAAATGAGGAAATGGGTTTTAGTGAAAATAATAAAAAATAGTTTGTTTTTTTAATTGTTTCTATGTAAATCTGAGTGTTAACAAAATATCAATTGAGATACAAATAATGTACTCCATATTCTGAGCTTAACACTTATTTAGTGGTGGGGCCATTTCCTATACAGAGAAGAAAATCCATATGTCACATTAGTAGTATGCAAAATCTATTATCAAATTACTTGTTAAGAAAACATGATACTTTTTCAATAATAAATTGTTTGATGTTTATAAAGCTTGATTGATGGTATAGATGTTTTTTGAGAATATTTCTCTATTATATACTTCAGGAGCAGCTTTAAACCAACTGGACACGTTGTTTTGAAGTGGTCCCTACACCTAAAGAAGTCTCACACTTAGGTAATTTGTTTTAATCTTGTCAAGTACACACAGCAATGGATTGCAATATACACTGCAGAATAGTTTTGTAAAAACTTCTTATTTTCTTATGGATTCTTTAAGTTTTTACATCTGCTAGAAATTGCAAGGCCTAATTAGAAAACTGATGGCAGTGGCCCTGCCATGAGGACCCTACTCTATAAATATAAAAATCTATGTATGTTTATATTTCATCTAGTATGCTTGTCTCTAAAAAAAAAAGTTAAATGCTTGATATACTAAAATTTTGAAAGATAATATGAAAGTATTATTTTTCAATACAAAGTAAGGCAATCAGACATACTGCTTATACAAGGTCTTTGAGAAAAAACTTTTCTGGCCTTTTTATTTGCAAAGTGTCTCAAAATATTTTCAAGGTCAATGGTTTTAGCAACATCATTTTCTATAGTTAGCATTGCCAAATCATTCTGACTCTCTTGTGAAATTATTGACCATAAGTATGTTTAATCAGTTTTAGTTTTGAAAAACTTCTTTCATCTGATGCAACAGCAACAGGCATAATTAAGTAAATCCTCAAAGCAATAAAAACATTAGGAAATGCTGTAAATCAACTGTTTTTTCAGTAATTACCTCTCCATCAGTACTCTGTTTTATTGTAAAATTATATTGTTACAGCACAATATATCCTTAAATACATAACAAAATATGATAAAAATATCAAAAGAGAAATGAGACTCACATGAGGAAAACAGTCTTTACACAATATACAAGGAACTTAAAGTATAACTCTTATAAAAATTGAGAGAAACATGTTTTTATTGTAGAGTAACCTAAACACAGACTCTGTATTTTGATATCCATTTGTTTGAAAGACAAATCTTTTTGTTATTTTTTTATTCATACTATATTAACAGAAAATTGACATGATGACATGATTTCCAATTGCATACTGTAACTCTTAACGTTGACTATGTCAAGATTGTTATACATATAGTAAAACAATTTAATTGATATTTAGATGGTGCAGTTTTGTTGTCATAATTGTTGCTAATAATTAGTTTAATTTAAAATTTTAATGGTCAAATTTAAGTGTCTGCTTATTGCCATGAAACTAATGTCTTTGCTGAGTTTATCCACAATTTAATCAGGCAAGATTTCTGATCCTGTTGTTGATCGCCACATTTTCTTTGCATGTTAAATTACTTATGATCATGCTAATAAGCTTTTCTCTTTTAAAGCTAAACTATAATTATTAAAATTTTTTACTATAATAATTAATAAGCATTAATAGTGATAAATGTTGAAGTTATATTTGAAATATTATTTCATGAACCCACATAAAAGACAACATTGTATACAATTTTATTTCATGATGCATGTACATGACTTTTAATTGTTTAAGAAATTTGTTAAATGGTTACTTTTTACTGTCGCCTATAGATTGATTACAATATTGTTTTATTTGGTAAAGATTTTATACACATTTTCTCTAATATTTTAAATACAAATTGAATATAAAAGCCAATTCTTCTCCCAAATAATCTGTAAACACTTGTCAGCTTAGAAAAACTCCTAAATTATAAGGATACATTTCAATACATCTAGAAAAGTATGTCCATAAAAAAATAGCTTTTAAGCATAAATGCACTTGTTATGTATTTGCTGATGTATTGCTTAACAATTTCATCCAAATCATGATCTGTTTTGTATCTAAAAAAAATTATCATCTTCAATATCTAGTAGGTTTTGCAGCTGTACAAATCAGCTAAAGATGATAGCAAAAAGATATACATGCAAAAAATATAAAATAAAATAAAAACACTCATCTTCAAATATTCACTTCTTTTGTCTAGCTTAAGCAATTGCTTTCTGTTGTAGTTGAAAGTTATTGAACATATATTGGATTTTTTTCACAAAAAGTTAATGTCATTTTTCATAAGAAATATTTATGGAACTATTATATGGAAACATTGGTAATATACAAAACAGATATTTATTTATCTTTCTGTGGCAAATGTTCTAGCATTTTCACAGATAAACAGAAATATGACACCAAACTGATAATACTTACAATTAGAAAATATGAATAAAATTACAAACCTGTATCCCTTTTGAATAATTAGCAGCCTTTGTGGGGAAAAACTTAAATGTAGACTTATAAAATAGAATGTTATCAAACAAGTTTTAAGAGACAAAAATGTTACAACCAGAAATAACAATTTGTAAGATTGGATAAATGTATCCTTAACAAACAGTTACCCAAATCTTAATCAGAAATTTACATTATATATTTTATTTATGTGATTAATATTTACTATCAAAATTTATTGACAAGTAAAGAAATCATATCAAATAATAAATATTTGTTGTGTAAAAATAAATGATTTTTATTAGACTACAGACTTATTGATATACTTTGTACATACCAAAATGAAAGCATAAAATAGAACAAAATCTAATCAAAATGCAAATCTGAGTATGATGATTTTTTTTTTTATATTTCTGTTGTCATTTTGAGTTGTGGGCTCGTTTGTTAGAATAGCTCACAAGTATGCTGGTTCACTATATGCGTCCTCAGAAGCAATAAGGTAAAGAAAAAAAAAAGAAATATTGACAGCAAAGAGAATTTTTTAGCCAAATTAAGTGTCAGATTATGACTATACAAGACTTTTACATAGAGTCCTAGTTTTGTTTTATATCCTGTTTTTTCTTCAAGTACATATTACATCCACATGAGAACTTTTCAAAAACTAAGCATTTATGATTTTTTAAACTAAACTAGAATCAAGTCTTTGTCTTTGCTGAGTTTATCCACAATTTAATCAGGCAAGATTTCTGATCCTATTGTTGATCTCCACATTTTCTTTGCATGTTAAATTACTTATGATCATGCTAATAAGCTTTTCTCTTTTAAAGCTAAACTATAATTTTTTCTTTACAAAATGAAAACAGAATGCATTTCTGAACTTTTACTCCTTCTCAACTCTGCAATGTTCTGCATTTCAGTTAAGAATTCCAGCTAGATCAATCATTTTTTCTATTTTATAGCCAGACATGTTACTCATTGTTTGATGTATGCTAGCACAAAGAGCTGAGAGTTGTTGTAGTATGCTACGATTTCTCCTGCTCAATCATTTTTAGACATTCTTTGGCGTCTTTTATTTAAGAGCAATCTTCTCTTATAAATTATTGCACAGTAACATTTGACAACTAGTTATGTGCTTTCTTATAAATTATTCCTTTAGATTATGGAATAGGTAAAAGTGGGCAGTACTGCTGTGTGTAGTAGAGTTTCTATTATACACTATAAAAACTGCTAAGTATTTTAGCAATAATTTATAATGTAACAATCCCCCCAATTATGACTATATTCACTTTACAGAGGCTATAATATTTATGGGTAACCTACAGTCATTACTTTTCCAGTACATATTTGTATATCAGTTTCTTTTCAGTTTGATTATTCCTTTTGCTTCTTATTCTTTGAATTACTATTGGTTATATTAAAATGACTGGTGGAAATAAATATATCTTATCTCAATATAGCATTAATACCTATACAATATACCTGTAATATAATAACACTTATGTAAGTGGGTGAATAAAAACAAAGGTCTGTATAACATTTGAGGGAAAACACTTTAGCTACATATTTACAGAAACTAAAATTAGACAGCAGTTTGTTCATGCAGTAGATATGGCAAAGAGAAATAAATTAAGAGTTTACTTGACTTTGTCATACATTGTGTAAGCTAGACCATGAATAGCAATATAAAATAAAGTCTAGAACAGATATGCAGTTGTTTTGAGAGATTGGCATCAAGTGGCGAGATAACTTACATTGTGCTCTTCTTGTCAGGCTGTTACATAATGCATTTCTTATACTTTTACATGAGTATAAATTATGACTGAGTCAAAGGTAGATAATTAACCCTTATCTTCCAAGTATTGTTCTTATGTTAAACATAAAGGTTTTAAAGTTGTTGTTTATTAAAATTTTATAAAACTCCTTGCATGAAAGTGTAGTAAAATGTTTGTTGTAATCTGTTTTACATTCTTTGCTGCCACACCTTTGTCCTTGAGCCTCGCAGCTGACTTGTTGAAACATATTCTTTGCCATCTGGTAATCTTCATTCTGCCGCACACCTCAAGCACTGTCTACCAAAATGCCCTTCAAAATTAAATCTGCCTGCTTCTATGTGTGCCTCAGTCAGTTATGCAGTTTTTTCATACCCACCTACAGGCATTTAATTGATCCTAAGGCATGAGATAATTTACATAACCGTGTATGGCACAGGCAATTTTGTGCCTCTTTTGTTGGGGAGATAGGCCATGTCAACTACAGAAAGAACACTTCTGAGTTAATATGTGGTAATGAGTTTCATGCAGCTCTTATGCAAAGACTCAGATTGAAGTTTTTCATTTTTAAGACTTGAAATGCAGTGGGTATGCATTTTACTGTTAACTATCAATGAGCAGTACTATTTGAAGTAATATATACTCTATATTTTTATTTATTTCAAAATTTGCTACAATTATAACCAGACATGCTTCAAATCTGCTTAATATCCAACTGATTTTGTATCAATTCTTAATCTCTGCACCACAAATTTCAACATTTTTTTCAAGTAATCAAATTCCTCAGTAAATGTGATGAAGTTTAAATTTTTTTTTTTTTGGTTGAACCAACCTCAAAAACTAGGTAGATAAATAATGGGTATTGTAAGTGATGGATACAATATCATATGAACAAATGAAAAATAAAATTAAACATGAGTAGGACTCATACAAGACAAAAACATGAAGAAATATGTTCCGTCAGTTGTCTGGCAGAATTCTCCTAGTTAAACTGAAATGGAAACCTATTAATATATAGATTATAGTTGTTTATCTACCAACAGAAGAAAATATAGAGGAAGAAATTGATAACTATTACAGCACACTTCATAGTACAAAGACAATGCAAATTGCAGGAAATTACCAACATCATGGGAGACCTAAATGCTACAGTAAGAAAGAAACAGGATGGTGAAATAATTGACAAATATGAATGAGAGTCCTGTGATAAAGAAAAATGGGTTCAATAGTAAACAATAAAGTAATAACCAACAACTGTATCCAAGGGCATCCAAGATGCTTGTGGATATGGAGAAACCCAAGAAGAAACAAAGAACCAGGTCAATTACATCCTCAATAGGATGCATAAAATTAAAAGTGGGAGTGTGCATAAGAGAACAAAAAATACTAAAAGGATAGAATGAATACATTGGAGAACTCTTTCACTATGAAAGAAAGAAAACTACAATACACAAAAACATGGAAGAACCTAGAATATTAAAGTCTCAGGTAAGACCAGCACCAACCATAACAGTAAGAAAGCAGCAGGACCAGGTGGGATTTTAAATATGATGCTATCAACCTTAGATGATTTAGGGATAGACAAGATTAAAAAAATAATAAATATGACAGTGACAATATACCAGAAAACCATAATAAATCCATATTTATAGTGCAACCTAAGAAGCAAGGGATAAATAAATGTGAGTGACATTGAATAGTCTAATGAGTATAACAAGTTGAACAACTAAATGGACCACATAACTAAGATTATCATCTGAATTCAAGAATTATTTGTTAGTGGACACACTCTTAACATTAGATACACAGATGTCACTGTGTAGATGGTAGACACAGTAAAAAAAAAACAGCAGGAATGTCTAGACAAAGTAGTAAAAGAATGTAGGAAGAAAGGATTAACTATGAATTGCAAGCAGACAGAACAATGGTTGTTAGTAAGAGGAACTGTCCAAAATGCAAGCTTCAAATTGGAGAAAAATCAAGCAAAGAGGGAAATTTAACTAGCGAGGGAATGTTTTAACAAACACAAATGGTGGATTAAAATAGTGAAAGATGCCTTATAAAAGCTAATTGAAAATTGTCCTTAGAAACAGAGAAAAATAGTATCAATCCTCATAATAATGACTTCTGGAGAATTTCCCTATAAATCAAAAGGAGATTGAGACAACTTGTGATTCTACAGAAGGACACTGAGAATACCATGAATGGAACATGTGAACTACCAGGAAAATGGGAACTAAAAGGATACTTATACTTTGAATCAGAAAAAGTTAAAACTTCTGAGACTTAATGAGAAAAGATGGCATGGAGAATCTGATGCTTTCAGGACATATTGAAAGCAAGATAAGCAGTGGGAAGTACTGAATAAATACATAGCATAACATATAGGGATTTGGAAAGGATAGTAAGGAGACAGGATATGAAGTTGTACAGAGCCATGATCGCCCACATCCTGAGTGGCCACAACATATAAAATAAACATTTTAAAAGTTCCAATGAATTTTTAATTATGACCAAATTACTAGAAAGTTATGTAAAAAGAAAAATAAGAATTGCACTTTTTTGTGACAATTTGTGATACCTAGGTTTTAAAATAAATTTTGATAAATGAAAAAGCTTTTTTGAAGTTTTCATTTCAGCTTTAATTGAAAATTAAAGGATTAAATTTACTATTTTCAGTAAAGTGTAGTGTATTTTTCAAACAGAAATTATATTGATTGGAATCGTTTTTTTTTTTTCTAAAATAGCTGCTTAACACTTTTTTTTTAGCTCTCTTTCATTGCAATGTAATTTTCTATTAATAAAAGAAAAAAATCTTCCGAAAATAAAATATACATTTCTAAAACTTTATTTGAGGAATATTAGCTTTATTTAAAGAATAATTAACTTGGTTTGAAACAAGTATTTAGCCTTAAGTAAAAAAAAAAAAAAAAAGCAGAAAAACGGATTTTAAAATGAACAGAAGGGATTTACATATTTTTTAAGCACTTGTCAAGCACTGATAAGCTATCTATTGCTGTCTACGGAGACTTTATCCGTTAAAACATAATTTTAAAAAATAACAGGTTAATGCTTTTTTTATATAATTTTTAAGTATTCAGTAATTTTACAAGTATTGGAAATACTCTGTAATCTAATTTAGGAATGTTGACTTTAAATTTACTATAAAGTTATCGATCTTATTTTGTGATAATATTGTGTATGGTCATCTATACTTTCAAAATGGGCACATTTTATTTATACAAATGAAAAAACAATTCTTAGAGCATGATGATTTGCTTTAAGCTTTTTAATTTTCGCTTAGTAAAAATATAGTCTTCACTAGGATAAAATTTTGAAGAATTTTTAAAAGATTTTGAAACTATAAATTATTTTATAATTTAAAAAAGAAAAAATGAAAACAGTTCTTGCAAAAATTCATTATTCATCGCAATTTTTTTTCTTCAGACTACAATTTCCTTAAATATTTAAAATTTATAGTAATTAAAAGCCTATCTAATGACAGTTTTAAAAGTTTTATTGCATTTTTTATTTTACTATATTCCTAGCAGATTTTTGGGGAAAGCGGAAATTGTTTGGGAAAAAAAATTGGGTGATTTAAATTTTCCAAGGAGTCCTGCGTTTAATTAGAATTCCCTATGGTCCCATGCAGACGAAAAATAATAAAATTATTTTAAAAAAAAAGATTTTTAACCAAAATTTAAAAACATACAAGAACGGGTTAAAAAAATATTAAAAAATAATATTAAAAAATTAATTGGTATTTTCTTTTATTTTAATAAACATTCTGTTGACAATAGAACATTTTTTTAATTAAGTTTGTTTTTTTATCATGCTATGCTATTTTTTACTTCTTCTTTAGGGACAAATTGGAGTGGAGGTATCACTTTTCAACACGCGCAAGCAAAAAGTCATAGGAGATAACCGTAAGCTAGGTTTTGGAATTTTATGAATTTGTCTTGGCTCTTTTTTTCTTATATCAGCTGACAGAATAAAAGTAAAAGAAAGTGGGTGAGTTCCCAAAATAAACATAAGCACCGAACTAAAAGCAGCGATGCTTTATGTATAAGTTGTTTGCTTCTTTTAGCAAGTAAATCGCTGTAAGTGTAATCGACACTAAATCAGCTGGGAGAGAAACCAGAGAATCAAAATTAAGTTAAACCGTATAAAAAATATTGATTGTGAGAAGACTAAGAGCAAAATAGTGCTACAAGTACCATCAACAACGCAAAGAAAAGAACTATTATTGCACGGTCGTAACAACAAGCAAGCGTCATGGCAAATATAGTCATTGTGGTTGTTATTAAGAAGTTGTAACACAGTGGCGGTGCCATCGATCTGAACGCGAGGTGCATGATCATCTATGCAATCAAGAGCGAGGCTGATACTCTACTAGTCTAGTAGCAACAGCAATAACAATATTAGTTGAAGCATCTTATTTCTGCAATAGTAGAAGTAAGAGCAACCGTGTGACAGCAGCAGCCTTTGCTAATGATCACCATATCCCTCTCTACCTGCTGCTATTCTCTTCCTTTTTTTTTTCTGTGTCCCTTTTTGTTTGTCTTTCTCTCTGCTTCTACTTCGCCTTGCTATTATCATGGCCGTCTTTCGAATGCCTGGGCGCTCGGCCTTCTTATCTAATTCCTGTGTATCTGTCGTATACGTTCAGTTAGCTACATGTTGCATTTTATTTGCGTTACTTATTTTACAAAGTGCCGGTGAGGAATTTCCAGATAAAGACACGTGAGTATAAAACTAAAGCCATTATTTTACTTTCAATCTATAAGTCATTTCTGTTCAGCGCATTTATTAGTCGTCGCTTCCCTTCAGCTCCGGTCATTATCGATGATGATGATTTTTTTATGTTGTAAGTTATGGGAAGATGTACGTTACTATGCTCAATTTTTTAAAGATTGTTATAATGAATGTTAACAGTTCAATCATTAAGAAATATGGTTACCTGTTACGATGTCCGTTTTTTTCCTTTTTTTTAGTAGTTCTCAAATCTCAACAAACTGAATTTCTTTCTAATAAGAAAAATATTTCTTGATTTTGGTTGGGTATTGTCATATTTGATTTGTGGTTTTCTTCTTTTTTAATTTCTATCTGTTGTGTGTGTGTGTTTACTTTTTTTCTTCATGTACATTGGCAGGTAAAAGAAAGAATGTCCTCTGATTTACACTTCTTGACTATTTTTGTGCTTTTCTCAATCTATTTCTGAGTTCTTTATATCAAATTTTAATTTTTTTTCTTAATGATCACTTTATTTAGCTTTTTCGCTTTGTTTTTGTATTGAATGGATTACTTTTTGTTTTTTCTTTCATTCATGAGTTTGATTGAATCGTAAAAAAAAAAAAAAAATGAAAATTCAACTATCAATGCAAATATTTAAAAAAGCTTTTGTGTCTACTTCAAACCACTTTATTATTAAGCAATAATTTCCGAAGTAACAAGAAAACAGATTTAAAAATTAAAAAATGTTGTTCTTTAACAAAAATGACAATTACGTTCAAGCTATGAAAATGAAAAAAATGTGACAAGTGTCGTTCATTTTTCATTTTTTTTAGTAATTTATTTTCGAAGAATTTTTTATGTCATTCAAAATTGGTTACAATGTTAAATTAAATATTTTTAATTTTAGTCTTCATAGCATTCTTCAACTTTATACTAGTAACAATATTTGTAACAAAAAAAATGTTTGCAAATCTGTTAGTGTTAAACTGTTAGTGCGTGTCTGTGTGTCAGTTGCTATTATTATCACCAGTCTGATTCTAAATTGCCATAGTCAGTGCATTCTATAGTTAGAATAGATGCACATTATTGGGACAACAACTGAAGGAATATTATTACTCACTTGCTACCATACTTCCTTTCACTCACTCGAGGTTCGAAACGTTTCATTTTCAATCATCTGCCATATATCGCGTAAAACGTTAAAATCAGTATCAGTCTCTCTCTCTCTCTCTCTCTCATACATAGTTAAATTAAATAAAAATATTCTTGTTCATACGAATTTCAACAAAACCAAAAATACATGTTTTTTTTGTTTTATTCGGTACCTTTTGTCTTGGAAGTCTCTTATTTTCGATCTTTGTGTGCTGACATTTTCAAATGTTTTCTTTTTTTATGTAACATTTCTTTCATTAATTATTGCTGCCTGTAGCAGCGAAGCTTAACCAAGAGGTGCATCGAATAATAAATGCAAATCGAAATTCAAAATGTATAAAATTTCAATCCGAGTCATCAAGCTCTTTAGAGAAGAATCGTCAGACGTATTATTGAAAGCAAGCAATTATTTTTCAGCAATGATAATATTTTTAAACGTATGGCAGTTTTGTTTCTTCCTCCATTTTTACAAACAAGATATTTTTACAGCTGAGTATTTTTTTTTTTAGTATTTTTTTTAATCGACTGTTGTCTGTGTCTACATCTCATGAAGGTCAGTTTGAAGATCGTTTACACAACACAACAACAGGCTAAAAAAGTAAAAACCTCTTAATCAGCGATTTAAGATATTTCATTTATTTTTTTAAATGGATTTATTTTTATTTATTAATCGTTTCTCTAAAGCAATCTGGAAATTAAAAATTAATATGAAATGAAGTAATAAAATTTCTTTTGAAGGATACTTTCTAGCGGAAACATTGTGAAGAACAACAATAATATGATTAATTAAGTTTTTGTTGTTTTTCGTAATAACTTATTTAACATAGAACATTTGAAAAAAGACAACAAAAATGAGCTGTTGTGAAAAGAAAACTCATTAAAATAAGTTATTCGTCTTTTTTTACTTTTAAAAAAAGTCTAATTTTCCTTCATGCTAATTAAATTGTCACACGAAATCCAGAAATAAATTTTTTTTAACAGCAGTTTTTAAAGTTGCAATCTAGTTTCCAAATAAAAAGTATAGAACAAAATATTGTTAATGATTTTAAAAATCATAACATAACAATTAACATTTTCAGAAAATCATTTTCAAAAACATAACATTAACAATTTTCAGAAAATGTTAACTTAACCATGAACTCCCCCCAAAAAATAAACATTTTCTGTTGAAATGATTCAACAGAAAAATGAACAGTTGATTGAATGTTTGAATATTTTCACTTCAAGCTAATTTTCACTCGCAAAAATCTATGAAAAAAATAGTTAAAATTATTATTTTTTTGTTTGCAATGAAGGAAAATTAGATTTTTTTTTAAAAGTAAAAAAAGACGAATAACTCGAAAAGGCAAAAGAACGTAACAAAAATTGCAATTAATTGTTCACATCTTAAAGAATAAACAAAAACTAAAATGTAATAACGAAGTAAATATTTTACGACCGCAACCATAGTAAGCAGGCAGGTTCTGCAACAAAAGAATCAGATATACTGAACTTATTTTTTGTTATCCTCCAAAAGTCAGATGTGGTGACAAGAGGATTCGAGATTTTTTTTTTTTGTCTAAGAGTCAATAGCTGACACCAACGGTATTTACTACCTTCTCACTGAGGCGGATGCGACACAAGGTCAATTCTGGGTGAGGATTCTGGGCTCTTAAGCTCACCCCCAAACGAAACTCTACCTTTCGGCAGAGCCTCGTTTAGGGTCCTCTCTGTTCAGAACAAGCTTTATACCGACAGCAATGTTGTCATCATTTGGATAATGAATCGCTATGCATGCATAAGAAGCTAATTTATTTCTGAGGATAGCTAAAATATCTTTTTCGTAAAAAAATCAAATATGAACTTTTCTTTTTGCTAATATTTAAAGAAAACACATGAAAAGACCCTTCCCCTAAAAAATGCTAATCAAAATTCCCTAGAGGCCCTAGAGAGAGAGAGAGAGAGAGAGAGAGAGAGAGAGTGAGTCAGTTATTTCACTAAGAGAGACATTGATTGAATTGAATTTAACAAGAAAAAAAAACATCATGCATTTTATGATGTTTTATTGTTTTACTTTTAGTTTCATATGACATAAAAAAAATCATAACTTTGGTTTGAAGTAAAAAACAAAAAAGAAAAAATGTTAAATGATTCTAGTAAAAAAAAAAGGATAAAAAAAGCAAAATATTGCATATACCAAAATAAAAAACAAAAAATACTGAAAACAGGCAACGAGTCAACTTTTTTGATTATTTTCTTTGTTTTTTTTTATTTCTCTGTTTGAAAACACAGCAAAAACTTTATCAAAAATAAGAATAAGATATTGTAATTTTCCTCTTCAGAATAATAACTTTTAAGACTGAAGAACATTTACATTTTTGTACACGGTGCGATGGATAAATTGTCTTTACGCAAAAAATGAAAATAACACTAACATCTCATTTTAACAGATATATTTACAAAGCTTAAGCAAAAAATTAAGAAAATGTTTTGAAATTTATCCAATTCCAATAAAATTGCCATTGGCTTCAAACACGACCTCCAAACAGCTTCGGAAACTTCTGCAACTCTTCTGGACAGTCACCTTGTTAAGTTGGTGATGCTGTCATAATCCATGCTTTCAGTTCATCTTTGGTGTTCGAAGGAGTTTTATTGGTCTTTCACTCAACTGCGCCCTACACATAATCAAGGGGTTGTAGTCTGGCGGAGTTAGGTGATCTGATCATGTAAGGGGTCATGTGGTCGCAGAAATTGTCTGACAGCTATGACTGGGTTCTCCTGTCTGTGTGACATGGTACAGAGTCCTGTTGCTAGACATAGGGTTTTCCAGTAGCCACCTACTTGAGCCAGAGCAGCACTATCTCCTCCAAGCCACTTTGATATTGGCCTCCGTGTTGTTGAATCTAAAGGCCCTGTGGGAAGATCATGGAAATAAATGAAGGTATAACGTCGCCAAAATCACTCGTGATCACTCCAATCCAAATGCCATGATGACTGCTTTCCGAATCCTCTGCACTGCACTGCACTGTCCTCATATAGACACTCAAAGAATCACTGATGTTATTGGAGCTTCCGGAGCGAATGCCAAGCAGTACACGTAAAGCATGTCACCATGTCATTTCCAAATTACTGACGGAGTGAATTGTGTCATGGTCATGGTACACTTTTGCTCACAGACCATGCCCACCTGACCCTATTGTGAAGTTGACTAAATAAAAAACGCGCATAAGTGAAATTAAAAATATAAAATGGCGACAATTTACCCATCGCACACTGTTTTAAGAAACCCGAGTCTTGTAAGTTCTAAGTGTATGTTTTTTGTGTCATCTTTTTTAACATTATCTTTTAAATTCTAAAGATATCATCTTTTCGTGATTTCACAAAAATCCTTATCATAGCCTTTTTAAATTTTGTTTGCGTTTCCTTGAATTTTCTTGATATTTTCTATGACGCTTCAGTTCATTTTTTAACACGAAAATGAAATATCCAACAACAACTATAAAAAAAAAAATTGAACGTTTTTTTTATAGTTGTTGGATTAAGGTCTGTAGCATCAGTTATGGAGCTTTCATTTAACACTTATTGTTAAGAAAAAGAAGAATGAATAAAAAATAAAAAGATAAACCTTTGGCACAAATTAAAAATAAACAGACGAGTTACGTCTCTAATTTCTAACGTAGACTTTTAGCTTTAATCTTTTCTTTTTTATTGCATTTTATTACACTCAATTGTAGTTATACAATAGAAATTCAAATTGTAAACAAATCTCAATTATTCTGAGTAAAAAAAAAAAAAACTAAGTCATGTCCTCTTTTTTAAATAAATGATATGATGTTACTCAAAAAGTTTTCAGTTAGATCAAAATAAGCAAACCTAGTGGCTTAAATCAATATTTACTTTTATATTTGTGATAAAAATATTTTTTGGTATGTTACTGAAATAGAGTTGTTGAAGATAAGTATGAAAGTGAAACCAAATGAGAATTATCTCGTTGCATTCCGTAATTTCCAAATCTATAACTAATTCTTTCTCTCTTTCATTTACTCACTCACACACTTCAAAAGATAGTTTTCGATTTATTGCAGAATTTTAAATTTTCTTAGATCTTTAAAAATGTAAATACATATCACTGATAAAGTAATGCCTTTTTTTATAAAATGCTGATGATTTCTGAAGAGTTGGTTAGTCATAAGGGAGGGCTGCAAATTTCTTGGCCTGACCAAGAAGGGATCTTCGAAATTTTGATGTTTTGTTACTTTGTAAGATTTTCGAAGTAGGATAGGCGGAGAGCTTTTCAGCACAATCTCTCTCTCTCTCTCACACACACACATACACACACATTGTTTTTGGATATAAAAAGTGAAATAAGCTTAGAATTGAAAAGAATGACAAAAATGAGAGGATATTTTTTATCATAACAGTAAATGTAAAAATTATTTTCCTGTAACTACTTCTAATCAAAGCGTAGAAGAAAGGTAAACTTTAAAATAGACATTTTAACATTAAATTTCAAGAATATGTAATCATACAAATTTATGATCATAATTAGTACTATTAAAGAAAAAGGATCAAAATAACTTTACATTAAGCTGAAAAGTTTTATCTAAATTTTAGAGTGAAAATTGGAAAACTTAATCTGTTAGTGTTATGTAACAGCTTTTAGACTACTTGTAGAAAGAATGATTTTATGAAGTGAACCTAGTAAAACTTGATTTCAGCTGTTGCAAACTGTCATTGTGTGTGAGAGAGAGAGAGAGATGGTCCTGAATCGTAAGTCCTTCAGAGTTATGGTAAGCTCACATATTTAAACTGAAATGAAAAGTACTTTTATATAAAATTTAATATAAAAAACAATATGGTCATTACTTCTCATAATGAGACTTTTCATTCTGTTTTAATTTTGATAATCATTTTGTTAAATGCTTGGTGTTAAATTACTGAGAACAGCAGAGAATTTTATAAATGTTGATCAATCTGTTTGGTTATGCTGAATTGGCAGATATAAATCTGATCAAATTTTCTTAGGAAAATGTTCACAGGTTAATGATTGTAAGAAACAAATAATATCAGAAACATCTTTGAATTAGGGAAGCTTGTGGGGGCTTACTATGCAAAGTTAATTTAGATTTGGATTTTACATGGTACAAGGCCACTTCCCAAAGGAACTTCCTAACTAAATCCTTGCATACCACCATTATTTTTATAAGCATTGAAATCATTCATTAAACAAGCAAATGGAAAGTTGAATGAAATTGACAGAGCATCAATTGCAACTATAAAGTGTATTAACAATAACAAGAAATAACATACATTACATAGATGTTGAATTTGTTTGTTTGAAAGTGTCTTCTGTGGACTGTATGAAAATTGTGTTAAAGCTTTTGAAGTAAGTTGAAATGTTCATTGTCGCTGAAAGATTTATCAGTGTGATAAGAAATAAATGACATCTAATTGTGTCTTGCAATTAGTGTGGGTGTGTGAGAGAATTACTTGATATTGAAGAACGCAATCCCGCAATAGCATGCCGCTATTGCAGGCAGCTGTGACTGCCTTGCTTGGTGTCACTTGTAAACTGCTGCCAATTGTCTGAAAATGCGCGGCAAATCATTTATATAGGTGTTCAAACATCCTCACGATTTGGCGGTAAAAATGTAGTTCCCTTACCTTGATTCTGATTAGCTAGCTCAAACCAATCAGCAAACAGCTTACATTTATTCAAATATAAGATGGTTACATACAAAATTTAATACATTTGTGTGAATGCGTAAGTAAGTGTGTGTGTGTGTTTCCATATGTATGTGCATGTGTCACAAGCTCATAAAATTTCATTTTCAATAAAGAATTTGTTTTCAAGTCAGCAAGTTTGATCTGTATATTACTAACCATTGTCAGGACTTTTTGTTCACTAAGTGAAAATACAATTATAGTCATCTTCAGCAAAAAACAGATAGATTATAAATACATTTATAGTTATCTTCATCAAAATCTTGAAAATGGCTTTAAAATGACTTTTTGAAATAACATGATTTTTTCTTTTAATATTTTTTAAAAATTTATCTTTATCTTAACATATCAACTAGTGCAGAAACTTAGATCCACATTTTCTGAGAAATGAACAGTTGTAATTCTATCTTGAATGCATTTACTAAGGAAACATTTTATTCTTGCTCTATTGCTTCATATTTAAACTTTTTAATGCTAAATTTTTTATCCAACTGTTATGAAAAAAGTTCTTTTCTAAGGTAGAATTAGAAAATTATAAATTTTTTAGAATCTAAAAAATCTTTATTGTTATCTTCAGGTAATACAAATAATTCAGAAATTGAAAAAACTGTAAGAATGAACTATTTTTCTCCCCTCTCTTGTGAGGGCCTCTTTTAAGGCTGTTCACAAATATATTCCACTATTTGTTTTATTGATACATTGAATGTATCTGCAGAGGCCCAAAACTGAGTAAAATAGACTATAAAATATTAAAGATAGAATGATTAAATTCACTATTTGTTTTACTAGTATAAGCATCTTATTACCACATGCTTGTATAAGCTCCAAGGTATGGCAGGTTTGATTAAAAAAAATATAAAAGCTATAAATATTAATGTTCATTTTTGTTACAGATGAAATTTTACAGAATTCATAATTGAAGTCTTAAGCAAATATTGTTTTACTCATCAGATTTTCCTATTTTAACGTTTAAGATGCCTTAAATTCATACTATTTGTAACTCATCAGGTCATCAATAAAAGCAACTCTTTTGTGCTACTTTATATTATATATTTATGAGAGAGTGATAAAAAGTTTTCAGCCTAACCAAGTGGCCCTTAAAAAAATCTAAGTTTTCAGATTTTGGGAGACGATTCGTGCCAAGAACTTTTCAGCTTCCTATCGTATTCTTTGATGTGCTGTATTCTTTCAGGATATGGGTGATCATGGCTCTCCATAACTTTTGCATCTTTTGCAGCTTTAAGCAATGTTTGTCCTCTTACTATCCCTCTCAGTTCCTGCTCTGCCATCTATTTACACAAGCTTGTTAGGTAGGTTTATCAATGTTTCCTTCTACCCCGTTAAGTGTAAAATTCTCTAAACACTCTTTCTTCATTATACGTATCCCAGAAAATTCCATCTTCTTATTTTAAGTACAATTTTTGTTTGCATTTTTCTTAAAACTTCCTCATTGCTCATATGTTTCCTCCATGATATCTGCAGCACCCTTCTGTCAAACAATATATTGCCTCAAGTCTCTTCATCAATGAGGAAATTGTCCAGCATTCACTGCCATATAAGAAGCTTGATATAGGAAACTATATTGTTGATCTAAAGAAATTTGTATGATGTAGCAGTACCAAACTAAGCATGTTTTTTCTATAGAGCCTTTCTCTTGTTACACCCTTCTGCAAATTAATGGAAACAAAACGAATAATGTCTTCCTAGGATCTTTCACATTTTCCCTGATCACATATATGTTGTCTCTTGGTGTTGTTTTTCTCTTTCGACCACATTTTCCTTTGTGTTTTGGACTGACGAAACCAGTTTGTTATTTCACCTTTACGACACAACTGACAGTTGAAAGGTTGACACCAACAATATCTGCAATGTAAGGCTTGCCAGTGTGTTCATGCAGAGTTACATTTTTCATACATTTCCTTGGAGTAATGACCATCACAGACAATGGCTGTAGGACAACTAATCGACAGACATGACAATAGTGTCTGGGCATGATAAAAATCTGATACAATCACGGATGATGCAATATTTTTCAAAGGCAAACAAATTTCATCATACACTTTAAAAATAGATTCATATTACTGCACACCACTACAAATTACCTAATCTGAGGAAAAAATAGAAATCAATAATACCCTGTCACTCCACTGTTACTGACTGTATGGTAAAGCTGCCACATCTGGTCAGGTGCCCCTGCTACTCTCCTCAGGCTTCTTGACAAAATACAACGGAGAATCTGTAACGTGATCGATCCTGTCTTGGCGGACCGGCTGCAACCACTCTCTCACTGATGTGACGTGGCTTCCCTGTGCCTACAAGTACTTTCATGGCCTCTGCTCCGATGAACTTAAATCATTGGTGCCGCCTAGGTACGAATTTACACGAGATACTAGATTGGCAACTAGGTCTCACCCTTTCACAGTGAAACCGATAAAATGTAACCACAATTTCTACTCCAACAGCTTCTTTTCTCGCACTTCCTGCCTGTGGAATTCCCTTCCACATGCCTGCTTCCCTGACAGCTACAATCTCCAGGAGTTTAAGTGCAAGGTCAATAGACACCTCCTAACACACTAACTTGTATCTATTCTTTCAAACACTCTCACCATCTAACCAACCCTCATTCTCGGTACCCTTACCCGTCTATCACCCTCATTCTGACATTTCCTGTATCTAATCATCCTTTCCCCATCACTCCCTATGTAACCCCCTGTGCTACAGTGGCAGTGGAATGCCTTGCTCGGGGTGAAACGATTAAAAAAAAAGAAAGGAAACTAAAGCAGTTGTTTCAATTAATTTGCACAAGTGTGTAGATTTTAATGGGAAGGATATTATTTGTATACAGAATGTCAACATTTCCAGCAGGTTGTTTATTAGAATGCGGATACATTTCCACAAAGAACCATTAATTTACTTAAAAGAAAATGACTTTTGCCATTCCAATACTTTTGGAGGGGATTATATATAGTAAATATCTAACCTAGAGAGCCAACGAACCTACCAAGGTTTTACCTAATATATATATATATATATATATATATATATATATATATATAAATAAATTAAATCATTATAGGTCAGATTTAAATTAAAATTAAACCAGTAAATAGGTGTATTAGAAAATGCTCAATACATGTTTGAATGCAGATTCAGCATGTAAAGCTTTTAGATATTTACATAGGAAAGATCAGCTAGTTACCCTAATATGGTTTTGGCCTTTTCGGTTTTGTCAGGCTATTTGTTTTCTAACAAAAAGCAAATTGCCTGATGAAACTTAGTAAGTCAAAACCATGGTAACATAATTGGCTGATGTTCCCTACCTATACATATATACACTCAATCAGCAGGCCTATGGTATCAAATGTATCAACTCAACCAGCATTCTCATGGTCATCATTTCAAATTAAATTTCTCTATGTGATTCCCACTCTAGAGAAATGGAAAATCTCAAAATAGAAACTCCATTTGGGTTATAGTTCAGCAACCAATTGAAATTAGTTTCGGTTTTCATATCAGATGTCAGCAGCATAATTTGCCAAACTGAATAATTTATAACCTGCATCTGGGAAAAAATTTGGCTAAAATTTGGTGTTCCTATAGACTGATATATAGAAGAGATTTCAAAATTTATATTACCTCTTTTTATGAATATAGTTATAGGCATTTAAAAATGAGAAAAATGGCTATTTTGTGTTTTTCAGTGTGTATTTTGTCAATTGCAGAAACTAAACTAAATGTAGTAATGTAAAAATTCAACTTGAATATATTCATTTAATAAATTTACTTGTATAAAACATTAAAATATTGTGTTTACGACAAATAATTCTTGGTTGATCAAAATCTAGAACCACCATAATAAAATGACAAGTTTTAGTCATTCTTTAACAAGGTTAAAAATAGCGTAGACAGTTAACATCCTGATTCAAATTTTGACTGAATTAGTTTCATCTATTATCTTTTCATCATAAAAATGAAAAGATTGCTATTCATATCTAACTTCATAAAATGTCTACAAAAACTTACATACCCTAGAAAATTGATTAAAAATTCAAACTTTATACAACCTTGATATTCATATTACTATGAATTTTTTGTTATTTTTACACATTTCACTTCAGTATATAATTAGTGTTAGAATAGAGTTCATACATAAAATCTATTGCAAGTATCTTTTGCTATGTTTTTATCTTTACAAGAATCAGATCAAACCAAAAACAGAATATTGCTGTGATATCTGGACTGGAGCTACCCAATCCAAACTTTCAAGCCTTGATAAAGTTCAAAATTGATTACACAAGCCGACTTAATGCTTTATTGAAACTATTGCTCCTTTCCCACAGACAATGCTTGCAAGCTTATTCCTACTATATTGCTTCTTTCATGGCAAATGTCCAGAGGAGCTCTATTCTTTAGTGCCATCAGATCAGACCATTGCAAGAAACCTTGCTACATCCACAAGGTTGAATTTCCCTCATTTGCAAAGTATTCCTTTATTTGGAAGGATGTTTCACTCAGAAAGTTTCTTCTCAAGAACCATTATTTTATAAAATAGACACCCATGTGTGTGCATCTCTGAACACCACCTCTTCATGTCTAGGGTCAGTTAATAACTCTTTGTCTTGAGTAGCTTTGGGGCATTGTATTGAGAGAAGAGAAAATAAATCTGTTGATCTCTCTATAATAATTATATAAATCGTAAAAAAGCGAAATTACTTTTTAAATCAGAAGTCTATGATAACATTTTGTATACAAGTGACAAAAAAACTAAGACATCAGTCATTGAAAAGGTAGCATAAATAAAAAAAAACATGAGGTGTAAGAAAGTAACTTGCTAGTCAAAGACAAGAAATTTCTTACTGATTTTTTCTTTAAATGATCTACTTTCATATAGACTTTTATAGACTCATATGGAATGAATGAAAGAAGATATAAATGAGAATTGTCTTTTGTTTATTTCCTTAAATTTTATCATATATCATTGTAAATTTTACTGAATTTGTTTTTTTATTTTATTTCAATTAAAAAAATTTTTCATTGTTTTTTGTTTTGTTTTTATAAATTGCATATAGTGAAAGCTTGAAAATATTTTAGTTTAAATATAATTTTACTTTACTCTTAGAATATACACTTAAGTTTTTTTTTTAATTAGGAAATATTTAATATTTGTGAAATTAATAACAGACATTTTAATTTTGTACAGGTATTAAATTCACATTTTCACTTAAAGTAATTTTCTTTAACTGATAAAATGCAGAGAAAAAAAGATGGATATAAATTTGTATTGACAAAAAATTATTGATACAAAATTGTCCTTTTCTCATTCTAGATATGAAATGATAATTAAAATATTCATTTTACTTGCTTTAGTTATGGCATATCAGTTGATCAGATTGGAATTAAATAATAACCACAAACTTTAAAACATCATTACTTGTCTCAAACAATTTTATTAGTCAAAATAAGCGCTATTATAATTGACCCAAAATTATCAACAATTAGGCAGTGAATATATTCGACCATGATAAAAACAGATGTCATGAGCATTAACAAGTTTTTAGAAAGGAAGAAATTTTACCTAACCTGCATTGGTGCACACCTGCTGGTATGCATATGTATCTAAAAACCCAAAAATGTGGTAATCAGTAAAGGACAGCCCCATTGAATAGAGAAGGTTGAGTACAGTTTTAATACCTTACTCCATCACTTTTTGCCAGGCATAGATGTATGAGATTTTATGATACTCCAGTAGGATAGACCCCATTTATTTCAATCACTGTTGGCTAAAATGTTTTATAAAAATTCATAAAAAATAACACTTTGCCATGATAGCCTGATCAAATTGTAATTAAATGTGTAATAGAGTAATCACAGCACCAACAGCAATTAGGAGAATCATTTGGGTAAAGATTTAGTCCTGGAAAGGTTGAGTGGGGAGCAAGTTTGTTGACTCAAAGAAAGCTATGTTTCTGATTATTATACATAGACCATCATCCATTAAAAAGAAAAGGTTATTTTTGTGAGCAAGCAAAATGAAATAATCATTTGATTTTTACTTCATCTCTCCCTTTTTTGCAGTTTGTTTCAGTTTTTAACCCAGTTTTACTCCTGATACAAGAGTGTTTGCTTCTGGATGAATCTTGATAGCTTCACAAAATTCCTTATTATGAAGTGACAACTTTCAACCATGATCAGGCTTATCTTGGAGATACAGATTCCCAGAAGCAAATTTTTGGAACCACCAAGATATGGTTGCTCTAAAGTAGATTTCAGTTCACATCACTGTTCAAATTTTTTTGGCTTTAGTGACATAATAGCAAAGTTTGAACACAGCATGAAAACACAAAAATCATGTTTAATTAACATTTATGCAATACTCTACTGTATGCGTAAATATAATATAACAATGTGAAGAAAAAAGTAGCAAAAGTAATTACATTAATTTGATGCAAAAATGAACATTTATTTCTTAACATAATATAGAGAATGGAAAAACACATGACTGAAAAATAGTGATCAATTTGGTGAGTGTTACCTATCAAAGATAATGCATACTTTTTCATTACTAATTACTATATATATTATGACTTAAATATTTTTGTAAGCAACAAATTGCTGGTAATATACTGAGATAATTAGTATATTTGTTACCATATTTTGTTTGCGGCCAACTTTTGGAAACAAAACAAAAACTCTACTCCTTATATATTGTTCAATTGAAGAAAAAATGAATTGGCCAAAAAATTAGGGTAAAAATAAGATAACATAATGAGTTCAGTCATCCCCCAAAAATGTTTATAATCTTTCATTATAGTTTATGAAAACCAAATTTCATTACTCTTCTAGAAGATTATTTTCTGTTTATTAGATATATTTTTATTAGATACATCTTTATGAGATACATGGTTCTAATTGATACTAGTAGCAGGTGTTTGAAATTGTGTGTCAGACAGTAACCAACAACATAGTCACTTAACAGTGACTTATTTCTCAATTTAAATATTTTAATAAGCAAAATTTTGGATCTTGAAAATAACTTAAATACCAAAAATTTAATAAATGAAATGCATAGTAAAGAATCACTTTAAATAATTTTGATTTTTTAACATAGAATAGCAATAGATCATTACAGATGGACTATAGTCAATTTTGTTGCAATAATTAAAATTAATTGATCGAGTTCTCAGAAATAAATTACAAAACTTCAAACTGTCACTTTTACCTGTTAATAGCAAAATTATAATTCTTTTGAAAATATCTAGTGCTCTTCAAAATGCTTTTAATTTTACTATACCCATACTGTTCCCATATGTAACAGATAAATATAGTGTCAAATCATTGTTTTTCAGCTTAATTTTCCGCCACCCCTATTTTACACGCAAAAGAAAAAATTGAAAGTTGAAATATAAAATTGTCAGAGTTTGTCTATATGTAATTTAGTGCATTATTTTTTATCAAGAAATGTCTTTTTCAACAAGATTAAATATATAGAAAAATGTACAGAATAGTTAAAAAGGTGTTATTATGTTCTATAGATGATCTTTGCCCCTCCCCTGATTCATAAAAACTAACTCAACTGAGTGATATATGTATGACATAATATGTAAAGATATAGTGTATTTGTGGCAACAATAGGATGTGAATAGGATTTATAACTGAGTGACTACAAATTATTAGAGCCAGAAAGATGGTGAACTATCTCTAAGGTGGTAACTACTGTAGTTTTATTTTCTTGGTCAACAAAAGTAAGAGTATATCAGGAATATGTGAATTTCAGGAATATGTGAAATATTAGTGACATGTGAAAAGTATGAGCATCCACAGTTGATGTAAGAATTGAACTGATGGTATCACACACTGCATTTTACAGGGTTTTAGTCATCAAACAAGGGTATCATTATTAATATGTGAGAATCTTTTTCAAGTTCATGTGTTGAAGAAACTATGGATCCAGCCTTTTTGAAGAATATTGTGCAAACTGTATCTGTTATGGTATAGACCCTGGGTTGGGATCCAGAATTACTTTTTCACAATCATCCCTGAATCTCATTAATTGTCCAAAAACAAACTGTCCTAAAATCAAATTATTAATTTTATCATCATTTATAATTGTTAGTGGCATAATAAAAACACTGTAAATTAAAATAAATAAAATATTAAAATTTCAAAAGTAAATGAATACAAAAATTATAAATTTTACTATATTTTTTTTATAAAAATCACAATTTTATTTTTATTTAAACATTTCATTTAGAGCAATAAAATGGTATTGAGTTGTCATGTCTCTACTTGCATAGAACCTCTATGACAGTATATGTCTATTTTTTGTCTTATCAAGTGTTTTTATTCATTAATATATTATGTACTTGCAAAGAAAGCTACTAGTCTGCCAACTTGACTTAATTAATGGTGTAATTAGATGCATCTATCCCTACAACAAAAGTAATTGTTTCATCAATCATATACAAGATAGTGTTTTCTGTCTCAGTTTTCAAGCATTCATATGCCTTTTCAGTTCACTTATGATAGGAGCAATATTCTCATATTAAATAGCAATCCACTGGGAATATTATGAGCATACAGCACAAGATAGGGAATTCATATAATGAACAAATAACTGGAATCTTTCAAGATCATGTTTAATTTTAAAATTAGAAAAAAGTTTAACTAAAGTGAGCCATAGAAGTTGCATAGTAAGTAAACTTATGAGCATAGGTCACGGTCTCTCAGTAAATCTCCTAACAGTAATGGTATTCTTTGTACTAATCAGTTAAGTAAATATATCAAAAAGAGAGTTGTCAGTGATTAATTTATCTCTAATGTGCTGAAAACAATCACATCCATTTGTTACTCCAAATGGAATTCAGGCAGAATTAACCATGAAGTGTAAGAGAACAGTAAAATTTATTTTTATCAATATCAATAGTAGGCAGATTTCATGTCAATTTTACTAAAGCATTGATATTGTGTTACAATATTCACCAATAGTGAGAGTAAGCATTTAACAGTGTGAAATGGGAATTGACTATTAGTGACTATTATTCTCTTCATATGTCACTTCAACTTAAGCTCTTCAAGAAGAGCTTGGCTTAATTATTCTATTCTGCAAGTAGTCTCTCTACTTCTGTTGCAATAAAGTATCTCTTTAGAAAATTTTATTGCCTTGACTTAGTAGTAACTGGGATACATTCACTGGCAATATTAGTAAAATTAAGACGAGTGAAAATAGAAAAGGTTTAATTTATTCCCTCCACTAATTTATACAGATGCTCTGATACCATTTCATATAGTCCTGTCCTAAGATGACTCAAGCATATGTGTCAGATATAATATAATTGTATCTCTTCAACTTTACAATCACCAAACAATAACCAGAAGTCTTAGAGTTCAATGAAGTTGATGCTATAGATACAGTATTATAACGTGGATATGTGTGCAAATGTAGCCACTGAACAATGATCAAAGAGAACTCTCAATAATACTCATGTCCATAAGTGTTCTGATTTTCTATTTAATTTAATCCAGGTTGTAGTAGTGGGAAAAATTTCTGATATAGTTTCTATAATAGCAAGAGTTGGAAACTGAAGTGCAGCAGATGTTCAAGGCTTTGCTGAATGACACATCTTTTCAAAACAGCTCTTTTTGACACATCTATTAGATGTAGCTTCCAGTGCTGGACAGTTCTGACAAAGATGCCTATTATTCTTACAAAAAAATAAAAAATTCTGTCCCTTAGAGATAGCAACTGATATTTGGTTTTCAGATCATTTGTCCCTTCTCATATTCATGTTCACATTATCAACTTGAGCATAACCTCTTCTTTATACTTTTCAGCACTGTAATTAGTGTCCAGTTGAATGCTTTACTGTATGCAAATTTTCATCCAATGCCTTAGCCAATAAATGGCTAATAACTGCCTTACATACACTTCATATGTAGGTTTCAATACACACTACATCATCACTTTCACAAGCAAGAAATATATTCATACATAGAAAAAACATTGTAGTTATGTAATTTGGAGATGGTTATTCAATAAATCAAAGAAAATTGTTGAAAGTAGTGCACCAATCATGATCTTCAAACTTTTCATCATTGACCTGGAACTGTCTCAAAAAATAACTTCAGTTGTCCTCAAAAGATTTTATCATTTATTGTTAGTATTAAGAACAATGTTAAAATGTTTGAGAAATAAACTAAAAATCTAAAAGAGTAGAGTATTAAAAATGAATAAATACAAAATCACTTAATTTTACTGTAATTTTTATAAAAATCATTTTTTTTTTAAACATCTCAGTTAAATCACCTTAAATAATTTTTATAAGATAAAGTTCTTATTAATTTTTATGCTCAGAGTAACTTTTATCATGCTTTAAGAATTTCAATTTAGTTTATGATAAACAGAAAACAAATGTTTACTAATACTCACTTGAAGTTTTTCTAACTAAAAATTGATAAAAAAATATAATTTTCTAGCTTTTTATTAGAGCAAAATTAGTTCTTTTTCTGATATCTTTCACATTTATAGATAAATAATAGAAATATTTAAATTCAAGTCCTTCAGTTGTAGACTTAAATTTAAATATTTCTATTATTCATCTTTCTTTCAGGCTTCATTCACTAGTTTAAAAAGTGTTTTAATTTTGTTGGTGCATGTGCGCTCTCTGTTGGTGAGAAGCAAAAGTTTTTTTTAAGAAATTATATTTTTTTAGAATAAAACTAACGAGCATGTAAACTGATACACTACATTGGTTTACTGAAGAGGATTTAGTTGAGTGCTTGTAGGGTTATTAGAGACTATGAGGTCAATTAAAAACATAGCAATGTAGGTAATATCAAACAGATTTTAGTCAGTAACACAATAATCCTCACTCATACACACAGTAAAAAGAACCTTCAGATATTGGAGGCCATCTACATTAAATCCAAACAACTCACACATAATAAATCACGTTTAAATCTGGTCATAACACATTACATTGCATTTAGATATATGGTTCTGTTATCATTTTGAGCTCTCACGCAGTGTGACGTCATAGAACCACATTACAAATTTACGAACTGCGTTTGCTATTTTTTGTAACTGTTATCGTTGTCTAGCAAAGTTTTATGTCAACACAAGATAAAATTGTTGCTGATGGCGGATGTTTTTATGTTAATGTCCATGTAACCTCTCTGAAAATGGCTCATGTGAGCTGAAAGCTTAGAACTATCTTAATAAAGGATTATCCAAATCTTTGAGAATTTTTATCTTTATTTTCACCTGAAATTAAAGTCAAAATACAATGTTTAGAACAGCTCATGATTAAACATAATAGACATTCATTGTCTTTTATATTTAACAGTATATGTTTAAAAAATTATCTGCTGCCTCGATACACTAAATATATACAGGGTGGCCCATAAGTCACTTTACAGTTTGAAAATGAAACAACTGTTTCTTAAATGAGTGTATTTAATTCTTTTTTTATTACACAGTTTAGAGTGTGGAAATTTGTTCTGACTTAATTATGAAAGAATGTCTCTTAAGTAGCCTCCATTCTCAGCTTCACAATGTTGAGCTCTTTCTAAGCTATTCTCCATGACAGTTCTTAACATCGGAGGTTGTAAGGAAAGAATTTCCTGTTGTATGTTTGCCTTGAGTTCTTGGATGGTTTGAGGCTTATTTGCATACACTTTGTCTTGAAGATATCCCCAAAGCCAAAAGTCTGGTGCTGTCAAATCAGGTGAACATGGAGGTCATTCAAAATCAGAATTTCGAGAGATTTTTTGATCCTGAAACGTCGCAGTTAACAACTGCCTTGTGGATCTAGCTGTATGTGCAGTTGCTCCATCTTGTTGCCACCAATACCCTGACATGTTTGCTAACTGAGGTTGAACAAAATTCACTAGCATATCTCTATATCTCTCAGCAGTTACAGTCACAGCATTTTTATTCGCATCTTCAAAGAAGAAGGGCCCAATAACCCTTTCTGAGGTTACTCCACACCATACTGTGATTTTACTGGGTGCATTGGACTCGCATGAACTTGGCGTGGATTTTTGGTACCCCAGAATCTGGTATTCTGCTTATTGACATACCCATTCAAATGGAAATGAGCCTCATCTCCCATGATCAACTTGTGAATAAACTCATTGTCATTTCTTGCAGTTTCCTGAAACCTGACAGTGTAATTTAGTTATTTCTGAAAGTCTGCTGGTTGTAAAGATTGCACAAATTGAACCTTGTAGGGATACATGTACAAGTCTCTTTGAATGCGCTGCAGAGAACTCCGTGAAATGCCAAGTTCTTGAGAACACCTTCGAGTGGATGTGGTTGGGTTCTCTTCAATGCTACACCTCACATCTTCAGTATTTTCAGGTGTACGTACTGAGCGACCTCGTCCATGTCTAGACCTATCATTTACAGAGCCCTGCTCTTGAAAACACGTCACTAAGTTCATTATTGCAGGCCTACTAGGAGGATGTCAAACATTGAAATGGCGCTTATAAGATCTTTTTATTGCAACAATTGACCTATTTTCAAAGTAAAATTCAATTATCTTCACTTGTTGTTTTCTTGTAAACTTATCCATACCAAAAATGTCTAAAGATTCTATTTAATAATTCTGAAAAAAAAAGAAATAAAAATATATTAATAGAAAAAAGTTATTTAATTTTTAAAATCTAAAGTGGCCACCCTATATATATATATATATATATTTTCTAAACATATGCTATTAAATATAAGAGACAATGAATGTCTATTATGTTTAATCATGAGTCGTTTCTAAACGTCGTATTTTTGCTTTAATTTCAGTTGAAAATAAAGACAAAAATTCTCCAACATTTGGATAATTATTTATTGGTTTTCTTCTAAGCTTTCGGCTCACATGAGCCATCTTCAGAGAGGTTGTTTAAACTGAAATATTATCACTTGATCCAACCAATGCTTTTAACCACTGGGCTGTGTTCTTGGTGATATCAGTGTATGAATTTGTGGAACCTAATGTCTCAGTAATCATTTTTTACCAGGGCTCATATTGCAATCTTGTTTGTAATTGTTTTTCTCTATCACTCTATATTAATGGCTCCCATATTGTATTCCTTTCTATGCGTTGCTGACTTAGAAGATTTTTGTGGCCTAGTATATGTGCTGATTCCTTAAGTTTTCATATTTTTTCTGATTTTCTCTATCTATTATAAGACATCAAGAAGAGGCATGACTTGTGGAAATGGAACAATCTACCCTGGTGAACAAAATAAAGGGTTCCATTTGAAATTCCAATCACCTTAAGAAAGTCTGAGCATACAATGGCTGAAACATTGTGAATATAGCAACAAAGATGAGGACAACATTCAGAACAATGTAAATATAGTGTAAATAGTAACAATTTAAGTGGAAATCTTTGAAACTCTTAATTATGTTCATTGATAAAACATGCGAATAATAAGTGCATAAATGTAGGAAAATTTTACAATTGCAGATATTTATTTTCTTTATTATTTTGTTTTGTAAATGAAAATATGGATTAAAAAATCTTGTTGAGTGCTGATATTGTTTTTTTTGTTTTTTGCAGAGTTATATCATGGGGAATAAATCTGGAAAAAAGGTTACGAACCAATATGACAATTGCCACTGGACATCATGTACTAAAACAGGTATGTATCTTTCTTACATAAACATTTTCTGATTTGATTTCCTAATCCAATTTTTGTGTTTCTATCTTAATATACTTAATCTAACTCAGTAATATCTGTTGACTCAGTCAAACATCTGACTCTGGAAACATGATGCAGACCAAAACCTGAGGACTATTTTTTTTCATTAACTTTTTAAAAAATATATTTTCAGTTGCTGTTTGCATTTTTGTACAATTTTTTTTTTTTATCATTTTAATTATAATTCACTTTAAAGAAGCAAAATTATCTAGTATAATTTACTGAAAAATGATAAATCTACTGAAAATTAACTATATCAGAAAACTAAAGATACACTAATGGAGGTTCTTTGCTACTGGGCTGTTTAAAAAAAGTGTTTTATTTAACTATGAATAAAAAAGCAATTTTTCTGCACTAAGTTTATTGAATAACATTTTACCATATTTTGTTCAATTATATTTTGTCATTTTTCTGCAAATTCATAACTATAATCTCTTAGATCATTTATCTTTCTCACCCAGGCATTACTTAATCTTTCAAGGTATTAAAAATTTAAGAATTTTTAAAAGTCTTTAATGATGGTAGCCCAAATAACAAATACAATTAATGAGTCAAAACTTTCCAGCCACAATAACAATTGTCTTGTATCAAAGAAGCATTCTGTTTAGCATTATCTTGATAAATTATTATATATCTCTTCACTAATTTAAACATATTTTGCTGATTTTTACCTTCTATTGATTTAATTGTGAGTAATACCACTTGGAACAAATTACTTAGTTTACCAAAAGAAATTCAGAGTAGAGAAACTCACCATATATACATCACTTTTTGGGGGTAAAGACAGACTTTCAGTACAGTTTTCAGCATTTCCTTTTGTTTGTCCTCCAATCACTTGCATTCCAAATTATTGCAAAGTATCCAGTTTTAATTGTCCATCACAATTTGTTTCTAAAACAAAATATTTTTGTTATAAGTACTGAATTGCTTATAGAAATACAGCTCAGTAGGTTTATTTAAGCAGATGCCATACATCAAATCAAACCTAGTTGATGCAATTGATTTTCATTGGTCAATTTGAATATTTTGAATATCATGTCTATGTTGTGTAATGTTGTTTATTCTCAAGTAACATCTTAATTTGATTGCTATCAAACTTAAACTGGTCTATTCAAATATAGAGCATCATTGTGAGAAATCTTTAGAACTTAGCAAACAACTATCACTAATTTTAGTTATTCACAGTTTTCATTTTTATGCTTTATGTCCTTTAAGGATAGGAGAGATCATGCTTTCCTACAACACTTATGTGTGCACACATGAACAAAACTGTTGGACAGTTATATAATCAACTGTTCCAGAGAAGAGGCAGTCTCATACACTGCAGACAGACAATGTTACGTCCACAAATCGGAATAAGAGTGACAGGGCTGCTTTATACTGGCTGAGTGTAACTGACAAAGTTAGGTTTTGTATAAAATATATTATTAAGTAATGAAGATTCAAATCTCGTCATTTTGCTGGCACACCCACTTCATTAAATTTTTAATAAAATTGTAGAGATAAAATTAAGATTTTAAAAAAATAAATAAAATGAATTTGAAAAAATATTAAATGATTAATTTACTATTTATTATTGAAATTACATGAAAAATAGATTCATTTTCAGATTTGTATTTCTGTTTTTAATCACAGGAAATTGGCCTCTTTACACCTCTGCTTCATACACATTCATATCTGACACAATTTTACTGTTATCTGCAACAAGCCAAATTGACAAGAATTTTCAGGTTTTACTGTCAAAATATTATCATCTGCATCTGACATTGTATACAAACATAAAATCTTTTTATATCATTATTTTCAGAGCAATCTTTATATTTACACTATTTACATTTGTACTATTGCCCTCCTATTTATTGTTATCACAATATTTCAGCCATTAAGTCCTCTAGCCTGAATCAGGTGTATATTAATCTGGGTAACATACAAGGAATTCTGAATTGAATCTATAGGAATTGCCTATTCTTGTTTCAATACATATGTCTAGAGATATCTCATCTAGATTCTATTTTTAGTATTGCTCAGTTATTGCCTGCCTATTTCCACAGTGTCCAATTACATACTGCCTGGCCTAGGGATTGAATTCACAGTTACTAAGTTGTCTTTTTCTATGTGCCCTGTCCCTTCAGGACGTAGGTGATCATGGTTCTCCACGTCTTCCTAATCCTGGTGACTCTTAGTATGTTTTCTCCTGTTACACCTTGCATCCCCCGTTCCGTCATCCACATGATCAGGCCCTGCAAATATGTTATCCACTGCCTTCTATCTGGCCTGTCAGTATCAGGTTCTCCAAGCCCTCCTTCCTCATTGCATGTCCCAGGAACTTCAGTTGTCTCTTCCTATTAATTTTCTTTTCATTGCCATTCTTTCCAACACCTCATCGTTGCTCACATGCTCAGTCCACGATATTTGTAGCATCCTTCTGTAGAACCACATTTCCGCTACTTCAAGTTTTGTCCTCATTTTCAATGATATTGTCCAGCATTCACTGTCGTATTAAAGAACTGACATCACATAGCAATCCAGCACTCTTTTCTTTGTTTCTAGTGAAATTTTCCTGTGTCTTAGTACTTTACTCAGCTTCTGGAACACATCTTTTGCTATGCCAATTTGCCTTCGGATCTCTGTGTTGCACTTTCCATCTCCTGTTAGAACACTTCCTAGGTATTTAAATTTTTGTACTTGCTTGATTCTGGTATCCCCCACCTGTATTTGGCATTTTGGGTTGCTCTTTTTGCTGATGAACATGCATTCAGTTTTAAAGTTTATTTGTAGTCCTTTTTTGTCACTCTCCCAACACTTTAATCCACTAGGTTATTTTCCATGTGTTTATTCTTTATGTGTTTATTGTTATTTTTCTAAGCAGGTTTGAATATTCTAGCATATGCACTGATTCTTTCAGGCATCTAACTCTTCAGTGTTTTCTTGGATCAGTATTTTTACTTTGTTCCATTACCCATACATGACCAGTCATGCCCAATTTCATTGTCTCACAAAAGCTTTTCAATGTTCCTCCAGACTTGGTTTTGGGGGCAGCTTGTTTCACATTTATATTCTTTGCCGTAAATGTAAGGAATAGAGTACACATAGTTCTTGGTCATGTGTTCTACCATATTAGGCTTTACTTAGCAGAGATTTCTCTGTAGAGTGACACTGCTTCCGAATATAGTACTGAGGTTAGATGGATCACAGATCTTAATATTTTCTATGATCACTCTAATATAATTTTGGTCTTTAAATTCATTTCTTCTTTGGTAATTTCACATAAACATATTATCCTGATATACTATCATACTTACTAAATGTTTCCCAAAATCTTTTTGATGGCATGCTGAAGAATGGCATTTACAGTTTTTATGTCTGTAAGCAGAGAACAGGAGAAAGTAAATCCATGGATGATATCAGCAGCTAAGTTAATAGAGCTGGAAAAATACCTCCCACTCAAAAAAATGCCAATCTTAAATATGCTTGGTCCTAACTACAGGTTAGTTGTGATTGGCAAATATCTAAGCATTAGTGTTTCCATGCAAACCAGTACTATCATCCCTATGCAAATCTTGGCAACTGCCTCATCTGTGTTGTCACACTGCCCTCTCCAAACAGACAGTCATGAAAGTGGCCAATTCTTGTTAAAGAAGATATCAACTAGTCAATAAATGCTTCTTTGTTTATTCTCATGAACATGCATATATAAATGTAGTTTATGAAATATGGCAATAGGCAATGCTTATTTACTGCTTTTAGCTAGAATATAAATGTACCGTGATCAATCATTTTTCATAATTTCACTACTGAAAGTGAATATGTATGAATGGGCAGTTTATGTAGCATCTAAAGGATGCATATTTTTATTCAGTTTAACTATAATTTTCTTACAATATCTTTATCATCACTATCAGGTAAAATAGAACTAATTTTTATACCATTGATATTTAATTATTTACTGAAATGAATATTTTATCAGAATGAAATTTATGGCTGCATGAAAATCCTTCAACAATATTTAAATATTGAAGTATGGCACAGGGATATTAATTGCAATAAAAATCACAATAAGGAGATTCTTCAAAACAATAACAAGAATTTCATACATAAATATACATAAGTCACCAGACAAATTTTAAGAAAAATTTTGTTGATAATAAACTGCAATGGCAAAAACTGGTGCATCAAGTGGAATAAATTAGTTTGCCTGCAGAAGATATTGAAAAATTGTTGTGACCTCGTGACTAAATTATTGTGGTCCGTTGGGTCAGAAATAAAGACACCAAAGATGAAATAGTATTAAACAAATATATTACAAAGACAGTAGTACAAACATATACCAATGAACAATTATTTGTTTGGCAGTAGTTATGCTGAAATAGATTCCACTCTCTCTGCTTCTCTGCTCTACAAAGCAGAACTGCTACTTATAAGAAGAGTTCAATGTGTCATATATGTTGTGCAGATTTGTGGGTGTTATTGTTGCCAATTATATTAAATTGTATCTCAATAAATCAAGAAATGGAGAACTTGAATATTTAAAAAATTTAAAGTTGTCTACCTTTAACTGTTGATGATAGCTGGAGTCAAATATATCTTTCAGTTTATTGTTAATAAATTGAAATAGTTCTGGATGTTGTTTCATTCAAAGTTGATGTTTGTGGAAGAATATTTATGTGCTGGTTGAAACTTTGGGTGTAACAATTTGTAATGAAGAAAGTTTGTGTCAGTGTTAAATAATTTAACTTTAAAACTTCCTTGTTGAGTTTATAAGATATTTGAGTGAGAAAAATGTCAATTACTGAATCAATGGGACGAGTGGTTTTTAAAGTTTCAAATAGTTCAGAAAAATGTTTTGAGTCCTGCTTCTTCCAATTTCAAGTTTGTCACTGAAAGTTTTTGTTTTGTTTGTATTACAGAATTTATACTAACTCATATCACATGATAGGCTCAAAAAAATTTGGTGCAATCTGTGACCTAAACATGTGTGCATAGGCGTTTTGAAATGTATTAACCAATCAGCATTGATCATTCTGAAAATTAGCTGTTTGATCCACTTGGTGTTTAGTTTACACAAACCTTTTAAACTCATTATGTGCAATTAAAATATTGTTCCTAAAGTGCGATGTAAAAATTGTTGTGTTAACTATTATAAAACCTAATAATTTTTTATTCAAAACTTAACAGATGTTTAATTTTTGTCTGTGAGTAGGGTTCTAAACACCTACCTTCTTCCATAAATTGCATTTGTATCATTTTCATCTTTGATACTATGTTCTCCTTGTCAAATTCATAATATTTAAATGATTCTTAAAAATTAAATGATACAAGAATAGAAAGTAGAGTAAAAACATGACTTTTTTATTAAAGATACTGAGATGTTTACAAAGTATGATGGCCAGAGTCACTACCACTTCAAGAAGGCAAAAAAAGTGCACCAAGAATCCAGACACATGATTGCAGCTCCTTATAACAAATCAATATGGCAGAACTAACTGAAACCTTTACTGATGCAGTGGTGACTTTGAACTTACCAGCTTTCAACAGCAACATACAAACCTGGTTTTCATAGTTGAATGCAATATTCACAGTTAAGTGAATTAATTTGCAATCAGCTAAATAGACGTACATGTTAGAAAAACTTCCACCAGAAGTGGCATCAACAATTTCTGATTTGCTGAGCGACATGCCATCAGAAAAACCCTATGATACAATCAGAGAAGCTATATTACATAAAACAGGTTTTTCAGAGGAAAGAAAATTATGCGCTCTCTTCAATAACACTTTTTAGGTATCAACAAGCCATCACAATTACTAATAAAAATATGTACCTTGTTAGGAGCAAATACCATGTCTGAAGCAGTTCTACAACAATTGTGGTTAGACAAGCTGAATGTAGGAATGATACAAATTCTACCTGATAATATCAGCCTACAAAAACTAGCTAAAATAGCCAAAAGGATAGCAGAGAACAAACCAGCTACACCTATCTGCAGTATTATCAATAAACCTTTGTACTAAACCTAACTGATACTGACGAAATTCAACACATCACAAGAAAGTTGGAGAATCTTACAGTGTAAATGCAAGAAATTCAAAAAGAAATATGGCAGCAAAGAAATAATTTTACACCAATACAGTGTACTAGGCACAGATCATCATCCCAACAAAGATGTGAATTTACAGACACTGTATGTTGGTTTCACAAGTGATTTTTAATCAACAGGCCGACAGTTGTCAAGAGCTGTATAAATGAGTTCATATTCAGTTGAAAAGCCCAACATCAGGGAAATGATCATTCACTGCCGGGGAGAAATAAGAAAACCACCTATTTTATGTTAAGAAAAGCAACAGTGGCTTACTATTGTTGGTCGATGCAGGGGCACAAATAAGTGTAGTCCCACCTAGAACAAAACTGCCTGTTAGACCTACAATGTATAACACCAGGCAGCCAATGGCACAAACATAAAAACATATATCGAGGAAACCTTATCGTTGGACCTAGAACTTTTCATAGATATTCACAGTAGCAAATGGGAACACCCCAATATTAGGTGCAGATTTTTTAGCAAATTTTGGTTTCCATGTGGATATATTGAAATGCACCCAGAAAATGAAAATACTGAAATTGCAATTAATTGCAATTTAAATCCTCAGTAGTTGCTGCATCACTGTTGCCATTCCTGAAGCAAATGGTCTGCATTGTCTGTTTAAAAAATATCCTGAATTACTAACACCTTTCAATTATAAAGTACAAAGAACTTGTAGTGTATTACATAATGCAAAGCATTGTAGTAAAACTATTGAACCACCAGAATATCTGCACCCGGAGAAATATAAAAATTGTGAAAAGCTGAATTTCAGAACGTACTTGAGCTTGGAATAGTTTGCCCATTGTTCAGTCAGTATGCAACTCACTTGCATATGCTTCTCAGGGCTGAATTTGAAACATGGCATCCTTGTGGCGATTTTCGTCTACACAAACCACACCTGACAAATATCCTATTCCACACATAAGGGACTTTGTTGTTACGTTTCAGGGAGCAAAAAATCTTTACAAAGCAAAATATGCATAAAGTATTTCATCAGATATCTGTAGAAGAAGTGGATGTGCACAAGACTGCTGTGACAACATCATTCGAACTCTTTGAATTTTCACAAATGCCATTTGGGTTGGGGAATGCAGCTCAGTCTTTCCAAAGATTGATTTGTGACATTTTGTATAGCTTGGAATTTACGTTTACTTATATAGATGATGTATTGATAGCAAGCATGGTATTTGCTCCTAACAAGGTACATATTTTTATTAGTAATTGTGATGGCTTGTTTAGCAAGCAAAACCATAAAGGAACATTGAACTGGTTTTCAAATGTTTAAACATTATTATTTAAAAATTAATAACACAAATTCACAGTTCCCAAACTGAAATTTCTGGGGCATATAATTGACAAGTCAGGAATAACTCCTGTGGATAATAAAGTTTCATCTATTAAGAATTTTTTGCAATCTAGTACACTTTGACAGTTGAGAAGATTTATCAAAATGATTAACTATTACTGACAATTTATTCTGCACTGTTCAGAAATCCTCATGCAATTCAATGAATCTCCTATAAAAGCAGTGAAAGAAAAATAGTAAAATAGTCTTCAGTAATGGGGAACTTATAGCATTTGACAATACGAAGAAAGCCCTAGTGAACTACACTTGAACTTTCGTATGTTGCAGAAGATGAAAACGCTAAGTTAACTGTTACTACAGATGTACCTGCTGATACAATTGGAGCTGAAGTACACCAGGAATGCAAAGAAAATAGACAACTATTATCATTTTTCTCTATAAAATTAAAAAAAAAAAATGCACAAAAAATGTAGTGCATTCTTGCGCAAACTTTTGGCCATAAATTTATCAAAACAACATTATAGGCACATATTGGAGGGGAGAAATTTTACAGTGTTTACAAACCATAAACCTCTTCAGACACATCCACGTTGACTTTGTCAGATCATTAAATGGATATGAACACTTGTTGATGCTCGTAGATAGATTTACTTGATAGCCAGGAGACATATTGTTACAATTGACTACTGCCAAAAACATAGCATGAGCAATATTGTATAACTGGATTTCAGTATACTGATGTAATTCTATTAACAATTGACCGAGGATCCCAATTCCAATCCACATTATTTTCCAAACTTAGTAATTGATCGGGTGTCAAGCACATATCTACAACAGCATATCACCCTTGTGCCAGTGGTTTAGTTAAACATTTCCATTGTCAATGTAAAGCATCTTTAATGTTCATGGTTAGACAGATTACCGTTAGACTTGTTCTCACTTAGAAATGTGTTGAATAATGATTCAAAATGCACTACTGTAGAGTTGGTGTTATGGAGTCCATTAATACTCCTTGGTCAAATGAATAGTGAAGAACACCATCCACTTAGTTTGTTCAAGATTTAAAAAAATAAAATGTCAACTTTGAATTATACATCTACATGTTCTGCTAAAAAACAGTTTTTCTTCCCAAGAATCTGGATGAATGTGAATTCAATATTTTTACAGCTAGACACAGTTAAAAACCTTTGACACCAAGTTATTTTAGATCTCACTGAGTGATCTCCTGTTCATCAAAGTATTTTATGATTTTCATCAATAATAAGCAAACTACTGTCAGCATTGACAGTGTTAAGCTAGCCTTTTTGGACAACAAGGATAATACTTCCATTCCTTCAAAGCAAATATTACCTTCTTTAATGTTACCAACCTGAAACAGTTTCAACAAAGACAAGATCCGATAGACATGTACACTGGCCTACAAAATTTAAAACTTACTATACTTATTGAAAGTTTTTGAAACTTACAATCTAGTGGGGAGTATTTTAGGACCTTAATCACAGACAAAAATAAATATCTATTAAATTTTCAATAAAAAATTAAGTTTTATAATAGTTAACCCAACAATTTTTTTCTTTAGTGACAATATTTTAATCGCATATAATGATTTTAAAAGCTTTGTGCAAACTAAAAACCAAGTGAAACAAACAGCTAATTTTCAGAATGACCCGTGCTGATTGGTTAAAACGCCTATGCACACGTGTTTAGGTCACAAATTGCACCAAATTTTTTTGAGCTTATCATGTGATGTGAATTAGTATAAATTCTGTAATGTGAAAAAAAACCTCCAGTGAAAAGCCTGAAATTGGAAGAAGCAGGACTCAAAATCTTTTTCTGAATGATTTGAAACTTTAAAAACTACTCGTTCCATTGATTCAGCAATTGACATTTTTCTCACTCAAACAAACATCTTATAAACTGAACAAGGAAGTTAAATTATTTAACACTGACACAAACTTTCTTCATTACAAAATTTCACACCCAAAGTTTCAACCAGCACATAAATATTCTTCTACAAACATCAACTTTGAATGAAACAACATCCAGAACTATTTCAATTTATCAACAATAAACTGAAAGATATATTTGACTCCAGTTAAAAGTAGACAACTTTAAATTTTTTAAATATTCAAGTTCTCCATTTCTTGATTTATTGAGAGACAATTCAATATAACTGACAACAACAACACCAACAAATCTGCACAACATAAATTCATCTGAAGACTATTTTTGTTATCCAGAACTTTGGACTCCATATTCATTATTCAATATCTTCTGCAGGCAAACTAACTTATTCCACTTGATGCACTAGTTTTTGCCATTGCAGTTTATTTTCAACAACATTTTCTTTAAAATTTCTCTGGGGACTTACGTATAAAATTCTTGTTATTGTTTTGAAGAATCTCCTTATTGGTTGTAATTTTTTATTGCAACTAATATCCTTGTACCATACATGCAAAATTTAAATATTATTGGAGTATTTTCATGCAACTATGAGAAATTACCTTCTTGTAAAATACTAACTTTATGAACAATATTCCTTACTTCGCAACAGTCCAATAGCTAAAAAGTTGTGAGTATTACAACCAATATGAATATTTTTTGTCTAAATGAAAGGCATATTATAATGATAATTTCTTATCTTAAAAACTGACAAATTTTCTCTGAATGTATGCAATGCTTGTATTATCTAAAACTTTCTCAGTTGTATGGAAAATAGCCTAAATACTTTAACTGAAAATTGTTCATGATAGAATTGCCATTTTTATTGATCAAGTATAGAAATTTAGTTTTAATTTAGATAAATTCTATTGTCAAATTAAGTGAACATGTGTATTAAACTTGAATACAAACATTGTAAATATAAAAGGATACAAAAAATTTAATTTTAGCTGTAGTTATACTTTAGATACTAATCATTAAATTTATTGTGTAAAATTTGTTAATAACCTTTTAAAAATAATGATTTTACAATATTTTAACCTAAAGTGTTTACCAAAACGTTTTGTTTTATAAAATTTTAGTATAAAATCTTTTTCTGGTGATAATTTTGTTTTAAAAACAAATCTGGTAATAAAAAGTCATATCTTCTAATAGGATGTTTAGCATGTCTCTTATCTTTGGCAAAAGAATATGTCTAGTTTTAGAATAATAAAACTGATATTTAGAATTCTAGTTTTACATTATTTTTACTTGTATTTACTTTATAACTTCAATTTTACTTGTCTGAATAAGTTTGCTCTCATTAATACCCCTAAAAATTTTGATATGTTCTAAATGATTTTAAAAAAGATTTGTTATAGGATTATAGATTTGGTGTTAATTTTTTTCTGGTGTGATTATTCACTTTAACTTACAAAAAACATTTTTAAATTTCAGCATTATAATAAATACAATCCACAAGCTACTCATGTTAATCCACTTGATCCCAAAAAGATTGTTAAAGAAATATCAGAAAAATTGACTGCATTGTTTGAAGAAAGTATGGAAGCACTTAAGGTAAGTTTCTTGTTTATATTCTGATTATATATTAATGGTAATATCCATTTTATGTCTTTTTGGGGATTATTTCTAATTTAGATTCTTGACATTTTTTAAAATTTTTCACTTAAGACTTTTGAATGCACAAACTGGTAGATGTAATACCTACTGTATAAAAAATGGTATTTACTCAAACATCTGTACCCACTAAAATATTAAACACATATAAACACATAGTTTCATTAAAGATCACTGACAAGATGGAGTGATTGAGCTTTTGATTTAATTTTTCTTGTGTTTGTATACCTACACATAAAAATAATGGAAACCCTAATAAAATAAAAATCCATCACTCAGTAATACCAACTATGAACACTGCTACAAAAAACATTCCTATAACTCTAGATACATATATAAAAAAATCCATATATTCAATTAAAAATAAAAACATTATGTCCAGAAAAGAAAACACTTATGTGAACACAAGAAAAATGAAATGAAATCACAGTACCTTGTCAGTCGTCCTGAATAAAATTTATAAACAAGTGCAAACAGGTGCAAACTCCACCGAACAATCAGCTTAATGAGTCATATTACAAAACTGATCATCCAAATCCTGAATAGAGCAAGAAGCAGAATCAGGCCAGAAATAGGACAAGAACAGTGCAGGTTCGTCAAAGACACTCCATATTCATGATTAGGATGCTCTCCGAAAGGGCAATACAAATGAAGAAAGATTTGTATCTATCTTTTATCAAATATGCAAAGGCGTTCAACAAAATACACTACAAAGAACTAATAGAGATGCTCAGCAGCCTCGACATATCTGGGAAAGACATAAGAGTAATCAAGAATCTCTACTGGCAGCAAACTGTCTGCAAATGGACAGATAATGAATTAAGTAGATATACATAGATAGAAATGCGCATAAGACAAAGATGTGTCTTTTCACCGGATCTGTTCAACTTGTACAGCGAGACTATACTGAAGACCCTAGATGTTATGCCAGGATTTGTTATTTTGAACAACATTACACAGATGATACAGTGCTGATTGCAGACACAGAAATGAGACTACAAGACCTCCTACAGAAGGTAGCTGAAGAGAGCGCCAAAAAAGACTACAAATAAACTGCAAGAAAACCGAATGCATGGTCATCAGCAAAAAAAGCAGCCCAAAATGCCAAATACAGGTTGGGAATACTAAAATCAAGCAGGTACAAAAATTTAAATACCTGGGAAGTGTTCTAACAGAAGATGGAAAGTGTGACACAGAGATCCGAAGATGAATTAGCATGGCGAAAGATAAGTTCCAGAATCTGAGTAAAGTATCAAGAGACAGGAAACTTTCACTAGAAACAAAGAAGAGTGTATTGGATTGCTAAGTGATGTCAGTTCTTCAATATGGCAGTGAATGCTGGACAATATCATTAAAGACGAAGGAAAAACTTGAAGCAGCTGAAATGTGGTTCTACAGAAGGAGGCTGCAGATATCGTGGACAGAGTATGTAAGCAATGATAAGGTTTTGGAAGGATGAAAACAAAAAGGAAATTAATATTGAGCATCAGGAAGAGACGACTAAAGTTCCTGGGACATGCAATAAGGAAGGAGGGCTTGGAGAACCTGATACTAACAGGCCAGATAGAGAGCAAGAGGAAAGCAGTAGATAACATATTTGAAGGGCCTGAGCAGGTGGATGACAGAACAAGTGTTGTGTGATGTTACAGAAGAAAGTGTGCTAAGAGCCACCAGGAATAGGGAGATGTGGAAGGCCATGATTGCCTACGTCCAGAAAGGACAAGGCACATGGAAGAAGAAGATCTAAAAGAAGGGTTGCTGCCCACACACAAAAAAATGTAGTGTTGAAAAGAAAACATTATTTTACTAACAACCAAAATCAAGAAAATGTATATAATGGAAAAACAAATTAGGAACAGAAGTAAAAAAAAAAAAAAAAAAGAAATACAGATACATACCTAAAGAGTTATCAACATTGCTCAATGTTTAGGTTATTAGGACAGAGCAAAAACATATCACAGCATCATACCTCAAAAGAGAAAAAATTTGGACTGTTACCATTTCACACTCCTACAATCATTATTTGAACAGAATGCAAATGAAAGGAAGAACAGAATTTTTTACTAATGTGATATGAAAGAGGGGAAACCCCACAAACAATAGTCATTCTCACAATGAGGAAGGAAATTAAACAAAGACATACACAGATACATTCAAGCCTGGAAGACTAACTTAAATGAATGGTGGTTGAGGGGACTCTAAACTAATGGTACGTTGCACAATAGGTGTTTAATGCTATGCCTACATTTATTAATTAACTCTGACTTTTTATTTAATATCAAAGCTCAGCTTTAATATAGCCAACTTTTCTTCTAAGCATAACTTCTACCTATCCCAAATATTTTTACACGCTTCACTTTTTCTAAGAATTTTTCAAGTTATTTTAGATTTACCTATGTCACTTTTAATTTTCCAGTAATAGGCTGACAGTGCAGTGACTTTTTCATATCTTCTATTATTAAAACTCATCATATAGTTATAGTATCTGTTTTTCCTATTCACTTTTTGTGGCTCCATGCAGAGCTTTTTCTTTTTAACACTATTACTATTTCCACTAGATATATTATATTTTAGGCATACAATTCTTTTCCATGTAACAATTATACTTAGGCTTACTTTGCTTAAGAAAGTTTCTTTTTTTACTAATGTTCATCTAACATTAGTAAAGTCCAAGAGCCATTCAAGGTAGAGGATTACTGTGTGGTGTTTCATTAGTGTAAGAAAAGAAAAGAAGTGAAATTCTTGGGGTTATGCAGGAAAGATAACAGCTAATTCTAGACTTGAGGTGAAGATTTAATTAGTGAATAACATTTCAGAGTTCAGGCAGAGATGTTAGAAGTATAGTGTGGAAGTAGACTTTAGAAAAAATACGGGAGCCCAATCCTAAACAGGAAGCAAGGAATAAACCTCTAGTCCTGTTTAAAAGATCAAAGAAGAGTTTGAACCAAATGATAAGCAAACCTATTTACTGCTATTGGTAGGGGAGAGAAAACAAAATTAGTGAATAACATTTCAGAATTCAGGTTCAGTATAGAGTTGAAGTAGACTTTAGAAGTAACTGGAAACCCAATCCTAAACAAGAAACAAAGAATAAACCGCTACTCTTGTTCAAAAGCCTGGGATGAACATGAAAAGGATAGACAGACCTATCCACACCTATCAGGAGAGAAGGAAGGAAAAAATAATTAGTGAATAACATTTCAGTGTCCAGTCAGAGTTACTAAAACTATGAGAGTAGACTCTAGCAAGAACTAGAAATGCAATCCTTAACAGGAAACGAGAAGAAATGATCAAAGTAGATAGCTGGTTCCAAATCTAGAAGGAACCCAAAATCTGATCCCAAGCTTGAAAAAGTAAATCACTAGTAAATAAGATTATGGCAATTAGCTCTGAATTAGGGTAGAGTTAGTTATGGAACTGACAGTGGGATATTATCTATTAGGTTTGAACTTATATTCTTTATGAAAATAAAATCATGCAGGGAATGCATGTCATTTGAAAGTTTTTTTGTGTGAAAAAAGACTGTGTACAAGAAATATGGCAAGTTATAGATACAAATATGACCAGGCTAGCAAAAAATGATAACAAGCCAAAATATATATTTACCAATTAAAAAATCAATACATATAAATAAAATCAAGTACAGAATAAATAAAATAAAATAAGAAAACAATATAAAAAACTTCTGTTCTTATATGTACTGGATTTCATCTACCTTAACCAACTATTCAGCCAAAAGCAATCAGCTATGGTATGCTTTCTCCAAATTGTACTTTCCTATCTTTGATTTAAAATATAAATGCACACAAGTCACTGCACAACTATATACATAGTATCTCACTGGAACTTTTGCTAAATAGCAAAGCACAGCATCTTTGAAATCAAAATCATGACTCCTACATTTAAACTAAACATATTTCAAACAAAGGTTTGTCTATTTAATTTACAATTAGATTTCAATGCTGACCACACTGCCATCAATGAAGTTATGGAGAACAAAATCAGTAATCATAAAAATAATCCATTAGTCCTTTTGACAATTTCACAATAAAATATACTTGAGAATCTGTTTTATCAAGTTTTGTATGTGCTCTTTGTTTTCTATGTGCTACTAGGCAACCTGAAACTTAAAATTTTATTTTTAATATAATCAAAAATTTTTAGTACAGACATAGATGTCTTGACAAATCATAAGAAAATGGTACCAAATTTATCATGTTAGCTTAATTAGCAACCATTGAAATTTTCATTTTATGTAAAAAGCCAATTTTAACAGTGTATTACTGAAGATGCAGGCTTTAAACAAGAATAATAGTAAATGTAATGTGATATTGGTAATCTTGAAGCAAAAGAATGGAATCAATAATTTATAGATCAGACATTGGGAAAATTTTGCTCTCAAAAAATAAAATCATAAAAAAAACTCACATAGGCCAATTTGACTGATCATATAAGTTTCATTTAACAGTTAATGCCTTGCGATTTCTTATAATTCATAGCACAGCAGATGAAGCTAAGGTTTATTTTTTCAGTAGTACCTAAAAAAAAAAAAAAGAAGCTATATTTACACAACATAAAAACAGCTAGAAGTGTAATTTGACAGTAGAGCAAAAACAGCTCAAAATTATACCATACTGAATTTGCCTTAAAAATCATCCACTGGAGGTACATGCCTGAAACTTTATTTATTTTGGGATGAGAAATTCAATACAACAACTTTTCAATGTATTCAAAGTTATTGATACTTTTTGTAATATATGTATCTTACTTTTGAAAATTTTTGAACTTATGTAACTAATTTTCAATTAGTCGAATAACTATGAAACAAATACTTTATTACAGTGCTTTAAGCCTCATCAGTTTTAAAGTGATAGAAAAAACTTTCTAGACATTGTGAATGGTTCTTCTGGACTTGCTCTCATAATGATGATTTGCTTGCTAAATATCCTTATATGAAATGGCTAATATTGCTGGAATATTATATCTGGTCATCACTAGAAGCTGGCATTACATCTAGGACCCATCCAAAGACAAATGTTGATTCCACTTGTGCAATATCATCTAACAAAGGCCATTAGAAATAATAATTTCTGCTCATTGTTGGTGCCAAAATTTTATCACAACACTTACTGAAGATGCAATATCAATGACTTGATCAATGTAAAAGTTGGAGTCATGATATACTGAAACCATTGGCCTGGGGTATTTCTTCTTCATCACAGCTGCTAGATTTGTTTAAATACCCAGAATCACTGAGTGCCTTTTCTTCTTTCCTTTGTCTTAGAGGTAGAGATGAATCAATTGATCTTTCTGTTAACAGATAGTTGTAAAGAGCAGCTTCCAGCTGAGATTTACTTCCACTTGTGTTGATTTTGATACCTAAGAAAACTTTCCAATATATAAGTTAGTCCTTCAATGCTTCTAAACCACTGCTTGTTGTACATCTTTAATAGACTTTGCAAGACTATCATGCTTGATGAATGAATTAACAATTCTATTTCTCAGCAGTGGCTTGACAGTCTTTTTCCTTCCTTTGTTTCTTAATTTTAGAATTCTTTCCTGTATATGAAGTTTTAGAAGTACTTCTTGTTGCTTATGCTTTTGTTGCAGATGTTACACATTTTTTCTTGAAATGCCAAGAATTGATTGCTCCTCAGTTGGCGATTTTGCTTTCAGCTAGGCTGTAGTCTGGTTTGCATGCTAACATCCAAATCTCCAAAGACATGATACATTTATCAGGGGCCAATTCTTCAAGGCATCTTGTGTCTCTTGATCCGATTTGTGTCCAAAAAGCTATGCAACTGAGTTTAGTTACTGAGAAACTTGGTGAGTAGCTTTTTTCAAGCATTTCGGCACCAGCTCTAAATTCTTATGAGCAAAATCATCAAGAGATGCATCCCTTTCTTTTGAGAATTCATCACCAAAAGCACCTCTACATTCAGCATCTAATAGCAACTGTAGATAATTGAGTCACTGGTCTAAATTTAGAGTCACTTGCTTGACATACAAATGAAAGTCAACATACTGAACTCTATTTGCAAGATTCCAGAATGGCTTGGTCAAATAAATGTTCAGCTGCCCAACTGTAGCAAAAAGGGAAGACTCTTCTCAATTTTTATCTTAAGTTGAATCTAGCAAGCCATTCAGTTCTGCGTTCACTTTTTTCATCTCCACAGGGTCTAAGAACATCGGCAGTTTTATTAGCCTTGCTGTAGAAGAATCCAAAGAGGAAGCCTAATTTTTAAATTATGGTGATTTCCTTCAAAGATCACTGCCAAAATTGCAGATATTTTTCTCTCTATTCTCTAGTGCAGCCTCACAATAACTCGATAAGCCAAGTAGGAATTGGATGTTACAGTTGAGAAATGTCAATCTGCAAAGGTTTTATCACTGCATGACATAAAAGTTTGCAAAGTCTGACATAAAATTGGTGATTCTCCAAAACTGCATGAGAATAACTTTTTCTTCTCTGACAAGGCAGTAAACATTACTCAGCTTAAGAAGACTCATGATTGTAAAGAGCAGTGTGTCAGAACCCTCTGAAGCAACTTCAGTAAATCCTAAACTGGCCAGAGTTTTATCACTTAATGTCATTTTCTGACAAAAATAATGCTGTTTCCACCTAGTTCTCCCATCCATATAGAGAGTGGTGACTTCAAGTCACCAAATGTTGCACACATTTTAGAAAGAAAATGATTCATCACTAATATTTGATGATATAGATATTGAGAGGTCTTCCGGTTTTTTGCCAAAAAGGTTGCAGGAAATAATTTCAATAATTTTGTAACATTTAAATGCAGAAGTAGAACCTTAACTATTTGTGATCTCTCTGGTTCTGCACATTTCTCATTGAGCTATTCTTCTTTAGCCTGTCTACATTTGTTCCTTATTTCCTTGTGTAGTTTGGATGTCTATGATATAAAAAAAAAAGGTGAACAGACACCCAAAAATACTTCCCTAAAGTTTTCTAATATAAAATAGCCATTTAGTACAAATCATTGCTATAAGGACTGAAAATTTTGTTTAAATCTGATAATTTCCAAAGTTTTAGTAAGCATTTTCTATTTATTTAACTAGTGCCAATTATTAAAGGATGGGTAGTGGCTTTTGCTTTCATTTTGGAAAAAAAGCATAAATCTATTTTGATGGTAACCATATTATAATACATAATTTTCCAGATAATAATCAACTTTAGCAAATTGCTTGTAATGGGAGAAGAGGAATTATTACATTAACTTATCTTCTTTCTCCCATTGATGACCTATTCTGGAGAAAACCTAAAAACCAGAGAAGCAGAGGCATTTGTTGAGTGAAGAAAGGAAATGTAATGCAATATAGATTGGTGAGAGAACTGGAAGAAGGAGAAAGAAAAAAAGGAATAAGGTGTAGCATTTGTTTTGTTTTTTTTTTTTTGTTTTTCTGTATAGAATTTGGGGTACGACAATATCTGTGAATATTAGCTGTTTCCCCTACAACAAAATCTTTGCCATTCATTGACCAAGCAGCCAGTACTAATTTTGGTTGAAATTTATAAAATCTTTCTCTTAAAAATTTTTTTCAGGAAAATAAGTTTCAGAAGTCCATCAGATGTTATCATTCTTCCCAGTATTGGTGGGGATTTCCTTTCTAACCTTTTATTTGAAATAGTATAGAAATCAGCATCTTTGTCATTTTTTCTTTGATTTACTTGTTATATCCATTTTAGTTGTTGCTGTTGTTGATAGTTCTCAAGTGATGTTTTTTTTTTGTTTTGGGGACAGTTCTTTCTTTGGGATTCTGTAGTGCCAGTCCACAATATTCAAAACCCACAGACTTCACTTGCTTAAAGTCATTTTTAACCATTGATCTTAAAAAACTGACAGTTTATATTTCTAAATAGGTCTGGTGCCATGCATAACATGAAAATCTTGATCTGAGAAGCTATTTCAGAACATGAATTATTTTCTTGTTACTGTCTTAGTTTTACTTTTGTAGCAGTTTGTTGTGTTGGTAAAACTACCTCTAGCACAGCTTATTCTGTATTTAATTTGAAAAGAGTGAAATGCAGTTTTGTTGCATGGAAAAATATTTGTACAATAGGGTCAGTGATTGTGACTAGCTAGCCAGCTCTCTCTATTGTTAGTCATGTGCCTTATTTATAATTTTATTGCAGTAAATAAATATTATAATAGTAAAACTGATAATGATAATTTTTAGTTTGTCATTCATTTAACTCTGTGTGTATGATGTACATCAGACTTTTATTCTTCCTTTTTTTCTGTAGTTGGTAACGTTGAACAGTAGGCACTGTGAACAGAAATCTTTTTTTTTTTCATGTTAAGATAGATTAAGCATTCCAGATCACAGATAACAAAACAATTTTTACAATTTTATAAAGGAGTGGGGGCTAGTTTGTTTTGTAAATTGATCTTCCTACAAAGACAATGCAAAATATGCTCGTATCACATGATTTCTTAAAATGTCAAAGAATATTTTAACATTTTGAAATTTGTAATCTAGAGTTCATTTTTGATTAAGCAATCTGATGACAGAATTTTAAAAAAAAGTTATTTTCTTAAATTTTAAGAAATCAAATCAAGATCTGGAGTGCTAAGTAATATAAAAATAAATTTTGAAAAAGTGATTATTTCTGGTCACAGTGTCGATTGTACAACTTTGCCCTTTAGTTTAATTTTCCATTTCTCTCTCCTTTTAGGTGACAGCAATTACAACTCTTCTGTAGGTGCTGGATGTCTTTCATATGTTTTCATGCTTGTTATGATAAGTGAGTTATGAATTAATAAATCCCTGCATTCCTTTTGGCTAGTTAACTATTATTTCTGCTACAATTAATATTGTGGTATTTTAATACAAACACTATTTTTTATTGGTTTTGTAAATATTCATTGGATAAATTTTAATGTTGTTGTTTTTTTATTCCCCTCCTCAGAAAATTGTACATATGGAACCAGTTAGAATCTCATAGAGAAGTTATGGTATTATGATGTCTGTAGTATAAGTGATAAGTGTAATTCAAATGTTTTTAGTGTGTGAATGTGATTGAAACAATGATTGTAACTAGCTAAAATTAGAAGATAGCACTCTATGTCCCCCACTGTTAGTTTTGTGCCATATTTTGTATTCTTTAGGAAAATAAATATTTGTAGTATTATGGTTTTTATAGTATGACTGAAAAGGGTAAATGTGAAGTACAAGTGTATGATTAATTTGAAAAATCTTGACTTTTTAAAAATTTAGTGTAGTATAGTTTTCCATTAGATTTATATTGGATTATGTTAAATTTATTATAGAAGACATTGAAGTAGGTATATTCACTTATTTTCTTTCTTTTTATGTGATGTTGCAATGTACATCACTGTATGTTTATTGAAAAAAAACTTGCCATTGACAAATTTATGAAAAATATCAGCTTGTAAAAGAAATTTATCACATAACTGTAATCTCATATTTTTCTCAAATCTTTATGCAAAGTTCAAGTTATAATTAAAAAATTTCATGTTGAAAAAAATTACTTAGATTGAAATTTAATCTTGAAGAAAATAACTTTGTTGATTTAGGACATAATGGTTTAAAATGTGGATATTTTTTGGATGAGATAGCATCCCAAACATTTAATCAATTATCAGAAAATTGTATTCCTAATGATATCAAAATATCATGTGTTTATATTGCTAGCTATCTTATCCCAGAGAAGAGAAATTGTTGTATGATATGTTTTATTCAAAATTATGGGTATTTAAAAAAAATTGATCATAAGAATTTAAAAATTTCATTAGATAATGTATTATCTAATGAAATTTTTAAATTCTTATGATCAATTTTTTTAAAGTTCAGTGTGTGTGTTTTTCTGTTTCATAATATTGAATATCATGAAATTAGATACTTGTAGATATTCTTTAGCAAATATCTGTTAGTTTCTGAAGTGTATCATTTCAGTATGTAAAAAGTGTGCAGTTACATTATCAAATATATTTTTCAAGAATTATTGTTTGTTTGTATCATCTAAGACAACTAAAGCATCAACAGTCTTGAAGTTGTTTTCAAATTTTAGCATGGTATTTTCTTCATAATCTTTGAAATAAATTCAAGTAATGTGTGTGGAAGATGTTATCAAAATAATTGTTTTTCTGAGTCATTTAATCATTATTTTTATGTGATGTATTTTTATGCTTCTTTTGTAAGTATATTTTTATAAAAGTTAAAAACATTTTCTGATAAACTTTCAAATACATTTTATCTGCTTTCACATCAAAATAGAATAATAATTCTTATCTATAGTATACAAATTAACTAATTATTGGATATCACTAATAATTTTTACTAAAAATGATCTCATAATTGTAGGTTAGTTGTAATTTAGACAATATAGGCACCTAATAACATGCCTCTGCTTTACAATGTTTGTTTTTTAATCATTTCACCCCATGCAAGGAGGTAAAGCTACTAAAACACAAAGGTTACTGTGTATGGAAGCATAAGAAAAAAGAAACATTATTGAGGAGTGAGAACAATAGAAGATAATTAAGAAGACAGTAGATAATGATTGTGTTAAAATTTTTGAAGATCAAAGTTGGCTGGAAAGCATGGAGCTGGAATAAAGAAGCACAAGAAAAGAAACTATTAGCATAGAACTTAGTTACATCTAAGCAATTCAACTGTGAATTGATGAGAACTTGATGCCAATATAGTACTGCACATAAATTCATAAATTCTACATATGATAGTGAAGAGTTTATTTGAACAATTGACATGAAAGTTTTTATAGAAAAGTCAGAGGGATGTTACATTACAGCAGTGGGAGAGTGACTGAAGTCAATATTAAGTCAGTGTTGATGAGAGCCTCTAGTACTTTGGCAAAAAGTGGTAGAAGGCTGATAGATCAATAATTCAAAGGTTCACCTGAGTTAGACTGGAACAACTGACAAGGATTTCCAACAAGCAAGAAAACAAGAGGCAGCAAGGCATTTATTGTGAAGTTTAGAAAGAACAGGAATCAGTTCAAGAACACATTTTTTAAGGATTATTCAAGGAATAGTCCACATGCTTTGTGGGGATCCAGATTAGTGATGATAGCAGACACCATTGAAGAATTTATATGCATATCACTCAATATAGACTCAGTTGTAAATGGAAAATCCGGCAAGGATGCTCCAGATGAGTCAAGAGTGGATTTTGAAGAGAATTTACTGGCAAAACATTCTGCTTTATCAGATGTTAACTCTTCAAATTGAATGAAGTGAAGAGGAATAGAAAACTTACACATATTTAATACACTATCACAGAGCAACATTTGTTAAAGACAAGTTGGGCAGTAACAGTTGCAATATGGCAAGCTTATCCAGCATTATATATATATATATATATATATATATTTTTTTTTTTACTAATGAGAAATTTGCAGGAACAGCAGTCTTTCCAACAAATTTTTTATGGGAGATCTGGCATTAATGATCAGCATGCTGGAAAAATGTTTTTGTTGTCAGATCCTCTTCAAGGAAGATGTGAATAATTACATGTTGAATAATTGATAAAAAGAACAATCTAAGCAATCAAATTTCTCAAAGATAACAGTGGTACTTATAAAAATAAAATAAACAAAACTTTCTCTTCTAAAGAATTTCAGCATATTAATTTTATTGAAAACAATGCGAGTCTTCCTCATCAAAAATTACTAAATGCAGTGATAATAAATGAGATTAAAACAAATAAATTATGATGCCATAAGCAATAACTCTCATAACATAAATCATGAAATTCATGAATTAGTTAATATTGTGAATCCAGGTTCTTAAAATATGGAAGAAGCTGGAAAGATACTGAAGAGAAATTATCAGACTTTTGTAAAGTATTTCACCATGAGCTCTCTGTTAATGATTTCCATGATTACAGTGAAATATAATAAGAAATTAGCATAAACTTGTTGTACTCAAAACTACCAAAAGAGCTAAGAATATAATTAATACTATTGCTATAAGTTCTGAAAGAGGCTTTTCTGTGATAAACATAATTTATTCTGGCAAAAGAAATTGTCTTGAAGTTAAAAATGTAGCAAATCTTCTTGTCAAAAGTTTGATCAGTCTTCTATTAGATCTTTGGGAGTGCTGCAATTCTGTTCGGATGTGGCTAAGATCCAATAACACAACTGATGACACTAGAGTAAAAAGACACCATGCTTCTGAACAGAAATATGAGAACAAAATTTCAATCTAGAAATGTCTTAATAAATAAATATGTTCCATTAAGTTATCAAAATGGTTTAATTCTTTTTGATAATGTATAAAGTGATTTGTTTCCATTCTTAAATTGAAAAGAAAATAAGCAGAATAGTTTTCTAATGATTATCTGCCTTTATAGAAGCAGTTTCTGGAAAACAGGAATGTCATTACTGGTTTGAACCTTCCGTCTCTGAATCAGTCAAAATAAGGATCTATTTTCCTTTTTGTTTTTCTTCTTTTTTGCTAGGTACCTCAATGGACTAACTAAAAAATGCATTTTAAATAAGTTAAATGTCTTTTTTAAAGTTAAATTTTGGTTTTATTTGAAAAATAATTGTTTAAATTTGATCCATTAAAAATAATAGTTTTACAACTTTAAATAAAGATTTTTAAAACAAAATAGTAAATCAAACTCACTGGTAACCAGTTCAATTAACTAATTTGATAGAAGCTAAAAAAGTACTTTACAAATCTCTTAAAAATCCAATATCAGTCTTAGACATTTCTTTAAAAGATATATATAATTTATGGATTAATTAACTAGTATAACAGTATAATTTGCTCAAGGAATCTTCTGCCAAAATGTTGCACTCTGAGGGACTTGCTCTTTCTCTAATTCAACATCATCAGTTTCTGAAGCTTGAGCATTTCAGTGACAATTTTTTTATTTAGCTTTAGAACAAAGCAGATTTCATTCAGGATTGAAAAGAAATATTAACATGTCTGAAAATTCACTTTTTCCAAGATAACCTGCTAGATCAATATCTGGTCTAACTCTGGCTGTGAAGATGAATTTTGTCATTAGGGTTCTTTTGCATCAACTATATACCAGTTGATTCTGAACTTTAACAGTGACACCCTTATTATTATTTGAAAATGTTGGTATCTTTTACTAGATCCCAAAATGATTTTAACCGAATAAACATTCCTCAATGAAGCTATTATACAGTTTTTCACCTTCCTTCAGTAGAGATAGAAATTCATTTGCTAAGTCCATTTACTTAATAAATTATTTCATCAGAACTTAGCAAGTACATTGTAAATAATGAGTTTTCAAATTTTATCTCATGTTGATGCATAATTTCTGACATATTGTCTTTTCTCTCATTAATTTGCTTATTTTTTAACCAGTTTGCCATTATTACTCATCCCTCTTAAGTGCTTCATTCTCAGCATTAAATATATGAAAAACATCTTCAATTATGTTTTCCATCTGAAACTGTCAAAAAGTATTGATTTAATGCTGATTATTAGCAATTCCTTTAATTCCACCATTTACCTTCACAGCTCTGTTCTTGATCAATACCATGGTTGACATAAATAGCAGAAAGAGGAATGGGGGTTTTGTTCACTGAAAAATTACCTTCATTAAACATACTCCAAGCTTATGGATCCTTGTTCTTCAATAAGAACATTTTTGCAATATGCACAGGTGTCAATTGAACATAGTCAGCCATACCAAAAAACAAAGAAATACTTGCAGGGACTATGTAAGCTACCCCTGTGTAGCTCCCAACATTGCTGTCTTGTGGCATGTACAAAATGCAGCAGAGATTAAAAAAGAAACATGTAGTTCTGAAAAAACAAAGTTTATTTTTCACTTATTCATCAGATGGGATCTGAATGGTACCAAAATTTAATGAACCAAGCAGCTTAGCCATGGATGATTCTATTCTTGCTTCTTGTCTTTTGATTCCTGATAGAAATTTTCAACAGCAGATATTCTCTTTACAATGTCTTTCCACCGGACCTTCTTACTGGAGGGGTTATTTTCTACTATTGCTGCAATGTATTCACTGAAGAGAGATACATGGGAAATTTAGTGAACATTGTAACCTTTATACAGCAAGCACAATAACAGTTACACAGAGTAATATTTCAGCTACAAACACTATTTTTCTATGAAGTCACCACCATTGCTTGTGGTTATTAATTCATGGGTTGACAGTTATTTAATTTCTGCAAACATTCAGCAAACTTCAATGAATGTTAATTGGTGCAATCCAATGTTACATTTTAGCTTTGTACACACTTTTAAGTGCAAGGAAGCTGAATGTTGTGGGAGAAAGTCAATAATACAAACAGTTATTGTGAAGAATAAAATACCACATAAAACATCTTCTTCAACAGTTGTTTATTACTTTATTACTTTCCATTTATCACTAAAAATATGTGATGATTGCTATCAATTGCACATCTAGAGAGATATTGAGCCATGCCAACTCAATAGCTGTCAACTGCTCCCTGATATTTGCCAGTGCAGAAATCTTGCATGTGAACAGATTTCTCTGCTATGTCCCATAAATAGTTATATTAGGTGAATATGCCTACCAACTATTTATTGGAAATTTCCAAAATACTTCTGAAACCAATTCTTGTCAACTTAGACTTGATGATGGTACATTATTCTGCTATTGTTGTTGTGAAATATGGATTCCATGAATGAGTGCAAATAGTCACAAAACAGTGCAATGTAGTGCAGTGTGTGGCTCACCTCTGATCATGCAGAACAGACTTTATACTCAATATCCTTTACAAAAGCCAGTTGCATGATTAGCCTGAGATGATCTCGTAGCCAGGGATGGTGATCTGAAGTTTACTCAATATCAATGGCAAATGAAAATATAAAGTCCACATTTCAGATTTCACACTGGCTATCAGTAATTGACAAAGTCAGGAGTTAAATAAAATGTAATGCTATGCATAAGTGATTCAGTGTTGTGCTATCATTTGTCCTAGGCTTGTTGTAACGTTAAAGTGCTATTTTCGAGTAGTCTTTGTCAGATATTCATGGACTGAAGCCCATTCATGAAGTCATCTCATATCAATTTGGATTGATATCATTTTGCTGATACCAAACAAAATGAATAGTCCTTACTTAGTTTTACTAAGGCTTGATAGAATGCATCAATTGAGTCTGAGGGAAGTTGATTCCTCATAGCCAGTAAATGTAGATTCTGTCCAGTGTTGTTAAAGCCTTTTCATAAGAAGGTGCATCTGCAAAATACTTAAAAAGTTGAGACATATTTCGTGAGGTAGTGCAGCTTATTAGAACTTTCATTGAAGTAGGTACTTAAGAAGTTTATGAAACAGTGACAATATTCTAGTTTGATGTCTGACATGTTTGGGTCAATTTCTCTGGACAGAGTAGATTAACCATTACCAAAATGGTTAACAATGAGAGTTTATTAAATTTTAATAGAATTGTTAGACAATTTATATTGGCTGAAATGTAAACTTTAATGAACTCTGAATACAAGCAAAGTTCTCTTGAATATATGTATATAGGACAGATCCATTAAAAAAGGAAATGGAATATACCACAGATACTTTAATTATTCTAGATTATTGATTATTTTCTATTTTATTATTTTTATGAAAAGAAAATGTCTCCAGAGTATAAATTTCAATTTTACTTTATTTTGTGTATCACATTCCAAGCTTTTTCCAGAAGGGGTGGTTTTTCTTTTAGTTTTTCCATGAAATTCAAAATTCTTGAGAATGAAAAACATTGTTTTTCTCTTATGATGTTTTATATAAATTTTTTTTTTTACAGATAGATTTTAAACTCCCACCACTTAAGGTTACCAATACTATAATCTAAAAGGTTATGGAAACAAAAAGCTACATTCTAAACATTTTATTTAGAAATTTACATTTTTATAAAATGAGGTGATTTACGCATGATCAAAATTATAAGACCAGAGGTATAAATTGTTAGATCTATGATAATTCCAATGTTTTTAGTTCAGTTAGAGATTAGCAATCACTGCGTAAAGGTGTAACCATGCCTAAAGCAAGCAAACTTACCAAAGTTGAGTGTTCTCGAATTCTAGAATTCCATAAGCAAGGTTTGTCATAACGGGTGATTACAGCTAAGGTAAATAGCAGTAAAACTGTGATTTGCAACTTTCTAAAGAACAGTGAGAATTATGGAAAAGCAAAATTCTCTGGTAGGCCCCCAAAAATTTCTCCTGCATTGAATAAGAGAATAAGACGGGTTGTTATGAAAAAGTGGGGGACTTTCTTCTAGTCAAATTAAGGCAGTCACAGATGCTGATTGCAGTCCTGTAACCATCAGACGACACTTACGACAAAAAGGCTTGGTAAATAAAAAGCGTAAACAAATTCCTCAGCTGCTTCCACGTCACAAGGTTGACGGCTTAAAGTTTGGTTGTGAATACCAAACATGGGACATTGAGAAGTGGAAGAAAATCCTGTTTTCTGATGAGAAAAATTTAATCTAGATGGTCCTGATGGCTTCCAACGATATTGGCATAACAAAAACATGCCTCCTGAAATTTTCTCCACATGTCATATGGTGGAGGGTCCCTAATGATATGGGGTGCCTTTTCTTACAGAGGGACGATGGAGCTCCAGGTGGTGCAGGGTTGTCAAACAGCGGCTGGTTATGTTAGCATGCTACAAAAAGCATCATTGATGATGGAGGGCCATCATTTGTGTGTGGATGGATGGATGGTTATTCCAACAGAATAATGCTACAATCCACGCTGCAAGACGGACCTTGACCTTTCTACAAGAAAATGGGGTCCATCTCTTGGGACATCCTGCATGCTCACCAGACTTGAACCCAATTGAAAATGTTTGAGGATGGATGACAAGAGATGTTTATCAAAATGGCAAACAATATTCAACAAAAAATGAACTTCGTGAAGCCATCTTCAGAAGCTGGAGCACCTTAATGGAAACACTTATTTCTAGCATGCCCAACAGAATTTTTGAAGTCATCAAAAGCAGTGGAGGTAGAACTCATTATTAAATTTGGTTGTTGAATGTTTTCATACACTTTTCGTACACTTTTTGTACAATTTCGTAGAATTTATATCTTTGATCTTACAATTTTCATCATGTGTAAATCGCCTCATTTTATAAAAATGTAAATTTCTAAATAAAATGTTTGGAATATAGCTTTTTGTTTCCATAACCTTTTAGATTGTAGTATTGGTAACCTTAAGTGGGAGGAGTTTAAAATCTATCCGTAAAAAAAATATTTCTTTTTAAAGATTAAGTGGTCTTAAAATTTTGATCAGGAGTGTGTGTGTATGTATATATATATATATATATATATATATATATATATATATAAACTTAAATACTTACTGTGTTTATGTACCTGATATTTGCAAAATGTCCATCTCCTTATTTCTTTTTCTTACACACACACACATTTTTTCTCATTAAATTTTTGTTTTTATTGGATTAAATGTTTCTTCCTTTTCAGTTTAAAGAGCATATGTTAAATACAAATAGTTTTACATGAAAAGATTAATTAACAAGTTTCATTATTCTATTTGTATAACTCTTTTTTTATTACAGAATCTTCAATATCTAATTAAATAATTAATATGTATTGTTTCTTATTCCCTAAAATTCTATTTTTTTGTATTGTAGGTATCAGTAAATGCAGCTGAAGGAGCAGCATATCGTTATCAGTGGGATTCTAAATTAAAGGTAAGACTATTATTACATATAGATAGATGGCTATATCTATTTTACAGAACACTTCCTAATAAAAAAAAGCAATGATATAATAAAGAAAAATTACAATAGCACATTTTTATACGGAAGACATAACATGTAGGGGATGAACATAAAAATAAAATTAATTGACTCATTCCCTTAATTTCAAATGAGGATATAGGCAATCATAGCTTTCCATAGATTTCTTTTCTTTATTATCTGTGAATTTTCATGCATTCTTCTGAAAAATAGTGGAGTGTTTGCCTGTTTACTTCATGCTTTTATGTTCAGAGTAATCATTGACATTGACTGACGGCCACATAAGGCTAGACAGCTCACTTTAACCCACTATTTAACCATATATAGGAGGAAAAGAATGGGTCCATGCCCTTCCCAATGGTATTTTTGCAAAATTGCATTGCATAGACTTGGGGGAAATTTAAACTCAGATTACCAATTCCACTTTATGTATTGATAACCAATACACTACAGCCACATTCTCTACTCATGATGCAAAATCTAAAATATAAATATTGCATATGCAGAGAGAATAATCTTTGACATACAAATTAATGCTTTTATTTTTTAGGTTTGAAAATTATAAAAAGGTTTAATTAAAAATTACTTATTTATACATGTACTGTGCGTTGTGGTGCAGTGGATATTGACTCAGAACGAGAAATCAGAGAGCCAAGTTCGAATTTCAGTTGAATTCTTTACATTCACTTGGCACAAATACCCTTGAGCAAGGTATTAATCTGTCTCTTCCCTCCACCTATGGGTCAAATAACAGAACAGATTGGGTTTTGTAGCCTTGGTTGGCAACCAGTCAACTGCAGAAAATAATGGCAATCTACTGCGAGAAAATCTTCTGCCCAGACATGACTGTCTCTTTTGAGACATGATCACCTAAGCATGTATCATGTATGGCACTTAACTGATTGACTGTTTTTGATAGATTGAATTTGTATGGAATGTTTCTAAGGATAAATTTTACATTTCATTACTATAGTTATGGACTTTGTGATATTTGTAATCGGCATTATAATATTTCATACTTTTGTTTTTTTCAATCTTTGAGCTCATAAAAGCAAATTCATTCTTTACTTGTGTCCATTTCTTTTTAAATCTTTGTTTTATTGATAGTTCTAATCCAATAAATCCATTCAAATTGAATATTTAATTTTATCATGTATTAAGGGCATATCTAGTCTCATTAAAGATTAATGATGAATTAGATGTGTAAGAATTTAGTGCAGTCTGGGTCTGAAGTTCACTCCAGATCTTTGGGTTAACTCTCATAACAAATCTCAAGTAGAATGACTTTATAGAATCCATAGCTAAATCTGCTGCTAAGAAAGTTGGTTCTCTGTGTAGGGCCAGGAAGTTTTTCCCGTCTGAAACAATCCTGTACATATATAAATCTACCATTTGCCCGTGTATTGAATATTGCTGCCATATCTGGTTGGGTGCTCCTGCTATCCACCTATGTGTCCTTCACAAAATCCAACGGAGAATCTGTAATGTGATTGATCCCAACTTGGCAGCTCAGATACAGCCACTTTCTCACCGGCACAATGTGGCTTCCCTGTGTCTCTTTTGCAAATACTTTCATGGCTTCTGCTCTGATGAACTTAGCTCACTGGTGCCCCCTATATACGAATTTATTCGAGCCACAAGATTAGCAAGTAGGTCCCACCCTTTTACTGTGAAACCAATAAAATGTAAATGCAAATTCTACTTTAGCAGCTTCTTTTCTTGCACTTCCCGCCTGTGAAATTCCCTTCCGTTTACTTGCTTCCTCGACAGCTACAATCTCCAAGAATTTAAATGTAAAGTCAATAGTCACCTCCTATCTCACTAACTGCATCCTCTCTCTCATACTCCCTTCGCCGTCCACTACACTCTCATCAGTATCTTCATTCTTCTCTTACTCACTTCCTATATAATCTGTCACTCTTTCTCATAACTTTTCTCCTATGTAACCCCCTGCAAAACAGTGGCAGTAAAATGCCTTGCTTGGGGCAATATTATTATAAAAAACAAAAAATATATATATGATCTATTGTTAAAGATCTTGGAAAAACAATCAGCTTAATCTACTGCTTCAGAAAGTACCTGACTCCTTCTATTGTGCTTCATGACAGAAAGAATCAGGTACTTTCCTTTGCAAGAGTTAGATTAGACCAAAAATGAAGTATTTCTACCATATCTGGAGTGGAACTTCTGGACACTCACTTTCCAGCCGTAATAAAGCTCAGAATCATTTTCATTTTGTGGCCATCTCTATGCTGTCAGGCTCTAGCTATCAATCAATAGATATAAATAGACTGATACCGAAATATCATATCTATGAATAGACTGATATAGATAGAAATCAGTAAATAGAAAGATAGTGAAATAATTATTGATGATATGAAAGCTCTCTCACTGTAGGTAAGAATAAAAGCTGATTATTTATATATTCCACAGCCATACATAAATCTTAACAATGAAACTGTTGATAAGTTTTTCTTTGCTTTTTTCTTTTTCTTGTCTCCAATTTTGACATAACAGTGGAAGACCAAGTGGGAGGGAAATGTATTATTCTAATATCTTATTTTAAACAAAGTTAAATTGTATGTGATGCACATGTGTGTACATTAAATGGCAGTAGCACATTTAAGTCACTCATGCACAGTGGAGACATAAACGCATACAAAGTTGCACACCGACAGTGTCTGATGCAGAGAAAATTAACTTTTCTTTTATAATATCAATTAATGTATATTTACTGTAATACAACATACAAGTACTTGGTTAACTCAACTAAAAATCAGCCAAAAGTTAATGTAATATTTACTGATAACATGAGCTGTTTCATGAAATAAACAAAAAACTTAAAAATTTCAGTGTGCTTGACCTATTTTAGGAAATGTTTCAGTCATGAGTGAATCATTGACATTGTTTACATTTTATAGTTATCTGAGGTTTTGAGATGTATATTTTTCTGCAAGATTTTACTTTTTCTTAATACTGAATGTACATCTTTTAAAATCCAATATTTCTTTCTGGTATCTAAGCTGATATAGAAATTGAAAATATGAAATATCAAGCTTTTATCTTAAAGATAGGCAACTTCTGTATAAGATACATATAAAAACCATTAGTAGCTCATGATCATTTTTTATTTATTATAATAGTAGTTCATTTACATTATTTCTGGAATTTACAAATCATGCTCAGTGCAAAATCAAAATAATAGCAGATTCAAGAAACCCTTTTCAATTAATTCAAGCCATGTTAATGAGTTTTATTTCTATCAGATTCAAAGTACTCAAAAATGTTTTATGAATTGATTTATTTGAAAAATAGCTCCTATTGTTTTAAATGTAGCATATCCACTTTTTATTTCAAGTATTTAAAATAACCTCAGAAAGATATCAAAATACATCATTATATATTTTTAAAAAAATTATAAACCTTAATATAATTTTGTATAGTTGCTTGCAGAGTAAGGATCTATGTTCAAGGAAATGTTTTCACTGATAAATTTACATTGATAAATTAATGAAATGTCTGTACATTCTAAAATTGGAATGAGACTTCAAATTCTTAGAAAAGCAGTTTACTTTTGTCTGACTAACTATTTATGGAACTGGTAATAAAGTTAATTTCATTAAATTGTCATTGCATAATTTTTGTAATGCATTTATTATCAACCTTATCAATGTGGATTTGAAATATACTGAGGTTAAATCTATAATGAAGTTTATGGCAATGCAAAATGAATAAAAGCTTCTTGTCTCTAAACTAATAATAACTATAATAAAAACACAAATGTCTCTGCAGAATATATCAGTCAGTTAAGTACCATACGTGATACATGCTTGGGCGATCATGTCTCAAAAGAGACATGACTGACTGGGCAGAAGATTATCCTGCAGTAGGTTGCCATTGCTTTCTACAGTAGACTGGTTGCCGACCAAGGCTATAGAACCCAATCTGTCCTGCTATTTAACCCATAACTGGAAGGAAGAGACGGATTAATACCTTTCCCAAGGGTATTTGCGCGTAAGTGAATACAATGGATTCAACTGGAATTCGAACTCGGCTCCCCGGTTTCTCGTTCTGAGCCGATATCCACTGTATCACAATGCATATCTCCAGAACATATATTTGAACCTAAAAAAAGCTTGCTTATTCTAAAAAACAAACTTTTATTCAAATTTATTTTAAATGTTATATATTTTCTAAATACTAAAGCTCTGGCTATTTAAAAATGATAATATTCGATGTTTAACATTTTTCTGTGGCTTTATTAATTAATTTATTTTTAATTAGTATTTCTTGATGTTTGCATGGAACCATTTTTAAACTATTCTGTATGCCAGGAAATTTATTGGCATTATTGGCATTAAGATTGGTGAACCAGCCTGAGGTTAAAAAAAAAATAGATGTTGGATCTAATTCTTTCTAAAAAAAAAAAATGCCTGACAGATCACCGGAATGAGGCCACTTTTAATCCTGGCCCTTCAGCCAAACGTAAAAGAAAATCCAAAAATAAATAGACAAGGGAAGATTATAAAGAAGTGATATTGTTTCTACTTTACATCAAATAAACCTAGGAAAACCATACTAAGTTACCAACTAAATGTGGTGTGAAAGAAATAAGGAAAGAGAAAATATTTAGACCCAAACAAGTTAGCAAATGTCATATGATGTATACTGAAGCAATAGTGCCTCATAAATGCCGAATTAATAGAAATTAAATCAAGAGTTAAGTGTAACATCAAACAAAACAAGGAACAGTGTAATATTCAAGAAATAAATGAAGAATAGCTGGTAATTGAAGTTGAAGGTGTGAACGTAAATTTTTCTGGTGTAGAGCCCCAACAACCTGATAAGTATTGACAAATTAGATGAAGTTGAAAATGAGGTAGATGAAAATATAACTGAAAGGGATCATGAAACAGCCAAATTTGAAGAAAAATATGCTTATATTACAACTATGAGAGAAATTGAAGAGCTAGTTAAGGTAGTCCACATAGACTTGTCTGCAAGAGAGCCTCTTTTGAAAATCAGAAATAAGCATAAGTTTGAATGTACAATTTATGTTGCAAATTTTGCTTTAAGAGAAACCTAATTTAATTGAACAAAATCTAATTTTATTGAACTAAATCAACTGATATATGCAGCTTCAAAAGTTCTTCAGTGAAAGTGTGGAATAAACAAGAAAAAGAAGAAAAAGATGTCACCAAATAATAAATCAGGATCAAAGTTAAACATCCAGAAAATATATACAAACAATGGGAGCAGAAATATCTATTTTGGTAAAACTTCATAAGAATAGTGAATTAAGATCTGGTAAAGTACATAAAGTAAAGAGAAAATGTCAATTGCAATGTAAAAATTAATTCTTTTATCAAAATTGTTAAACAATGCAGAAGATGGGTATAAAAGGATAAATAATTTATTTTATATGGATGACTTGAAATTATATGCAGTAATTGTAGACATGTCTTCAAAGGGGCTAAGTTTTAATTTAGTGATGTATGAGGCACCGTATAGCGTCTAACAAATTTGATGACTATGGGTAGCTCTGTAATAGTGTGTTAAATGTAAGTCTCCCCACATCACTTCACTCAGTGTGAGGTGTTATCATATTCTATTGATAAAGTAGAATGTTTTGCTCATATATTCTCTTCCAATTCTACTCTTGACTCATCTGGAGTATCTTTGCTTGACTTTCCATTTAGAACTGAATCTCTGTTGGGTGATATGGATATAATTCATTCCATGATTTCTGTTATCACCTCTAATCTGGATCCTCACAAAGCATGTGGACTTGAAGGTATACCAACAATAGTCTTTAAGAAACCTTCTCCTGAACTGGCTTCTGTTCTTTCTAAACTTTACAATACCTGGCTGATTCCTACTTTCCCAATTGCTGGAAATTGTCTTCTGTTTTTCAAGTCTTTAAGAACTCATATGAACCGTCCGACCCTTCTAACTATTGGCTTATACCTCTTTTTAGCAAAGTACTAAAGGCCCTAATCAACTCTGAACTGGTTAATCATCTCAGATCGCAAGATCTTCTTTCAGATAAGCAATATGGCTTTTGCTTCTCAAGTTCAACTGCTGTTGCATTAACACTTTTTGCTGAAAAAGTCAATCAAGCTTTACCTAAGAATGGTTAACCTCAAGCTTTTACTTTAGACATCTCTGGAAGACTTTTACCTTCCATCAGCATGACTGATGCTAACCCTATTTTATATACTTTCACACTTGGTAACCCCATGTGTCTTAGTGGCTTTATTGTCATGCTTAGAGTGAAATAAAAATGAAATTATGATGAATTGGAAGAATCAAATCAAAAACAAATGACATGCATGTGTGAAATTAAAAATATAAAATGATGAGAATTTACCCATCACACCCTCTAGATGCAGTGGTTAAGAAAATCAACCAGGAAGGTACTTACAAGTATTTGGGTGTGAATGAAGACAATGGAATGCAGCATTTGAAGGTGAATGAAAAAAATCAGAAAGGAGTACATCAAGCAAGTGCAAGTAATAATGAAAAATTACTGAATTGGAAAAATATAATAAGAGCCATTAAACAAACACTATTGCTATCCCAGATATATCTTACAACTTCAACATAACAAATTGAAACTTAAAGGAACTCAAGGAAATTAATGGAAAATTTTTTCAAATAACCTACATGTAACAGAATGCACTACTCTAAGACAGATATTGTCTGTCTGTATCTGTCAAGGAGCAGTGGTGGTAGGTGCTTTCAATTGGAATCGTCTTACAAAATTTCAACAATAGGACTTTATAAATATCTTGCAGCTGTACAAGATTGGATGTTACTCATAATGGAGCATGAAAAAAGTAAAAAGTTCTGTATCAAAAGAAGCCTATAAACAAGAGAATTCAAATTCAATCTTTAAAATAAAGCTGAAATAGATATAAATGTCACAAAATCGGTAAGAAATTGAAACAAGAAGTGAAAAAGCTAGGCCAAAAGCAAATTGATGAAAGCTGAAGTGAATTCCTTCTCTGATCCAAAAGTGCTGATATAGATCAATTTCTAATCGGACTTTAGGGTGAGACTGAAAGGTCTATTCTTGCTATATTTGACCAGAGCCTGTTTATACACAACCAGCTAGCTCATGTCTTGCATAATAGTATAATCTAATGTAGATTCTGTGACCACATTGAAACTGTTTATCACTTTATTTCAGGATGTTCAATACTGAGCATATGAGTACAAAAACCATCATGACAGGGTAGGTCAATATTTGCTTTGTAAGATCTGTCATCAGTACAAGATAAAAATAGCTACAAAATTGTATGAACATCATCTTATAGCTGAAAAATATGTTACCATCTTCTGGTATTTTTCTATCAACACAGTTCAAACAATACAGCAAGTGACAAAAACATTTCTGTGAAGACCTTTTGAAAAATAAAGCAAATAGAAAGACCTGGAGATGGAAATAAAAGTGTGGCACTTAAAAAAAATGTTCCTGTTGTGGTTGGAACTCTGGGCATGATAAGGAATGAAATTCAACAACAACTGTATGGAGCTACTCACCTAGTCAGGAGAGTATTATCAATGTAAAGAAATTATAAACAATATATATAGTAAGTATCACATATTTGTGCAAACTGAATCTATATATTTACTACCTTGCCTTACTGTTGCTCTCATGTACCTGGAAAAAGATTCTATTAAACAGAAGAAAAAATGAATAGAAAAATAATAATTTTAAAAAAAGATTATTCAACTTATTCAAAATACCTGCTTTTCAAACATGATTCAACTGATTTGCAACTGGCTCACAGGAAGAAAAAGAAAAGAAAATTAAGATTACTTCAAAGTAACCACTTTACAATATAAGATTTATGAATAATTTTGTTCATATTCCATATTTATTCATATCATCCTGAATACAACATGATTGGTTTATTTAAAAAATTAAGCAAATTTAATCTATAAAAAAAGTCAAAACACAGAGAAATGAGATAAAATGATGACTGAGCAAAAGCAAAAGTGGTTAATGGTTTATACACTTTAGGTGGTGCTTTATTTTCATATAATAAAGCATTTACTTGACAGTATAAAAGTTCAGAATGACAAAATTTACTAAGAGCTACAAAGGAAATTGTGGAGAGCCATCATCACTGAAACACTCTAAAGCAATATGGCATATAGAAGATAAAAGTTCAACCATAATCATTTGTGTCCACATTTGAAAAACCAACCTGCAATTATCAGGGTTGCATTCATTTAACTAATTCCACAATGTTTATTCATGTTTTCGTTTCTTGTCATTTCCTTTGATGCAAAATTACTATCTTTTAATAAATTCATAAAGAAGCTGTAATATTTAAAAATGACTTCCTTTTCGCTTTTGATTATTTAAAATGAATTTGTCTTTCTTGTTTTCGCTCAGTAGCAATTTTATAGAAAGCAGGATGGTAACAAATTCCTGTATTTTGCTAAATAATCAATTTTTTTTAAGAAATTAAAAAAAAAATTGCTTTGTCAAATTCTTTGTTTTATATCTTTCTACTTCCTCTATTTTTATGCTTTTATTCAGAGTTCCACTAGCATTAACAGTATCACATCAAAAGTTATGATGAATATAATGAACACTACTCAATATATATCACAATTATATTCTAGAGTGCATCATTTATAGTTCCATTCTTCATGAAAAATGTGCTCTTTTTGTCAAAACTGTCTGAATAATATAAGGAGTCTCTCTTGCAAAATGGATGTATATTTTTCTAAATTGCACTCAGAATGTTTTCTTTAACTTGTGCTCCCATATTAGAAGTAAAAATCTTTCATGTCTGAAATGGGATGCAGACTGTTCAAAGAAAATTGTTAGATATATTCTCTCCAAACCACAACTCTCCTGTTGTTTAAAAAAATGAGCAAAATATTGATCTGTAAAGATGACAGTTTGCCAAATTTCCAACATGTTGTCCATAATTTGCCTTCAGTTTTCTTTACTGCATACTGACTAGCTTAACAACTGGCTTTCTTCTTACTGCTCTACTATAATTTATGTAATAAACATATCATGTTTCTATTCTTATACTGATTGGACATGCAATGCCATGTTTGCTGTTTTAGTATTGTGGTGTTTTTTAGTTTCCCATTTAAGTCATTTTTCTGATTGCTGAAGTTGACTAGACTGAGAGTGACTTTCTTTTCATTAATGAATTACATAATTGCATAGTTCAAATTCCCAATTACAATGCTGTATTCTATTCTTCTATTCTACATTGTGATTTACTAACAATAGTTCTTCTTTCAAAATATTGCAATTTTCATGCATATTATGAAGTGATTGTACAATTATTTCTCTGATGTTTTTCTGATTATGGCTAATAAATGTAGCTTTAAATGTCAATACTAAGGAAAATAATGTCTACTTATGTAATGTGTATATTGCTCTCATTTTTTCGCGCACACACACACACACACACACACACATATATATATATATATATATATATGCAAATATTTACATGTTTATATATGACTGTGCATGTGTTTGTAAGTATTATTTTTGGAGAAAAGGATATAAAAATTAATTCTAAAGATATTTTTTAATTATTAGTTATTAATTTTTATAATAATTTTCTATACTTGTGTTATTTTTTAAATATTTATTTTACAGATAAGTAATGTCACTTACTATGATGCTACATCTTTAGCTGAGGATCTTAGTTTGGAATACAAACCTCGCTTTCAGCAGCCTGTAAACTTGTCAGTTTCAAGTGTCCATATTCCTGTTGAAATATATAAAGGGGGTAAGTACTACATATTTAGTATTTGTATCTCTAGTCTAACAAATGAAGAGTTTTGTACTGGTTGCATGATAAATTGTTAGCAAGAGTCAAGAGAGCATTACTGTCATTCAACATTATTATTTTTCCATTTCTCTGATTGTGTCATTTGTCATTCAATGTTGTCATTACATTTTGTTGCTTTCTGCTGGATGGCCATTATTTTTTTTAAAAGTACACTCTATTTTACTATTAATATTTTATGTCATTGAAAACTAAGGGTTGCAAGACTATTCAGTATTTTAGGCAAAACATTTTCCTATTTTCTTAATGAAAATCAGATTTTATACTGATTAACAATTAACATTTAATTGCAAATGCAATTTTATATAAGAGTCACTAGATTTTTTAAAATAATTATTTTAGTTTCCTATTCAATTTACTTTTTATTTTATAAATTTGTAGGATTATAAGACCCAAGAAGTGTCACAACAAAATGGCTACCTTTGTAGTGATATTATAACATACTTATGTTATGAATTTTAAATAAATATATATAAAAGTAAAATATCTAACTATGGAATGTACTTCCATTAGTAACCATTACTTACATATAAAACTTCAGTCAGTTAAGTGCCATACATGATACTTGCAGAGCCAATATCTCTTTCAATTTATGAGTGACTAGGCAAAAGATATTCCTGCAGTAGGCTGCCATTTGGTAGACTAGTTGCAAACCAAGGCTATAAAACTGGACAATTTTGTTATTCAACCAATTGCTGGTCTTGATTGTAATTTGAACTCAATTCTGCCAAGTTGTTTTAAAAGCCCAACATTTTTTAAATATATAATGTGTGTGTGTGTGTGCATGTCTGTTGCACAAATGATGATATTAAAAAAGTTAGTCTCTTTTTTCAAAATAAATCTTAATCAAACTATATATTCATTAAGAAAACACTTATTGAATGACTTACAACCATTTTCAAAAATTTTTATCAAGCTAGAATAAAAATATTAATTAAACACTAAGATCTGCAAATTGTAAATGAACCCTTACATTTACAGTGTATTTATTTTTTTACAAAAATCAAAATGATGTGTGTTCATTTTTTGGTATGCTGTGGAATCTGCATCAACTGATATAACTCATTTAGAGTTAGTCTAGATTTTTAAAAAATATATACCAAGATCAAAAGAACTTCTGGATGCTTTAAAAATCAGTTGAAACCTATAATGATGGCTACAAAAAGCTATCAAAATGATTTGGAGTGCACATTTCTATGCAACAAATTATTTATAAATGGAAGGACTTTGACATTGCAATCAAGAAGTGGCCTTCCATCTAAAATAACTGCAAGAGCATGGAGGCATCTAGTTCAGTAAGCACAGATTAATTCTGTTGTGACCTCTGTGGTTCTCCAAGGCTCTCTGGCCAATGTCAGAATCAATGTGCAACAAAAAGATGCAACAAAATCTGAATTATGCTGGTCTTCATAGCAGAAGATTTTATGGTACCAAACTAGAGCTTTTTGGGGAGGAAAATATGGTGGTATATCTGGCAAGCTCATAATATGGCTTTTGAAGAGAAGAATTTGGTGCTAACAGTTAAACATGGTGGTGCCGGCAGTATTATGATTTGAGAGTGCTTTGCTACAACTGGAACAGGCAAAATTCTACGTGTTGTACAATGGATTCTGCAAGAAACCAAGCAAATTTGAATGAAAGTGTCTTGTCCTCAGTTCAAAAGTTGGGTTTATGTTAGAATTGAATCTTCCAATAAGACAATGATCCAAAGCATTAAAGCCAACTCACAAAAGAATGGGTTCAAAAAAAGAAATTTCAAGTCTTGGAATGGTCTAGTCAAAGTCCTGATCTAAGTACATGCAAGAAACCCAGGTAATATTGAGCAATTGAGGTAATTTTGCCAAGAAGAATGGTTAAAAACTGAGACTCACTACTGCCAAAAACTTCTTAGAAATTATAGAAAAAGTGTAGTATCCCATGCAAATGAGCCTGACACTATTTGTCTATATTTCTGAGATGAGGTAGTATTTACAGTATTTACATTTTTTTGACTATTGTCCTCATCTTTGTTGCCATTTATACGACATTTTGGCTGTTGTATGCTCCTGCTTTCTTCAGGTGCTAGGAATTTTGAACCAAACCCTTTATTACGATCACTGGGGTATATGTGTTCTTAAGGACACATGACCCAGTAGATATAGACATTGGTTAGTTCCTGACTTGACTCTTAGAGTTGTGAGTTCAATTCCAGACTACAGCAGTGGTGAACAAGTAATTTGCAGGGTTAGAGGGAGATAACTCAATTGAGGCTTTATGCAAGGAATGGAGTTCATATACCACAGTGATCCTAATAAAGGGTTCGGTTCAAAATTTGGACAACAGTCCGAATATGTAAGCCTGGCATTATATAAGTAGTAAATAGATGACGGGCATCCAGCAATCCAGTGCATTACACTTGATAAGGAGAGATACGTTACAACTTTGGATACACACAGAATTATATAAAACTCAACAACAGCATTGGCGATACAATCCTTGGGTTTGTTGGACAATCTTGAGCATGTTGAAATGTGGATGCACGTTTTTATAGCTTTGGCAAGAGTTTAAAAAATTGAAGGACCTAAGAATGGAAGACAGAGAGAATTGAATGACAGATTTGTTTTTGGCTACTGTGGAGTGTGGGGCTTTAGTGAAAATTTCTACCATGTCTTACCCAAAGGAGTTGAAACAAATGACTTTTGAGGAAATTGTCAGAGTTATTAAAAAGAATATTAGACCAAAGAAAAAATTGGTTATTGCCAAGAGGACCAAGTTTCTAGAAACAAAGCAGTGGTCAGAGGAATCTGTGATGCAAAACTTGCATAGGCTTAAGGAGTGAGCTAAATATTGCAAGTTTAAAAAACTAGGAATGCAAGAAGTGTCAGAAGATGAATTGATTTTTCTAAGGTTGTTTGAGGGATTACAAGACCGAAGTCATCACTAAAAAATGTTAGATGCATGAATTGAATTTGGACATAAGTATAGAATTTTTACAACAGTTAGTCATAGAATTTAGTAAACCAAAAAAAGAGCTTGAAACATACAAAATAAATACAACTAAACTCAGAATGAAATGCAAATATTGTGGGAGGATGCATGAAAGGAACAAATACAAATGTCTGACATTAGGGAAACTATGCTTGAATTGCAGAAGAAGGAATCATTTTCAGAGTGTAGGAAGCAAGTAGAGAAAAATATGAACAGTAAAAACATCCTCCTTTGAAGAAGAAAAAGAAACTAAAATATTTGCAGTAAATGCACAAAAAAAAGATCGAGAGAGTATGAGAATAAACGGTTATGTATTTAGTATGTAGGTGGTTACTCTTAGCAAAATATTATTGATACCAAAGAATTTTTGGATTAAGTTGGGATGACCCAAACTAACAAAAAGCGATGTGAAATTAATGACAATGGGTTTCTTTCAAGGCAACTTTGAAACTGGTACATGATTTGAAGTAATTTCAATTGTAGTGGTAGCATGCCATAAGGATCATGGATTATTAGGAATTGATGTATTAAAATGGACATAGCAATGTTGATAAATTCCATGGAGACACAAGCAAGGGGAATAAGATTGTTGAAAGGGTATAAAGCAATTATTCAGGTGAAAGAAAATTATCACTCTAAATATATAGAGGTAAGAAAAGATCCAGTTCACATACTTCCTTTGGTGGTGGTAAAATTAAACAGAATGATCCAACAGGACATTCTGGAAAAGGTGACGCAAGGTGGTAGTAACTGGGTGTCACCTATTGTTATGATAAAATAAGCAGATGAAGACTTAAGGACATGTGGTGAAAATAAAGTAGGAGTAAATCACCAAATATGTTTAGATTCATTTTCATTGCTAAATATTGAAATTGTGAGCTACAAGCTGGTGAATATAGAATACTTTGCAAAAATTGATCTGAAGCCAAATTGAGATTGAGGAGAAGTTTTTAAAAAAATGCCACAATTAACCCCTCTATAGGTCTGCTAAGATGGGTTTATCTACCATTTGAGATTAAGATCTTCAGTCACATTTTTCAGAAAGCGATTGAAGGAGTGTTATTAGGAAAAATAAGTAACATAATTATGTATTAGAGTAATATAGGGATAAGAGCAAAAAACAAAAAAAAAATTAAAACTTAAATTTGAAGAAATATTAACAAGATTAAAAAAAGCAAGATTAACAGTGAACACAGACAAGTGCAATTTTGATTGTAAGAATTTTTCGTATTTGGGCTATCAGATATAAAAAAAAGGTGTAGCACCTGATGAGAAGTTGACAAAGAAGATTACAAATATAGTGACTCCAATGAATAAGAAGGAATTAGTCCTTTTTGAAATTGATAAACTTCTACAGCAATTTCAAAGTACAGTGAAATAATTGAGCCATTTGCAGAGTTACTTAAGAAAAGCAGTGAATTTGAGTGGATGCAAAGGCAATATGATACTTTTGAAGCACTAAGGACAATCATGCAAAAAACGATAATAAAACTGTTTGATCCTAAAAAAGAAATAAATGTAATCACGGATGCAAGTGAGAAAGTGACTGCTGCTATTTTATTGCAAGAGGAACATCCAATTATGTATTTGTCAAGGAGGATAATGCCAGTAGAGAATAATTATTCATATATTGAGAAAGAGGCATTAGCAATTGTTTGGAGCATGGAGAGGGTGCAGAATTTTTAAGTATAGGTAAGAAATTTTTGTTGTCAGAACACAAGTTGTTGGAATTTATTTTCAACCCAAGGAAAGAATTACCAAATGTTATGTTTTCAAGGATACTGCATTGGGCAATAAAAATGGCGTTTGATTTTGATATAATATATATAAAAAGAAACATTATTCCTCATGTGGACACCTTGTCAAGATTACAGTTTGTAAATGAAACAAGAGAGAAGCATAAAACTGGTGAGGATAGAATAATGCACTGGATATGCTTCCTATAAATAGACTTAAAAGTGAAACCATTCAGGATCCAGTGTTAAGCAGAGTGATGGAAAGAATAAGAAGTAACAGATGGAGCAATTCCTCAATGGTAGAGCAACCATTCAAGGAGGCAAGACACAAGTTGACCATAGTGAATGGTATAGTATGTAATGAAGATGTAATAGTAGCTCCACTGAGTGCATAACGATATGCATTTGGCATAACAGCAACACGAAGAAGGTTAAAACTTCAAGCATGGTGGCCAGGATATTCAAAGGATATTGAGGAGTATATTAGGAGGTGTTCAAAGTGTAATGAGATAAGAAGTTTCAGGCAGAAAGAAATTCATTTGTGGCCTAAGGAAGCACAACCCTGGGTTAGAGTATGAGGGATATGGGGTCATTTTTAATAATAGTGGATGCATACTCAGGTTGGCCAGAGGTGATCAAAATGAAGGATAGAGGAGCGACCACAGTAAAACAAGTCTTAAGAACTGTGTTTTCGAGAAATGGAGTGCCTCAAATGGTAGTTACAGACAATGTGCCTGAGTTTTGGGATGAGAGTTTGTGTGTCTGGTTCCTATGATGCTGCAGTAGGTACGTTATGGATTGGATGTGCCCCATACTATCCAATGTCTAATGGAATAGCAGTGAAAATTGTCCAAACTTTGAAAATTACTTTGAAAGCATTTTCACTTAATAATGAGAGTATTGAGGCATTTTTATCAAAAATGCTCCTTAGCTATAAGTTTATCTCATATGTGGGAGGATTTTGAGCTTGTTGGTACTAATGAAAAAGCAGATCAGAGTCCCCATAATGATGCCTTTTGCTATGAGAGAGAAGGTGTGGTATAAGAAAAACATAGTGGCAAGTCTGGAAGAGGCAAATTTACTGTTACAGAGAGGAATTAACACAGACATAATTAAAAAGAAAGGGTAGTATATTTTGGCACATGCTGACCAGTTTAGAAGTAGGAGTGTGTTGGAGGATATGGAAATCAAAAATGTGAAGAGGAAAGAAGATGCAATGATGAGGCAGAACAGAGAATGGAAGTTCAGGAGCAGGGAAAAACAGAGTTGCAGAAGTGAGATTGAACCAGATATAGAATTAAGTGAATGTGAAAAAACAAATGAGTATGAGAAGGATGATGAAAGACAAAGATTGCCTTTGAAGAGATGACAAGAAGACCAAACAGAAGAACAGTATAAGACAAAAGTAACTAGAAGGAGTGACAGGAAGAACAATGGTGCATGACCACTTCAGTTTCAAGAGGGTGTAGTATCCCATGCAAATAAGACTGGCACTATATAAATAGTAAGGAGATGACAGGCTGGGCAGCAATCCAGTGTGTTATATTTGACAAGGAGAGCTACATCATGAATATTTCTACATGAAGAGATATGCCGTGACTTTGGATACAGACAGTTATACGAGACTCAATAAAAAGATTAGTTGACATTGTGACCTCAGAAGAAAGAGTCACCAAATGCTAAACGTAGGATTTCACTCAATTTTTGCACATCTTAATTTTTTATTAATTTTTTTATTTCAACTTGATAAAAATTTTTGAAAGTGGTTGTAATTTGTTAAATAAAAGTTTTTCTTAATGAATATATAGTTTAATTAAGATTTGTTTATCATCCTGGAAAAAAGAGACAGATTGTTTTAATACTATCTTAGGGGTTCACAGGTTCACTTGTTTTATGAAACCTGTGAACCTATATATATATATATATATATATATATATATGGTGATATTTTATTATGTTTTTATCATAATCTTATAATAGAAATATTACCATATATAATAGTCTACTAAGTATTGAGTACTCTTAATAAAGTAAATCACTACAAACAGTGGACTGCCAACTCATTAGTTTGTACTACTTCTAATATATATATATATATATATATATATATTAGCTGTACAGCAACATACCCCATGAACTAGGAAAACAAGCCATTGAGAAACACCCAGAAATACTCCCCACACGTTTCACAAAAGAATTTATTATACAAAGTATAGATCTAATTTTAACAAACAATCCCTTCCAGTTTAACAACAAAAATTACATACAAACAACAGGTACTGTGATGGGAACAAAAATGGCACTGACATATGCAACACTCACCCTAGCATATCTAGAAGAAAACCAAATAGAACATAAATATGTGGAAAACATAAAAACAGAATTCACAAAATCATGGAAGAGATTCTTAGATGCCTGTTTTATCTTTTGGAAATCAACATGAGGAGACATAAACAAACAATATACTACAACATTTGCACCCAAAAATCAAGTTCACACTGGAATATAGTTATAAAGAATTACCGTTCCTAGACATACTCATAAAAAATGAAAACAATCACATCATCACAGACATTTACCACAAATCCACAGACACCCAACAATACCTCCACTTCAAGAGTCACCAGCCAAAAAGCTGTTTAAAATCCATCCCCTATTCCCTAGCATGACAAATTTGCATGATAGTAACTGACAAAACTCTTCGTAAAATACATCTAGAAGAACTACGAAAAACATTACAAAGAAGAGGATACCCCACTAATAAACAAGGGTTTCCCACTAGCAGAAAAAATACTATTAGAATTTCTCTGGAATCCAAAGAAACAACAAGAAAAACATGAAAAATAAGAAAACATTCTAGCATACGTTTCCACACACAACAAAAACAATCCAGAATTATTCACAAAGATCAAAACACATATGGAATTACTCAATAATAATGAAAAAATAAAAAATCTTAAAGACAACCAAAATAATTAACAGCAAACGCCAGCCTAAAAATTTAAGACATCCTAACCTCATCGAAATTCAAACAACACACAACACAGGGGGTCACAAAATGCAACAAAAAACGATGAAGAGTATGCAACATAAAAATAGAAGGAAAATACTTCCAGTTCGAAAATGCAACTACATTCTAAATAAAATTGGATTTGAGCTGCAACTCGAAAAATGTATACGCTCTAAAATGCGACAAATGCACAAAGATATACATGGGAGCGACACAATTCTTGAATAATAGAATATCCCTTCATAAAAGCAATATAAGATTATCATATAACAGGAAATTATATGTCTCCCAACATTTGTATGTATGTAGTGGTGGCAATTTCAAAGTTATACCTGTTTACCAAAATACAGACTATGAAACATTAATAATCCAGGAAGAAAGCCTTCACTCGACAAAACATGAAAAACACACACACCAAAAAACATACATACATACATGCACACACATACACACACCCCAAATTCAAATGACAACCCCAAACAATAATAAAGAACCAGATGACTCATGAAAAACACACACACCGAAAAACATACAGACACATACATACATACACACACCAAATTCAAATGATAACCCTAAGCAATAAAAAAGAATCAGATGACCCATAAAAAAACAATTCTAAAATATAAAGACGAAATCAGAAAACGCTCACACACACAGACACAAACACACACAGACACAAACACACACACTGTCAAAGCAATAAAAACAACCAAATGATCGATGAAGAGACTTAAAAAAGATAAACAAAGGCGCCTAGAAGATAATTTTAACATACTAAAGAGGGAACCCCAGATCAAAATCATTTCAAATTGGGGTAAGCACTTGATTCATTCATCTATTTATTTACTTATCTGTTTATCCATTTATACATGTGCTGATGTGAGAAAATACAGACTATTCAACACGTCAACATTTGATTTATTTTATTTTATTTTATTATGTTTTTTATTTTACTGATTTGACTTATTTTTTTTATTTCTTTATTTTTATTTTATTTTAATTTTCTACTTACTTATTTATAAACAAAAAGCTTGGCCCTCAGAAACAAAAGGAACTCAATACGTAAAGTCACAAATTTATTCACCTGAAGAGAGTCAATCTTAGACTCGAAACAAGTGTAGCGTCACAAATACCATTATTGACACTTAAAGTATCATAATATGTATATAACAACAACAATAAATATACACTTTAAACAAAATGTTCACGGCCTCTCACACTTTTTATTATATATATATATATTATCGATTTTCTGCACTATTGTAAGAACTGCAACCTTGAAACTTCTGAATATTGTTTCTTATGTCTTTGTCTATGAGTGTATCAAATTTAATTAAAAGCGGACCACTCCTTCTATAACCTGATTTTTTCGATTATCGATTTTCAATATTTATTGGGTGTACCTTGACACAAAACCTAGCTAAGAACACTCGCAGACACTTATAGTACAACTGTGTAAATTTTCAAGAAAATCAGTTCAGCCGTTTTGGAGTCTATAGGTAACGGACACACACACACACACACACACACACACACACACAGACAAAGTTCCATTTATAAATAAGTTTAGATATATATAAAACTTTTTTTTTTTTAATGACTTAGTTTCTTACTACTGTATATATGCATTGTTATTGGTGCATGATAATTGGAAGCACATCCATCTCTTAAGGAACAATTTGTTGTAAATCATATTGACAGCTAACACACTTCCACTTTACTATATATTAACAGAAGGAAATTTTGATTCACTTAACTACTTTTGAAAGTGATGGCTGCTACTCAACTTTAATTGATTTTACTAGCAGTCCAGTTTAGACAACTTCAAAACTCTTGATTACAAAGATATTCCATCAATACAATTCACAACAAATTTATTTTCCTATAAGAGGGTGCTAAAATCTAACTAATCAAATATGAGACTATTTTCTTGGTCAGGCTATTACTGTAAGTTTTTGTAGATATAACAGGTCAGTTGATTGTTAAAGACAATATATCAAAAACAAACATAATCTGGATTATACTTAGTTTTGTGTGTGTGTGGGTGCGCGCTTTTTTTTTTTTTTTTTTTTTTTAAGGCTGTAGAACATATTGGACAAAAAGTTGTGATAAAAGTAATAAAGAGGAGGACACTAGTCAAAACATTGTAGAATAATCACACTTCTTCAGTTTTGAAAACTGCTATTTTTTTTAAAAATTTAACTTTCATGGTCATTAACGCTATATATTTTAAAACTTAGTATTCTTTTTTATGCCATGACTTTTTGGCAAAGTAAATGGTGTAGTTTCTTTGTATGACTTTCTTCATAGTTTTGAATTCTGAGTTAATCTTCTATTGTCTTTAACACTCAACTGACCTGTTATATCTGGCTGCCTTACCAAAGCTAAAAATTTCAGTCTGCTATTTACCTATGGCTAGGAGGAGAAGAGATAAAAGTGCATACACCAAGCTCAGCCAGAACTTGAAAGTCTGCTGATTTAATTATCCATAGAGATAACCCTTAAACCATATGCATATACTTTATTATAATTACTGAATATAGGAATAACTATTATATCCATATATGAACATTTTTATAACAGTTACTTTTTGCCATCTAGTAACATTTCAGATGATAAATATAAATGCATTTGTTATTAAAAAAAAAAGTCTGGTAAATGTCAAAAATACCTTGTAGATTAACAATGGTGAAAAAAAAATTCAGGCAAGTACATTATATTTTTTCAAATTATTATTTGCTGAAATTACCTGACTAACCTTTGCCAAATTTGTTTTTCTTACAATTTGAGTTCTTTTTGTACCTTTCATAAGTTCAGCAACAGTTTTACCATTCAATATAGATTTTTTTACACTTATAAAAATGTCTTATCATATGTGCATCAAACATGATTGGCTCTTTTAATGTTCAAAATTATAAATTTTTCATATATATGAAATTGCACTTTTGAAAATTTCAAGTGATAACATCCAAAATATATGGGTCAAGACTTCGTTTTTTCTCAAATTGATTAAACATTTTGAAAAAGATTAAATTAATTGTTAATATGCTTATTATATGTATTGCATTATATTAGTTGGTAATTATTTTTTAAGTTAATCCTAATTTTTTTCCATAATGGTTGAATAAACTAATTTTATTAAAAAGTAAAATATTACAAAATTTGGAAAAAAATTATTTTAAATTCCCTATTAAGATAGTGCTTGGGAATATCCCTTTTATATAACTTTAGATAATTTTTATTCAAATTTTTACTGTCTGATTATAAAAGTTAAGTTTTCCTTAATCTATTTTACATTTTTTATTTTAAATCTACCTTTGAGTAAAATATATATCTTTGAATAAAAAAAGACATATCACTTAATTTTTATCATATATTGTTTTTTATTTTTATGTTTTAGTTAACATCAACAAAGATAGTTTAATTGATTTACTAAATAAAATAATCCAGATAAATTGGTAAGAAAACGAATAATGTTTCAAGTAACAATGAAATTTGTTGAGAAACATTCATCCTTATTGTATATAAAGATAGATTTTATAGTAAACAAATATATTTTTCTCTGGCCTTTTTCTTTACATTAGTTTATTTTAAATCAATCTTTTATGTCATGTTACTTTCAAAAATGATTTTGACATTTTCATTTTAAGGATCATCTTTTGTGTGTTGGAAATAAATGAATATTCTCTTTTCTTTCTTTTTTCTGAATTTACCTAATTTTGTCAAATCTACTTCTAAAATTTTATTTTATTTTACAAACTAATTTTTTAATAAGTTTACCATATTCATATATATAGCTTCACTTATATCTTAAAGGTCATTTGCTACAACAAATATAATTGGTTTTGATATTGTTAAGAATTGTAAATTTTATGCATAAAATATATAAAAACAAATCAAAAATATCTATATAAACCATAATAATGAAATTATTGATATAAAATAAAATTTCAAAAGTTAATAGTGAGTTTGTTATACACAGCTAAACCCTTTCATGTAGAGCTCTAAAATTTGGTATATATATTTTAACATAAATTTCAAAGATGTTTACTTCTTTTCTATGATGTGGTTTCATCTTTAACATTTGTAACGGTTTGGCATACAGTTATAATATCTATTTTATGAATAATGTTTGAACAGGAAAAATGCTTTGTAAACATATTTTCTACTTGCCTGTGAAAATGAACATTTATACATATGATTAATGAAATAACTATTCACCTACAGCAAAGATAATATTTAATTTTGTTTTTTTTTCTGGCTTTTTATATGTATTATTTGGCTTTAAATAAAAATGGCTTTTTATATGTATTATTTGGCTTTAAATAAATCTGATCTGGCAACACTGCTTCTAGTATATGCTAATGCTAAGGAATTTGCTTAACATTTTATGCCAATATCTGTACATATAAGTATATTATGCCAATATCTGTACATATAAGTATATAAAGATATAAATACACATTTAGTCACACGCACACTAACACAAAAAGCTTCAGATGTTGATCACAACTAATTATAATTATATTAAGTTAATTCCCTATTGATAGTATTTCAATCTGAATCAATTCATGTAAAATCGATTAAATCCCACATAATTTTTATAAGGTAAAAAAATATTAAATGTATGAGAGAAATGCCTATCTATTTTATAAACACTTTTAGATAAATTTAATGAAATTTAAATTTTTTACTTTGTTTTCTTACCTAACTTATTAAATGTATTATTATAGAATAATAACCATTTTATAAATTATTTATATTCATTTTTTTAGTATGTGTATCTGTAAGACTATTTTTTTCATTTAAAGAACTTAATGTTAAGTATTAAACTTATGAAAAAAACATCAGAGAAAGACCAGAAAAAACAGTCATTATTTTATTTATTTATATGATAAAATTATGAAAGATAAATTTCTTCCTTTTGATTAGCAGCTGAAATTGGTATAGGCTTGCAAAAGAATCATTGTTCTGTTTTTATTTTTTTTTTTACAATAAATTATGGAACCCCTTCCACTTCTAGATTAAGTATATGATGATAAAAAGAGCTAAAATCTTCTATTCAGGTGCTTCATTGAAGATAAAAAGAAAAGAAAAAATTGTAGTATGGCAGCTGTAATATACTATTATATATTTTAGCATATAACAAAAAGATGCCAAACAATTATCTGGTGCCAAAGCAACATGAAAAATGCCACATTTTAGAAGTTTGATGACAAAAAAGTCAATCTGGCAGCCCTAGCTAGAAGCTGCAATAATGGTGTTTTCAGAGATAATTTTTTTACAATTTAATGTAATGTAAAGATATTATGTCGCATCAAAAGTAAACACAAAAATGAAAAGAAAATCATCATTATTTTCCTCATATGTGATATTAGAGATATACATATTGATGATTACTTACTGTATATACTCATGTATAAGGTGACTTCATGTGACCCCTGAATTTTCTTGCATGAATTTTAACCTCTCCAGAATAAATTTACTTGTGTACAGGGCAACTGGTCACCAAAGATACATGATTTTCAACCTCTTCAAAAAATTAACTGTGTAACCCCCTATTTTTGCATAAAAAATTGCACTATACTTGAATGTATCTGATAGTTTATTAACAAAATACAATTTCACATTCACTTCATAATACTTTAGAACAATGAGAACTATCATATTTCAAGGGGAAGCAACCCAAAGGTGAATAAAAAAACTATTAAATAACATAAAAAGTAAAAATTGTACACTAAGTGGTCATGTAGTTTGCTAATCAAATAAAAAAACTTTCATTTTGGTTTATCAGAAAGTTGCTTTGAAAATTGTCAGAAATAGGTGTAATAAATATGGTAGTGTAAATTAGCTTCAAGACATCATATAGACGAATATGGTAGAGCAATCAGAAAAAAAGAACTTATTAAAATAGTTAGTATTATGTCACATTAAATAAATTGCAAACATTGTGTTATGTTTGACCATTCATCCATTTTTAGACATCTACAACAACATTCCTGTCTACCTTCACAATATCAAAACATAATGATCAATAACACAACTATCCTACACCAAGAAAACAAAAGCAAACTACAGATTCTTGAGACAATATTCATTAAAAAACTTAATAGAATCAGTTATGAATACTGTAGTAATGTTCTAAAATGTTTGTAAAAAGAACAGTTTTTTCATGCTTTAACACATGCATGACCATGATATTACAACATATAAAAAAATCCCATTTTGGATAAATTTCACGTTCTTATGAACACTAAGCTGTCAACCGTTTTATTTGAAGCAAGAAAAAATTTACAGTAATTTTTAACACAGTTTTGCAATTATTTTTTGTTACTGCAACTCACACCATTGAAGATGATCTCAGAAGGAGATTGAAAGTACTTGAGAACATTGAAAAATTAATGATAATAACATATGTCAACAGTACAGCTCATTTCTGACATCTTTCAATTATAATATGCAAAAGATTATCTGTGAGTATGAACGAATTTTGTTAAAAATAAGCAGACACAATGTTTGCAATTTATTTAATCTGACATGTCTAAAAGAAAATTTGCTACCTAAATACACACATTTAAATATATATATATATAATTTTACAGTAAGTAATGTAGTTAATGGATACTAATTTGCCAAAACTCTGAGAGCATGGATATATTTTGTTTTATTACAAAAATGTAAACAATTCTAGTGTCTCTGTGTGTACAAATTTTAATCTATACAAATTTGGTGCATATTTTTTAAGGAATGTATTTAGTTACATGAATGCTTGAGAAGTTTTGCTTCTTTTCAGTAAAAATAATTGTGGCAAATTTATTTCCACTCACTTTTTATCATAGTTTGTACAGAGTAAGGTCTGTTATAAGGCAACAGAGTAAGGTCTGTTATAAGGCAACTACCAAATTTTGATATACAGAGTTTGCAAAGATTACATTTGATATTCTAATAGAAAAATTATGTAAAGAAGTTATTATCTATTTCTCAAGAGCTTCATTTCTAATTGTTTTAAGATAAACCTTTATCCTGGTCTGTTCCAACATTTGTTTTGTCAGCCCTGAAACTTAAGGAGTGTGAAATATAGAAGAAAATTAAACAAAAAGTTGAAGTCTATCCCTGTTTGAGACTACTGAATGATAATATGTTTCTTTTTTTCTATTTTGAAATGAATGAATCATGCAAGAATTCAGATATGATATGGTGTTTTGTTATGTAAGTCCATTTGAATTAATTTAGTCAAAAGCAAGTTTCTTTTCAGGTTTAAAACAAATAGATTCAATATTTGCATTTAATATATTTAAAATTTAACTTCATGTCAGTGAAAAATGTTAGCCCAAAAAGGGGCAATTTTCAACTTTCCAAGTGCTTTCAGCCTCTTCACAGACCATTTTCAAGGATGTTATTTTTCTGGTGTTGTTATGTTCTCATATTTGACTGTAATGTAATTTTTCATTTTAGTTTTTGTTTTTTGAAAAGGAGAGTTCTTTAAAGCTGTCAGTGAAAAATGTTAGCCCAAAAAGGGGCAATTTTCAACTTTCCAAGTGCTTTCAGCCTCTTCACAGACCATTTTCAAGGATGTTATTTTTCTGGTGTTGTTATGTTCTCATATTTGACTGTAATGTAATTTTTCATTTTAGTTTTTGTTTTTTGAAAAGGAGAGTTCTTTAAAGCTGTCGCATGATGTGTGCAGCAAGCATCTGTCTATTTTTTAAAAAACTTTAAAATCTCCATTTTCACTGTTAAATAGTGTAAGTGTTAAGAGAAAATTGTTTGATATATAGAGAGGTGCCTTTGATATTGTGACTTAAATAGTATTTTTGTATTTTCAACCAAAATTTTTCTTATTGGTTTAGTAAATGTTTTTTATTGCATTATTACTACTAGATAGATAGCACGTAAAGCATCTACTCAGGGAAGTGGTAGTATGGCCAATATAGGTAATTGATTTATGAAAAGAAACACAATCTTCTACAGGGCATTGAAATTCATACACTATATTAGTCATCACTAGTTTAGATTTGATAGGGTTATTATTACTAGAAGTAACAAGGTTTGCTGTCGGACTTACCCTGTCCTCAGACCTCAAATGGAAGCACTATATTGAATCCATAGCAAAATCTACTGCTAAGAAGATTGGGTCACTATGTCGATCCAGGATGTTTTTTCCACCTGAATCCATCCTGCATATATACAAGTCAACCATCCATCCGTGCATGGAGTACTGCTGCCATTTATGGTCAGGTGCCCCTGCCGTTCTCCTCAGTGTTCTTGACAAGCTCCAAAGGAGAGTCTGTAATGTGATAGGTACTGATCTGGCGGCTCGTCTGCAGCCACTTTCCCATCGTCGAAATGTGGCCTCCCTCTGTCTCTTCTATAAATACTTTCATGGCTTCTGCTCGGATGAGCTTAAGTCACTGATGCCTCCTCAACAGGTGTTTACCCGTTCAACCAGACTGGCAACTGGGTCCCACCCATTCACAGTCAGGTTAACCAAACGCAGACGACAATTCTACTCCTGCAGCTTCCTCTCTCGCACTTCCCGCCTGTGGAACTCACTCCCGTATTCTTGCTTTCCTGACGGCTACGACCTCCAGAAATTTAAAAGCAAAGTTAATACTCACCTACTAACCACTGGCCTCTAGCTCTCTCCCCTCCCCTGTATAACCTTCCCTTTCTCTCCGCCCATGTATCTGTCATTGCACCTGCTTTCTCAGCTTTCTATTGTTCCTTTCTAACTAGCTTGTACTCCTCACTCTTTTCTAATTAATCTTTTTACATTTATGTAACCCCCTGCACATCAGTGGCGTTTCTGCCTTGCTCGGGGTGAAATGATTAAAAAAAAAAAAAAAAAAATTGTATATGTTTTTGAGTAATTACAGCAGAAATATGGTATTTAATAATTTTTTATATAGAAAATTTGTCCTGTGCGTTTGTTTGTAATAAAATATGTTGATGTTTTTATGTGTGTTATTTTTAATTCTAGTTTCATGTATTTTTTAAGAATAATTTTATTTTTTTATCAATGATGTAGTTGGGAAAATTATTGTTGACCAGTGTTTGTTTTATATGTTTTAGTTTGCTCAAAAATATTCTTTTGGAGGAAGAATTTTGATATGCTCTATTTAAGAAAAGATATAAAATAGCAGTAATAACAAACTTCTTAAATAGAGCACATTAAAAATTTTCCTCTCAAAGAATATTTTTGAGCAAATCTAGTAATAATAGTGCAATAAAAAAAAAAACATTTATTAACCCATAACTTACAAGAACCCTTAAGAAAAATTTTGGTTGAAAATACTATTTAAATCACAATATCAAAGGCACCTCGCTATAAGAGAGGCACTATATATCAAACAATTTTCTCCTACCATCAACCTTACACTATTTAACAGTGGAATGGTATTTTGAAAGTTTTTAAAAAATAGTCAGACGCTCACATTATGCTTGTTGTGCACCTCCTAGGCTGTTTTATAGTTTCTAATCAATAATATTATTGGCCACTTGGACCTCATTGTTATTTCACTAGTTTTTTGGAAAATAGTATCTGTACAGATCATATTCTAAGCATCATGAGTAGTACTGGAATTAAGCATCTTGTAAAAATAACAGGAATACAATTTATTTAGAGTTGTAATAATCACTCTGTTGATTTTTCTATTTCATCAACATACGTATTTTTGAGAGTAATTCTATTGCTTAGAGTTTGGTTAGTTGGATTCACTCACCTTCATTAAACTGTGTTCCTTCCTATTCCTATACTCCTTTTCTTCTTATCTCTTATAGACCTTCTGAACTAGTATCATGAGGATACTGTTTCCTCTCTATATTCTTTTCTCTCTCCTACAACTTTCTTCATTCAATTGGTGGCATCCTATAATCAAAAATTTATCCAATTGACTCTGACTGTATGGAGTTATTTTCTTTTGATTTATATTTCTTTCCCTCTTACTTCTCAACCATTCTCAGTCTATCCATCTTTATATCTTCAATCACTATTGATCTATCCTTCCAGCCTGAAACAAAAACGAAAAAATTTAGAGTAATGAAAAAATTACTCACATCCTAAATATTTGGATTTTTATTTTATCTCTTTTATAAGATACCTTTAATCTTTCACAATGTCAGAATGGCAAAACAGAGTATTTGAAGCTCTAGTATGCATACTACTTCAAATGATACATAAACATCAATTCTCCATCAGGTCACCATCTATCTAAATATAAATAACATATCTTTTCACCTAGGGAATGGCTCATTAATTAGGTAGTGCAGACACACTTCGCCTTTCTTCATTACTAACTCCTCCTGCAGCTTACATTCACACTTCATCTAGGATCAAACATTTATCACTATTGCTCTACACAGCTCTATTCCTTAGATAACTCTTGATGATTTGTGATCTGCTTAGCTCCTATAATGGGTAATTGATTCATATCATCTCTCTATCCAACAATACCAGTTTTTCAGTTTCTTAGTCAAATTCAGTAGCTAGTATCACCTGATATAAGACCCCTTTCTTCTCACAAAGAAAAAGGGATGTTGATCTTCCACTAAGGAAGTAATTTAACATCCCATTCAATAATAGTGCCAAATCCTTAACAGTTTCTATTTTCAGAGGTATATTTTAAGTTCTGATTCATAACAGATTAAAATTGATCTATGCTCTATTATTTTTTAGCTAATCACCATCCTACATCAAATACACTGACTGTATCTTCTACATAATAGTAAGATCCTCTCAAAAAAGTCATCAGTTTGTTATGGGTGGCAATCCATGATGCCTGATGATGAGATCATAGTGCTAAGTGGCTCATGTTTATATAGAGAAACACTCTATTTATGATAGTATTCACTTCTCCTCTAAATGTAACAAATTCTGAAAAATGTAATTATAATAAATTTAAATAATGAAATATTAAATTCATAAAGATTTCCATACCATGTTCTTTAATTAATCATATATCATTATCTGATTATTTAAACTACAAAATAATGATTCAATGAATTAGTTTTTCTCTGTATGATACATGCATTGTTTCTTTCACTACTTTCTTTATATGTAAATTTAGGTAAAAAAAAATTCTTTTAATGAAATATGAAAGAAATCACAAATTTTACAGGGGAATAAATTTTGACTTAACTATGTGTTAGTGTGTATATATATATATATATATATATATATATATATATATAATTTAAGATATAACTAAAAATACATCTGTAAAAAGAAAATGAGGGTAGAATACATTGAAGTGAGGGGGGGACACCTTGAAGCCATGTGTCCAGTTGACGAAGAAGAAAAAACATGGCTGGTCTTTAACTACTCAGAATTTCTACATACAACTGAAACCCTATATACCAAAACTAAATTTGAGAATCAAAAACAATTTACACGATCATAGTTGCAGTGACTGACAGAAAAAAGTTAAGAAAATTTCGAAAATTATCTTCATTTTGTTTTTCCCCTCAGATAATTCTGGCTAGTTTAAGCTGTCCTTAAGTAAGTAGTAACAGGGAGAAGTGTGAGGGTAGAATACATTGAAGTGAGAGAGGGGGGGACGCCTCAAAGCCATGTGTCCAGTTGACGAAGAAGAAAAAACATTGCTGGTCTTTAACTACTCAGAATTTCTACATACAACCAAAACCCTATATACCAAAACTAAATTTGATAATCAAAAACAATTTACACAATCATAGTCGCAGTGCATTACAAGAGTGACTAGTAGAGAACTTAGGTTAGTAACAAAATAAAAAAAAAAAAATTATGGAAAAATAAGAACCAAAAAAGAATAATAAAAAAAAAAAAAATACAGCAAAATAAGATCAATCAGACCATTTGCAGACAAAAGGCCGACTGACAGAAAAAAGTTAAGAAAATTTTGAAAATTATCTTCATTAATGTAATGACTATATTGAATCTATTGCCAAATCTGCCGCTATGAAAGTCGGCTCTCTGTGCAGGGCCCGGAAGTTTTTCCCACCTGAATCTATCCTGCACATACACAAATCTACCATCCGCCCGTGTATTGAATATTGCTGCCATATCTGGTCGGGTGCCCTGCTGCTCTCCTTGGGCTTCTTGACAAAATACAAAGGAGGATCTGTAACGTGATTGATACTGACTTGGCAGACTGGCTGCAACCACTCTCTCACCGGCGTGATGTGGCTTCCCTGTGCCTCTTCTACAAGTACTTTCATGGCTTCTGCTCCGATGAACTTAGATCACTGGTGCCACCTAAGCACGAATTTACACAAGATACTAGATTAGCAACTAGGTCCCACCCTTTTACAGTTAAACAGATAAGATGTAACCTTAAATTCTACTCCAACAGCTTCTTTTCTCACGCTTCCACAAGTCTGCTTTCCCGACAGCTACAATCTCCAGGCGTTTAAATGTAGGGTCAATAGACACCTCCTATCACACTAACTCCCAATTATTCTCAGAACACTCTCATCTACCCAACCCTCATTCTCGGTATCCTTACCCGCCTATCACCCACCCTCTGACATTTCCTATATTTAACCATTCTCGGTATCCCTACCTGCCTATCACCCACCCTCTGACATTTCCTATATTTAACCATCCTTTCTCCACTCTATGTAGCCCCCTGTGCAGTAGTGGCAGTAACATGCCTTCCTCAGGGTGAAACGCTTATAAAAAAAAAAAATATGAACAGAGACAGAAAGATAACTTAGCCAACATGTTTCCTTCCAAGACAAATGTAAGGATTTTGTTTTACAACAAGTATGTATAAACAAAATCAAAAATGTCAGTAGGTTTTCAATTTTTTTTTATTTTATTTCAAGAAGCACTGATGAATATACTTCAGGCTAACAGAAAAATTATAAATTATATTGTAAATTATGAAGGATGCTAGGTGGCATAAGTTAATGTTTAATAAACAAAAGTAAGTAAATAATAAGTTAATGTTTAATAAACAAAAGTAAGTAAATATCTTTATGTTTATTTTTTTCTGTTTGGGATTAATTTGTGTATTATGTATTCTAAATAAAATGAGGTTATTAATTTAACTGTTTTCTTTTAATAAAATAAAAATATAGTCATGTATGTTAACTTGGGAAAAGATTAATTCTTTAGGAACATAGATATTTTAAAATATCTGGGGTACAAGATTGATAAGATTTGTTAGTGGCACTCTTGAGAACTTTCCGACTAAATGAGTTACTTCCTTTTTAATAAGTGTGGCATTATTTAGATCAAAGTTGTGTTTTATAATATATTATATACCTGCTTCAGAATTATTATTGTTATGGGTATTTTTGGTTTGGTTGTATATTTTGTATGCAGTTCTCTTAGCATTGTGAATAAATTAATGAAGATACTGGAGGTTTTTGAACAATCCAACAATAAAATCATTTACTCACTTTTGTTTATTAGACATTGAATTGCACCACTTAACTTTCTCCATAAATTATCTAGACTTTTAAGTTAGCCTTATGAATATTTATGAGAGTTTCTAACAATATTTTTACTTTCATTTATAAATACTTGTTGCAAATTAAAATCCTCACACTTACCTTGATCAAGTCCATCAAATGAGAAGATGTGTCAGCTAAACTAAGATCACTGGTGCCCCCAATTTGCACGAGATACTAGATTAGCAACTAGGTCCCACTCTTTTACAGTGAAACTGATAAAATGTAACCACAATTTCTACTCCAACAGCTTCTTTTCTTGCACTTCCTGCTTGTGGAATTCCCTTCCGCATACTTGCTTCCCTGACAGCTACAATCTCCAGGAGTTTAAATGTAAGGTCAATAGACACCTCCTAACACACTAACTCGCACCCATTCTCTAAAACACTCTTCCTATGTACCTCTCTACTCGTCTATCACCCTCCTTCTGACATTTCCTATATCTAATCGCTCTCTCAGCACCTTCCCCTATGTAACCCCCTGCGCTATAGTAGCAGTGGAATGCCTTGCTTGGGGTGAAATGATAAAAAAAAAAAAAATCCAGGTAACACATTAGACATATTCTACATATCTCATATGAGCATTGTAAGGCATTTGAAAACACACGAATATGAGAATTGGTACAATATTTGGGTGCCTCACAATAATATAAAGAAATTTAATGGGTTGCATTTTCATATGTATTTCTCTGGTCAAATGCAGCAAATATTATCTATTTTTGAAAAGAACAATCACAGATGATAAAAAATGGATTATTTACATCAGTGTGAAGTGAAAAGGGTTGTATTTAAAATAAAATGAGCCTTTGGACCACTCCAAAAACTGGCCTGCATTTAAAGAATATGGTAATATTAGCCTTATATTCAGCACTCATTGACCAATTGCTGCTTTCAGCGGAAATTTATAAAATCATTCTCTTAAAACAGTTTTTTGGGAAAATAGGTTTCTCAAGTCTAGTAGCTGTTATCACTCTTTCAAGTATTGATGGGAATTTCCTTTCTTGACTTTTGCTTGAAATAGTGTGAAATGTCAACATTTTAATTATGTCATTCTCTTTTCAAGTTACATGTGCTATCCATTTTAGTTATTTGCTGCTTTTAAAAATCCTTTGTTTCTGTTATTTGCTACAATTCTTTGTTTTTCAAATTTCAAAGATAGATAGTTCTCACTGAGACCTACAGGTTTCATTTTCTGGAAGCTATTTTTATCCCTCAGTCTGAGAAAGCAGATGTATACAGCTGACATTTTAGATATTTCTGAATGAGTTTAGTCCTATGCATAGTACCCATATAAAAGTTTTGATTTAATGAGACTATTTCAAAACATGACCCTAGTTTGTAGGTTAATGTTTTGGCTTCATAACAATTTGTAATGTTTAGAGAAACTACTCTTACCACTGCCTATTGTATGTTCAATATTCTTATTTCCTGTACTCAATCTGTTATAACTGATTCGAATGCTGGGGTATTTGAAATTATTCATCCTGAATTTTTATGAGGGATTCAGTGTAATTGCCATCATTGTTTTTGTTTCAATATCAGACCATAGTTTCTGTTCTGGAAAGGCTTATATTAGTCCTATTTCTTGTAAAATTTCATAGAGGGTGTTGATTTTTTTCTGTTTTTTTTTCTGTTTTTAATCTCATTCTTATCCCAATTATGAATACCCATGTCATCAGCACTGCACCCTTCATCCTCCGTACTTTGACCTCATGAGGTGAAGCAAGAACACTGTTTTCTATTAGTAGATTCATTTGAAATGGGGTATGTAATGCTAAAATGATCAGTGCCCATCTCTTCACACCTGTGCTCATCTCTTCACATCTGTACTTGTATATGTGCAGAGCATAGTCTAGGATGAGATAAAATAATTTGGGGCTCTCCTTTTCTTGTACACCTGATGAAATTTTGATATTGGGGTTCTTGCTCGACATGTACAAATTTGTGTACAGATATCAGTGAATTCAGAGTTTGGAAGGTGGTTTCTAATGAATGAGAAGAGTAAGTCACTATTGATATGATTGTATACTGTTTTGGTCAACATAGCAGGTGTTCAATTTTCTATTGGGGAGGTACTCCCTGGAGTTTATGTTGTCTATGCCGTCATATATGACACTTTTTGAGGATTCCATACTTCATGAAATTTTGAAACTTTTTTTTACTCAGTATTGTATGCTATTTTTAAAAATTCAACCTCAAAATCAATTGATACTTTATTATTCTTTAGCTTTTTTTTTTATAGCTCTCTTTATTTCCTCATCATTAGATTTGTTATTGTTTGTTTGGAAACAGACATTGTAATATTTGAATACTCTGAGAGCATCTTCAGCTTAGTATGCTCAGGGTTGAATTGTGATTGAAAGTGTTTTACCAAACCAGGAAACCTCTTCTGTTTTGATTTCAATTGTATGACGTTCTCAAGATTTTTCTCTATATTTCAACACAATATCTATACTGTTAGGTTTCATTAATTTGATTTTCAATTTTTTAGATTTATTAGTTTCTTAGGCAGTGAAAAAAATTTCTTATTTTTTTTGTTTAGTATTCTCTCTACCATTTTTGTTTATCTGGTGTGATTGGAAGAGCATTGTGGATTAGGAGTTTCCTCTGCAAAATCAAACATTGAATTTAGGCAAGTACTGTTCCCAATGGACTGATTAATGGCTGCAACTGATGAAAAGTATCTGTAATTGGCCAATTAGAAAGGTGCCATCATTTATCAGAGCAACATCAGATCTCATGTCTTTTATAAATCTGACAGAAATTGATACAACTTGTTTAGCATGTTCTATTATACCAGTCATACTAGCCTGACCTAACTTTCAAATTACTACTCATGTCAATGGCAAAGATTGGTCAACTTTGGCTTAATATCCTACTACATCCACTGTACTTTCCTGATCTTGTACATTTAGATTACCACTTATTTTGATCCTTACAAAATTCTTTTTCATTAGAAGAACTTCAGTTCTCTGGATATGTGTAAAAACAACTTTACATCACCCATAAAACTACCAAGTTCTGGGAGTATGTAATCCTGAACTTGTCACAAAGATCTTGAAAGGTAGTTGAACAACATGGCACCTATGTGGTTGAATATCTACAAATATTCCTTGAAATTAACTTCAAAGATGCTACAAAATTTTGTTCCAACCCAAGATATGTATATTTCATATTACTATAAATGTTATTTAGTTGGTGCATCTCATTTCTGTATTTTTTTAAAGTGTAATTGAAATGTACTAACCAGGGAAACTGAACATCTTAAAAATAATATGCCTTTTGTGAATGACTGAACCTATATCCCATATACATTGTGGAAACACACACACACACACACACACACACACACACACACACACACACACACACACACACACACTGTTACAGCAAAAATTGACGCACCATAACATATAAAAAGAATAAGTAAGGAAAAAATGTTAAACTTGTTACCAAGAGTTATGGTAAAAGTTTCCACTTTGGTAGTGGATCTTTTTTCTCACAGATTCAGATATCCAGACAAGGAAAATAACAAACAGAGATGAACAGCAAAACCCAGGATTATAATTTAACAAAATTTAATATAAAGTAAAAATGATACGGAAGGAGGACTTGTGTTGTGGAAAAGTGCATGCAATGTATGCAATGTAAGGATTGAAAAAGAAAATCACTTAACTTTTGTCCATTCTCTGTAATCACAAATATACACTTTTCTCTCTCTCGCTCTCTCTCTCTCTCACACACACACATTTGATTTTTTTTTCTTTTAGTTCAATTCTTTATTTTAGGGAGAGATGAAGTTCTATTAAGAATTATGTCCCTGTAATGTCTATTCCTTTCATAACACAATTTTCAACTTTATCAGCAATCTTTTTGTACATTGCAAGAAATTTGGGGCCTTCTTTGACCTGCTTCCTTCACTTAGAAGAAAACTACATCTCAGGGTGTTTAGTTCATCATCCACTGAATAAAAGATTAAATGTAAATTTTATTAACACTTGTGTAGGGGTCTCTGGTGTGGTAAGCACTTATATATAAAAAATGAACAGATACTTACTTAAAAAAAGTTGTTATGCTCATCTTCCATAATGGATTTAAAGAAAAAAAGAATACATTTGCAAAAGTTGAAGAACTATAAAATACCTATTTCCTCTTAAGGAAACGTAACAATTTCATTTCTATTAAAATTTTATCAATTCAACTCCAAGAGTAGAATATTTTAAAAAAATTAATCTATTAATATAAATTGAAGTTCAGAATTAGGTTTCTCAAAGTTATAATCTTTATTGAAGACAAAAATTTTATAAAATTTGCTGGTAATATAATTCATTCGTATTAAATTTGCTAAAACTTTCAAAAATAAAAACCTTTGAAAATACAAATTTATTTTTTTGGAGTTGATAAAAAAGCAAAACCTATATAATAATTTCTTCCCTTTTTATTTTGTTCCATTGGTATGTTTATTTTTATTTTACCCATGTTAGAAATGAATCACAAGATTATTTCTGATATAATATTGTAGTAATGGCTGTTGTTTCAATAAAATTTGCATTTTATTTGAATTCTACTTCATGTAAATTGATATATATATATACATATCAATTTATATATATATATATATATATATATATATATATATATATATATACATATATATAAGTAAGTGCTCTATATCACTGACTAAGTTTGAATATTCAATGTGAGATCATTATCTTTGAATTTTTAGTAGATAATGTTCTAACTTAATTTTGTCAAGTGTTTTGTCAACTATCATGTACATTTTTTATTGTTTACTTTTATTTCATTAAATTTTCTTCTTTAAAAACACTGGTGAAATTTGTATATATTTTGTTAGAGCTGTTTTGTCCATAAGTACTCTTATTAATATTTCCCCATTTGTTGAATGTTTGTCACAGTAGTTCTGTATAATATTTAATTATGATTAATTTGGTTATATTAATTAAAAGTTTTGTACATGCTCTTGAAAACAAACTGGTCATTTGCTTTTAAAATACTAACTAGAAAATATGTTCTTGAAGTATTATGTTGATGATTGACTCATGCTCATAACAGGTTATTAATATAAAATAATATAATTGATTGAAAAACATTTTGATTTGTGAGCCCATTTCAATCAATTTTATTAAAAACCTGAAACTAAAAGTCTTGTATGATTCATCTCTTAATCTCTTGCCATTATAACAATAATTTTTGTAAAAAGATTGTGAGGAAAATTTGCTTGAAAGTTTATTTTTCTAAATAAAAAATTGTACTATTCACAGGAAGATTAAGGGATGCAGTTGAAAATGAGATTTATTTTTTTACTGTGAGTACTTTTGTCAGTCACATAAAACCTTTAGTATCATTTGTTTAATGAAAAGGTGAATTAACAAAATAATAAATATCCTTTATTTGAAATTCTGTTTTTAATAATTGCAGCATGTAAATCATTTTTATGCTAAGGGATGCTGTACTTTTGTATAGTGATGTGTTTAAAATGAATGGCTGTTCATGAGCTGTTGCCTATTGAAATTATTGTTTTTAAAATGTTCATTGTAGCGATAGCCTAAATTATTATTTTTTTCAGGTTATTTCTTGCCTACTCCAGGCTTAAAGCCTACTGACGGTAAGTGTAGGCAGTATTAATTTGTATCTGAAACTCTCAGGACGTTTTCCCACAAAGCATAAATAAACAGTTATATTGCATGAGATTTATAATATCTGAGATATGATTTCAATTAATTCTACAGCTGTCACTCACTTTAGTTATTTTCATCTACCTATAATCTATACACACACATGCACACACCTTCACCTGTTTACTGTTGCAAATGAATGTTTGCTATCTTTATAATAACATTTTATAATTGGTAATTCTTTACTTATCAGCTTATTTTATCAGATTTATGAAAATAAATAATGTCCCAATTAAAAGTAAAAATTATATTAGCTCTATTAAGGAAATGAAAAATACTTCATTGCATCAAGATTTTATCAGAAAAGAAGGTGTCAGATTTTATTATGCAAGTCAATGTTTTTACAATAAATTTGGTATTAACCAGCTCATATTTGGTTACAATCTTATTGTATGTATTAATATATCATGTGAGTTTAAGCTATCCTGATTAAAAATATTGATAATGAATTGTTTAGTTGTACAACATTAATTTTTATTTTTTCAAAAATTTAAGATATAGATAAAATAAAAATATTTGATTAACACAATATCCTATATATTTGAATGAACTATTTTACATGTTATTATAGCCTTCACCAGTCTTTCAACCATTGGTTTATTAAGTTTATTACTGTTTCAACCTGCTTATGTCAGTTTTTTATTTCTTCCCAAAAATCTATGTTTGAATATTATTTTCCATTCTTATGTACATTTTTTCAATGATGAACAACAAGTTTTGATTGGATTAATATCTAGTGAGGTTAAGATCAGTTTCATTAATTTAGTATCTTTGAAACCTTTTTCCAAGGTGTACAATAACCAGATTTGTGGAATGTGAAGAAACATTTTCTTACATCACTATAATTTTTAGTTTAAAACTTTTTGTTTCTGATTTGTACTGCTTAAAACATGTCTTGTCCAAGAACTTACAGTAATTTTCTTGACCTATAATTTGAAGGGAACTATAATTTTACTGCATATAATATTTATTTGAAAAAATTTCTGCACTTTCCTTATGCTGCCTTCAAAGTCACATTGGTTGACTATTTCCATAAAGAAATTAACTTCTTGTTCCACCATTAGGTTCATCAAATATAACCTTACAATCCTCAAAAAATTACTGCCAAAAAATAAGTTTTCATATACTTTTTTTCCTAATTTACACACTTCTCTTTGTGATGTTTATTTAAATATAGTAGTTTGATTGATTTCGTGTCTTTAGCCAACATTCTTAATATGAAAAATTTTTTTCTCTCTCTCTATTTACATTTGTAACACCACTTTCTTGTAATGCCAGTAATCTGTTTCAGGTTAAACCTGGGATTTCTTTCTTCTTCTCTAGGAAGACAATTTTTTGGAATTTATGATGACAGACATTTTAATTCTTTTTCTTTATTTTACTATTTTTTTTCTGAAGTAATTTTTCTTTTAATTTGTCTGTCAAGTTTTATTTGTTTCTGTCTACAACTGTTGTTTGTTTGTTTTGCTTTTCTTATCTTTCCACCAAAAAATAAAATGAAAAATTGTTTGGAAGAAAAAAATCAATTTCTTTAGTAAAATTTACATTATTGACAAGATGGCTGATAAAAGTAGGGCCATCAAGAAAAACTTATTCAGGTAAAGGGAATCACCCTCTAATTGGAGTTCCCCATCAAAATGTATTATCAACATGGCAGAGTTCATTGAGTATCCTAGTACTCTTATTTGATTACAGATAACAATAATAGTCAATCTCTATGAATTAGAGTGTGTTGATAACCAAACAGTGTCACTCTTTTTAGTGGACAAGGAGTCATGTGAAATTTGTTGCTCCACAAAAGACAGTGATTGTTAGATGTATGTAAACACGAGTTGCTTCCCCTTGATTGTGAGTACTCCCACTATCCCTGGTTGCCTGCTACCTCCCATTACCACCATGTGGTATATCCCAGTAATAGAAATTACTACTGGGACAGTGTTAATAAAGTTTTGGTTACGTTAAGACCTATGTCTCTCTGCTCTCATTGCTTTTACTAATCTTTACTAATATGCTTCAGCCATGCATCTGTATCAACATAATATAAAATTGTGTCCTGAAATAACAAAGAACCATAACACTCACAACGCCTACTGAAAAAAAAAAAAATGGAATTTCTACCGCACCCAAAAGAACTCAACTTTTCATCCGACAACCTTGGACAGGAATGGGAAACATGGAAAAACCAATTCCAACTATTTCTGCAAGCTACAGAGTCAGATAGAAAACCGGAGAAGGTTAAAACATCGATACTATTGACCTGTATAGGAAATGAAGGAAGAAAAATCTATAATACATTCAATTTCGAAAGCAAAGAGCAGAAATACGACTTGGAAAATGTGATAGAAAAATTCGACTCACACTGCCAACCGAGAAAGAACTTAACCTTTCTCACTTACCAATTCCTTACTTGCAAACAGAAAGAAACACAGAGGTTCGACGAATATGTCACCAAACTGCGGCAAAAGGCAAATAAATGTGAATTTGGAGAGCTCACAGAGAGACTTATTAAAGACATTCTCATATGTGACATAAACGACAATATGCTTCGAGAGAGAATGCTGCGAGAACCGTCATTGGACTTGGGAAAAGCTATCCAAGCAGGCCTCAGTGCAGAAGAAACAAAACGACACTCTAAAATAATGGCCACGTCGGACACTGAAAACATATCCCTTATTCGGGATATGAAGAAAAATAAAATAAATAACAAGATGTCTTCCCATGCAACGTTCAAGCAAGAAGATAGAAGGCCCACCAGACAGCATTGGATTGAAAAATGCACCTACTGCTCTGGTGCCCACCAGAAAAACAACTGCTCCACATACAACAAAAACTGTACAAACTGCGGTAAAAAAGGCCATTACGCTCGAATGTGCCGAACAAAAAAGAAAAAAATTATATAACGTCGGACAACACAGCTCAGACCACGAAGAGTCAGTCCATTTTAATTTGGACGCCATATTGAAAAAAAATGTACACATGGTTACTGACAAGTGGAAGATAAAGTTACCTTGTAACGAAACCATTATAAACTTTAAAATAGTGTGCTCAAGTAAATGTTATACCTGTAAAAATATACAATACTATCAGGCCAAAACCAAAATTAGAAAAAACTTCAATTACATTAACAGCATACAACTGCACAAAAATACCCATAATTGGTAGCTGCATGATATGTCTACAAAACAAAGACACGAAAATAAATACACAGTTCATCGTTGCGGATACAAATGCAAACTCTGTAATTAGTGCAAACACAGCAGAAAATTTGGGTTTAATAAAAAGAATATGTGAAGTGAATAAGACGGACATAGAAGCTATAACTGAAAAATATAAAGACTGCTTCGGTGAAATTGGAAAATTACCGGTCACTCACCACATAACAGTAAACCCAGAAATAAAACCCGTCGTAAATCCGCCAAGAAATATCCCATTTGGTATGAAACCAAAATTAAAAAAGGAACTGGAGAGAATGATGAAAAATGGGGATAATAAAACCCATTGAAGAACCTACGGACTGGGTGAATTCTCTAGTAATAGTAAAGAAACACAATGGCAAACTAAGATTATGTTTAGACCCCAGAGATCTAAACAAGGCAATAAAAAGAGAGCATTACAAGCTACCTACAGCAGAAGAAATTTTTGCGGAAATGAAAAACTCCAGGTACTTCACAAAGCAAGATGCGTCTAACGGATACTGGCAAATTCCCGTTGACGAAGAAAGCTCCAAGCTATTAACTTTTAACTCGCCATTTGGTCGTTACTCCTTCACATGCCTTCCATATGGAATACACAGTGCCTCTGAAGTTTTTCAAGCACAAGTTGCAAAAATAATAGAAGTAATAAAAGGGACCAAGAACTCACAGGACGATATCATAATATGGTCGGAAACCCTAGAGGAACACATGGAACTACTGGATAAAGTACTTAGCTGACTATGCAAAGCCGGTCTGAAATTAAACAAAAGTAAATGTGAATTTGCAGCAAAACAACTGACTTACTTAGGTCATTTAATCACCCATGAAGGACTAAAACCAGACCCTTCCAAAGTAAAGGTGAGCACAACACCAAGAGCACCATTAGCACCATCAAGATGTCACCAGTGGTGGTGACATCTTGATGGTGCTGACTTTCAGGGAGGGATCCCAATTTTAAAGCCTTATACGGAGTGGGATGAACAAAATTTTGTTCATCCCACTCCGTATAAGGCTTTAAAATTGATGTTGCCTTAGGATATTAGTGGTCACTTCCTTAAAGGTACAATAAAGACTGTAATGGGCTATGGGTGGATAGAACAGGTCATCAGTGTCCTTTCTCTAGCTATGTTTAAACCAGAAGATTAACTCTGACTGTCTGACAAAGGCCCTCTTGTTAGCTAGTGTGAATGTCTGGGGCCTGAGGTTTGAATCTCCAAAGAAAAAAACTCAGCCATGAACTCCAGCACCTCAGGAGTGGATATTTGTTTTACATAGGAGACACATTTTAATGCTTGTGACCATTAGGGCTTACTGTCAAAGAAGTTTAGCCTTTATTATTTATCTATATTTCTGAGATGAGGTAGTATTTACAGTATTTACATTATTCAAACTATTGTCCTCGTCTTTGTTGCCATTTGTACGAAGAAGGCTGAAGCGTACAATGGCTGAAATGTTGTACAAATGGCAACAAAGATGAAGACAATAGTCCAAATGATGTAAATACTGAGGTTTAGCCTTTTTTCAGCATATTTTGATAGTCATTCAAGAGGTGTGCAAGTCTTTGAATGCAACATGTGCTCTTCTCTTTGCAGATCCGAGAAGCAGGCTTTGTGTATTGGATGTTACTATAAAGGATGTAGTGTTTTATCTCATTGAGGTTTATAGGTGGCCATTGACCATGCAGAGTGTTCTGTTTTAGTCTGGGATTGGAATGCTGTCCTTACCCTTGATTTAGATCATATGGGGAAAGATTGAGTACTAAAAACTCAGATGTGAATATGTTTCAGGACTTTATCAGTAAGTTTGAGCTTATCAATAAGCTTTGTAATGAGCACACTCAAGATGTTATATTGACTTGGAAGATCAGCCAAATGTTGTAATCTAGCTACCTCAACCAAGTCTTAGTTAGACATGTTGACCTAGAGCTCTTAGGCTGTCCAAGTTTCCATTCAATAGTCTATTTGGATCATAGACTTGTCCAGATTCAGATAAACTTAGATAGACCTAAGGCTAGGATTACTGGATTCTGGAAATTCAACTTGTCCAAATTCAACAAGAATGATTTCCAGGAACAGCTACTACTGTAGAAATTGACAGAAACTGTGGTTAGGAAAAGACTGTGGGATTACCTCAAGTCTAGAATTAGGTTGTTTGCATCTGACATTACTTAACCTAGATTGATTAGCAGTGCAAACAGCATTTGAATCTAGAGTAATTTGGGTTATAGTGGGGAATTAGCTTGACCAGAGATGACACATTCTTGCTTATCAAAAAGGATCAAGCTCTGTTTAGGTTAAAGAGAATGTTTTCCAAGGTGATGAATATTGTCACTGAATTGCAGCAAGTAGAATGTAGAAATGCAACTGATCAACATATTACTCACATCACATTGCCAGATGGACAAACTGTAACTTCAAATGCAGGCAGATATGATGCTTTTTGGATAGGTACCTCCAAAAAGCTACTGAAAAAACAAGATAGTATGAAGGAAAAAGACCCCAAATGTTTATATTATCATTAAGAGGATAGATCAAAGCAATTTTTAATTACTTTTTAAATTTCTTAATTATTTCTAACACTTTTTGTAGAAAATCTTTTTTCTTCTTATGTCAGTGCGAGACCTAAATTGACACGTAGTTTGTTATGTAAAAAAAAAAAATTTAATATTAGGCAATGCACTTTTTTTTTTACCGTGAATGACACATTACTTTGGAAATTCTTGCAAAAATCAAATAATGTTCGGATTTTGATGAAAATTTCAGGACATTCATAATTGACTGAAATCAATTTTGAAATAATTATTTTTTATAAAATATTAGTAAAAAATATTTTTTTTTTACATATGTTACCCCCAACCAATTAATTTCCAGAAATGCTTGAAATTTTAACATTGGGCCCCAATAAACCTAATATAATTAAATTCAAGAGTCATTGGGGAATGCTAATCAACTGTTCTTTTTTCTCCAATAGTCCCTGATTTTCTAAAAAGTTCGTCCAAATTGCGAAAAATGCAATAACTATGCCAATTTTTATTTGGATAAACTTTTGATTGCTTTTATGAACAATATAAATTAAGCATATTATTGTCTGAAAAAAAAAAATTAATGAATAATGAATTTTTACAAGAATTATTTTCATTGTTTTGAAATTTTTTTATAACAATATATAAAGTTTCAAAAATATTTTAAAATTTCTTCCTTAACTGGACGGGCTAGGGTATGAAATTAATGTATGAAGACTACATTTAATCATTGAAAATTGAAAAATGATTGATCCCGTCAATTTTTAAAATAACTAAAACATTTTAATTGTGTGCATTTTGATTGCCCATATCTTATTTATATGGATAGCTGCATGTGATATTTATCATTAAAGTAACTTCTACATTTTAATTCCTAATTTTCTGATTTTGTTTAAAAAAAAATAATTGTGAAATTCATAATATGTGGAGGTACCTTAAAAGAATATGAAAAATAGATATTAAAAATAAAAATGAATAAATGCCATAAATTTAATAAATTATTGAGTTATCTCTGCCATTGTTTTCATTGTTATTAAATTGTACAATTTTTTAAAAGAAAGCTTTATATTATTATAATTTTTTATTTTTCATGAAACTTCTTCAAGCATAAGCCTACAAAGCTAAACTAACAAAAATTCCATAAAATATTGGATAATTGCTGAAAACTGTGTTAAATTTCTAATTTTAACATAGTTAAAAATAAAAAAACAATTTGTATGAATAAGATTTCTACCAAATTCGTCTTCCATACTTGGCATTTTTTGGCTGGCTACTGTAAATAATATCATTAACGCCTCTTTGACAAGTGTTGACAGATGCGATAACAAGGATACCATAATTGAGAAACCTTTTTTTGAAATATTTCAGGAAGTAAGCAAATAATTCTTGTTTCAAGCCAATTTAAGGTAAGTTTAAAGTCAGTAATTTGAATAAAATGTGTCAGCAAGGTGTATTTTATTTTTGTAAGATTTTTTCTGTTTACAATCAATGAAAAATAATGGAAAATTTGAAATTTTAACAATTTTTTTTTTAAATCTACAAAACTTTTTATTCCGATCAATATAATTTCGGTTTAAAATACACCAGGGTATTTTGCTTACTGGAATTAGTAAATTTAATCCCTTGGCTTTCAATTAAAGCTAATTTTAAAGCTTGAAGATAACTTATTTATCATTAAAATTTCAATTTAATTTTAGATATAGAAAAATGAGTGGAGGTACCTATTTTTGGAATTACTGTTTACCAGTGCAAGAGTCTCATAACAGAATCTGAGATATGGGAAGCCTTGAAACTGGTTGACCCAGAAAAGCCAATAGGCTTGGATGGTCTTCTTTGAGGCAATTGTCCATTTTTGTCACTTTGCTGGAACTGATTTTCAACAACTAGAAGCAACCCAGAACAAGCTGACAGTAAAGCTATGCTGATCAATTTGGATTTAGGTTTGACCATCAATTTTTGGAGTCTGTTCTCATGGAAACCAGTTTTGAGCCCAGATCCAGCTCTTTTATGCACCCCTAATGTACTGGTGGAGATGAATGGAGTTCTTGCATTAAAGCCTTTCCTGTGAAAACTAAATTCTAATTTTATTCTATGCAGAATTATGCTACCTGGTGCCACCACTTCAGTCAAGTACTCCACCTATGTTGATGACATGAGAATGCTTGTAATGAGATTGACCAAGTCAGTATAGAAATCAGAGGGTATGAGACTAAGATCAATCGTAATAGTTGTGCACATGGAAGGGAGTTTCTTTTTTGAGTGTTTCCTCTGGATGGATGGGCCTTGCAAGATATTTGGTATCTGGTTCAGTCCCAACCTCCAGTTGGAAATAAACTGATCAAAGGTTCAAGAAAAGTCAGAGATCCCAGTTCATCTTAGTCCCAGAGGAATCTATTCTTAAAAGAGAGGGCGGAAGTTTGTGCTTTGTACATCTACCCTATCCTTCTTTACTAACTCTCCATGCTTCCAATTCTGTTTATAGTACTACTTGCTTTAGTCTGAGTTTGTTCTTCCTTCCTCTTGTAAGGTGTCAAGGCTCCTAAGGAACATTGCAAGACCTCTTATCTCCAAACATCAGAAGATGGTGTGTAAGTATATCAAGCATTGAGATTTGTCAACATATGCTATACATCAGCTTCTTAGATCAGATGTGTGTACAAACTGATGAGAACAACAATTTCTGGAAGGAAGACAGTCTTAAAACCTTTCTGGCATTGAAGTGCATGTACTCATGCAGAGGGGAGGCTTACCTTTTCCTCGGAGTTGAGTGCTCCTTCTATTGCAAATGTCAATGCTTTGAATTTTTTCTTATGACACCAGGCTTTTGTTCAGAATGGTATTATATCAAGTGTTAGTTATGAGGGTGACATCCAAGATGATTTGATTGAGAAGTTTGACCTGACAAAACAGGAATTTTACTCCTTATGGTCTTGAATGCTTGGGTTAAGACATTTCATACCTGGCTACTGTTGCAGGATGTGCTCTGGATTGGCAAGAAGTTTTATTCAGTGGGACTGACAATTTTATTGGAATGTGGTGAATGAGAAGAAACTATGAAATGCACCTTCCTTCACTGGAGTTTCATATACTCACTGTACAGGTTAAATGAAGGCTTCATGGTCCTTGAGGCTAGCTCTGTTTGTAATAATGCTGCTGTTGACAAAGACTGAGAATTATGTGTTCTGCTGCTTGCTCAGTATTCTGAGAGTTATAGTGTGGATGATAAGACAAAATGAATTCCATAGGATTGAGAAGTTTATCTCTTCATAACAAATTTTTTTTTAAGTATCTGCTTAAAGTTAAGATCAGGACAGAAAGGAAGTGACTCTTTGATGAGAGGTGAGAGTTTTATGTTGTGCTGAGTAAATGGTGCTGACTTAGTGGCATTTGAATGTAGGTTAGACATCTAGGATATTTATCTTCTAAGTTAAACAATAGTAAACCACCCCTAAATAAGTTAGTCTAGGAATTTTTTTTTCTTTTTTTCTTCTCAAATTAGCTTTGGGTATAGATGCTCATTGGCCATTATTTTTGTTATCCTTTTTTTCTTTAGTTTAATTCCCCTTTTCTTCTCTTATTGGTTGATAGACATTTCATTTCTCTTACAGAGCAGAGTGCTTTTCATAATTGTTATAATGTTGGACTAAGTGTATGATTGATGAATAAATGGTTTTCTAAATGGTTTCTTTATTTTATTCAGTCACACATTATTTTCATCTGGTGAACTGATATTTCTACTATAAGATTGTATGTGTGTGGGTGGATTACTTACTAACACAGTTTAGTTTTTGTTAATCATTTTCACTTTGTAAATACGCATTACAGAACAACATTATTAGTTTTATATCCCATTTGCGCACAGACAAAAACTTTACATATGGGGACTAGATATAACTTCATAGAGAAACTGGTGACTGTAGTAAGAAAGGTAAGCAAGATTGTGTCCTTATGGTGAAAGGAACATTATTAAATGATTGAGTTAGTGATTGAGTCTAGCTAAGTTAAATGTAAAAGAGATGATGACTTTCTGCCACATTTGGTGTATCTATATCACTAATAAATATTTTCCAAATTGCAAATGGCAGATTAAGCAAGCAAAACTTTGTAGCCTTTTTGATCCTGGTAGTTCTGTATAATATTTAATTATAATTAATTTGGTTATATTAATTAAAAGTTTTGTACATGCTCTTGAAAACAAACTGATCATTTGCTTTTAAAATAACTAGAAAATATGTTCTTGAAGTATTATGTTGATGATACTCATGAGACTGATACACATAACAGGTTATTAATATAAAATAATATAATTGATTGAAGAACATTTTGATTTGTGAGCCCATTTCAATCAATTTTATTAAAAACCTGAAACTAAAAGTCTTGTGTGATTCATCTCTTAATCTCTTGCCATTATAACAATAATTTTTGTGAAAAGATTGTGAGGAAAATTTGCATGAAAGTTTATTTTTCTAAATAAAAAAAAGCACAATTTCTACTCAATTATGGGTATTCACTAAAAGTAACATTTATTGTGATATTAAAAACAGTTGACACTTCTGCAATTTATGCATGACTTTTCAGCAAAGAATTGAGTTTTTTCGGTAACTGGCATGTTTATACACTGTTTATATATAACACACTAAAATTTCCCTTCTCTGATTTCATGCGCCTATGGCTTAAGAGTTCGCGACTTTGACTGACACCAAATCAGTCGAGTTTTGATCCCGCCCAGAAGGAAGTGAATGTCTAGCTACACTAAAGAGCTGTGAAACAGGCTTGTATGTGGATGACGAATATATATATATATATATATATATATATATATTTACACACACACACACACACACACACACACACACACACACACACACACACACACACGTACATGCACACATTATTTTTAGAAAATTTTAAAGTATAATTTTTTAAAAATAACTTTTGCAAAAAATAACTTTGACCAAATATGTGGATCAAATAAAGGTTTTGGTTGTAACATTAATAACCAAAATAAATTAGTCTGAATAATTCTGTGTTTAATAATAAAAAACAAATTTAAATAAAAATAATACATATATATTTCAAAATTTCATTTGTCTCTGTTTATTAACAACACTTTATATAAATAAAAGAACCACATTTTTTATTAAGTCTTTTCTTTATTTGTGATGAAATATTCCAGTGTTTAGTGCCATATAGAACAGTAAACATTACATAATAATCCAACATTCTTCATTTCTTTATTTTCTAATATTTTACTTTGCTCTCATATTTACTTTCATATTTATTACCTTGTCTAATAGTTCTTTCAATTTTCCTTCTAAATCTGTCATTATTAATGTTATTGATATGTCCTGGAAAGGGATATATATATATATATATATATATATATATATATATATATCATTCAAGGTAGTTAAGTGGTTAAGGCAAATATAACGGGGTAAAACAATCTAGTAAGTAGACGTAATGTACAGTACTTGTCGTAGGCAGTAATCCCTAGATGTAGGTGTAGTCAATAGCCATAGACCAGTAGACCTCTCGTGGAAGATCTTTCCAGACATCCTCGCCTTAGTCTATATTTATGGCTGGCACCAGCCAATCTAATTCCAGTGAGGGAGAACCAAGGTGTATACATATTCATTACATCACCTTCCCCTGAGCTAAATTTTCCCGTGAAATTTAGCTTTAATATTTTCTCTTTTTAGGGTCTGGACATAATCGATTGACTTTTTTCCTCAGTCTTTTTCACCTTAAACCTTCCTGCTGTGGTGGCGTTTGACATACTGGTACCTCTGGCCTTGAGATCAGGAATACTTCCATTGGCGAATGTTGACTTGCGGGAACGGGAATTTCAAATGTGTCATATAGGACTTCCATTGGAATTTCTTTGGTGTTTTCTATGATGTCTGTAGTGTGTCTGGGTCTCAATTGATTCCAATATCTTTTGCACCAAAATTTTTCCCATTTTATGTCATATATGACCTGTTCAATTCTTATGGTTATAATTCCTTCTTTCCAAAACATTTTTCCATCCCTAAAGTTCTTGAAAAAAACTTTTTCACCTGGCTTATAAGCTGTAGTCATCTGCTTTTCTTTTTCGCAGTTTTCTTTGCCGGAATAGGCAACAGCTTGTCAAATACAGAGCATATTTTCCTAGCAAGCATTAACTCTGCTGGCAATAATCTTGACGTCATATTTGAATTTGGTGTGATCCTATATACTGCCAAAAATTTTTGAATATCTCTTTCATTTTTGTCCACACCTTGACTTTTCTTTAGCGCTCGCTTAAAGGTGTCCACAAATTTTTTCATCTGTTCATTTGATCTTGGGTGATGTACCGGTGTTGTTACGGGATCAATGGACAATGATGAACAGAATTCCTTGAATTCTCTTCCTGTCAACTGTGTTCTGTTGTTGCTGACTAAAGTTTTAGGGAGACCAAAGTGACTAAAAATTTCATTAAATGTGTTTTTCGTATTTGTTGCTGCACTTAAGAATTTCTGGCCACTTAGTGAAACTGTTCACAATAATTAGATAATAAGATCCATTTATGGGCCCTGCATAGTCAATATGCAATTGAGTTCATAGGACATCTATCTTTGGCTATTGTTGAATCTTTACTGGTGGGTCCCTTGCTGCCAGTTGACATCCTCTGCACTGTTTCACCAAGTTTTCTATGTCTTGGTCCATCCACAGCCAATAGATATAGCTTCTCATTAGAGATTTCATTCTCAAAATCCCTGGATTGCCAGTGTGAAATTCTTTTAGAATTTTCTTTTGCAGAGTAGCATTCATTACCACTCTGTGTATAGTAATACCTGATCATTGATTGAAACGGTGACACACTACTTCCTTTTTTAGATTTCTCAATTAATCCAACTTGCTTTTTCATTTTTTTCCTTCTCCACTGCTTTTTTCACATCTTCTAGAGTAACTGGTAGTTCACTAATAGTGTTGCATACCAGACTCAACAATTCACTTTTGTATCTTAACGATATTACTGTTTCTTCCCGTGGTTCCTTATACTCAGGTATTAATCTTGATAACCCATCAGCGTAACCTATCTTCTTTGAAGGCACATATTCTATTTTGAAATTATAATTCAATAGAATTCCTTGAATTCATGAAGCAATACCGCCTCTAATCCCTCATTACTGGCATCTGCTGCTACAATAATTTTCTTTTTTGGGTCGAAATGCATTAATGACAGGTCTGATAATAGACAGATTTTTATTTTTTTAAAAGCCTGTTCATATTCTTTTGACCATATCTACTTTGTGCCCTTTTTCATTTAAAGGAGCTCTCATATCATACACTTTGGGGATATAAATGCTATAGTAGCTTACTAATCCCAAGAACGCATGGAGTTTAGCCATATTATCCAGTGCTGGCATATTTTTTATAGCCTCAGCCCTTTCTGGATCCAGTTTTCTTCCTTTACTGTCAATGATCTGACCTAAATATTTTATCCTCTTTAAGAAGACCTCGCATTTTTCAGCAATCATTGTGAATCTGTATTCCTCAATTTTCTGAAATACTGCTCTAATATGCGTTTTGTTGTAGACCTCATTTTCACTTTTAATCAAAATGTCATTTAGATATGCGATTGCATACTCCATACCAGCCAACATTGTATTCATTATTTGCTGGAATAGGCTTGGAGCTACCTTCAATCCAAACAGAAGTCGATTTAATTTAAAGATTCCTTTATGCATATTTATTGTCAGGTATTTCGAACATTCTTCATTGAGTTTAACCTGAAGGCAAGCCTCCGATAAGTCCAACTTTGAAAACAATGTACCTATGTTTAATTCAGTGAATATATCCTCCAGAGACGGTAGAGGATACTCATGGCCTTTCAAACAGTCATTTAAACCTGTTGAAAAATCAGCACACACTCCGATTTTTCACTTTTTCTTTTTTATATATACGGTTGGAGACGCCCAATCGGAGTAATCATCTTTTGAAATTATGCCACTTTTCCCAACCTTTCTAATTCATCATTTATTGTCTAGTGCTGAAAATGATACTTTTCTCTTTGGTCTAAAAATTGGTTTCACATTTTTTTTCACTTCAAAGTTGACTTCTGTTTTTGTGCACAGACCTAGTCATTCTGAAAAACGCATGAGAATTTGTTTTTCAAATCTGCAATGAATCTTTCTGTTTTCTTTGTTTTATCATTCCCCATGACATTAACTTCATTACAGAAAGAATTTACCGGTAATTTCCATAAGTTAAACAATACGATCTAGTCTAAACCAAAGAGGTTTTTTGAACCAGGAAGCACATATACTTTTTTTGATTTGTGAATTTTTCACATGAACGAAATGTTACATTTTAATTCACCTTTAAATTTAAGTGTTTTTCCTGACACTCCCCAAGCAATTTTATGTGTTAGTTAAGCCTGGGTAACCAATTTTTTTCCATGTTTGCCCGCTTATTACTGAGCTGTCCCTTCCCAAATAGAGTAATAATTTTACGATCTGACCAATTTCCTCAATTTCATTTTTCGAGCAAACTACATTCATCTTTCCTCTTGGCTTTGATTTTACTTTTCTCTGTTTTGCCTGACAATGAGAAATTCTATGGCCTACATGCCCACAATTAAAACATTTTTTATCTTTAAAGAAACAATCTTTCTTTATATGCTGTCCTCCACACAAACTGCATATCATTTTCGTTTCTCTATTTTGTCTCCACTTCCAGTTTATATTCGCGAAATGCTCTTCTCCTCAATTCGAGTATTGTCTTTTTTTATATTTATAAGTTGCTGACATTCTTCCGTTACTTTTTGTAGCGTAATCTTTGGATCCTGTTCTATGATAGTGAAGATTCATGAACTAATATCTTTGTCCTTTGGTGTTGTTAGCCCTTGAACAAAAATTATACACTTGAACATGTCACTTGACAATTCCTTTAGTTTAAATGCCTCACATTGTGCATTAATCATACCTGCATACTTGACAAAATCATCATCCTCTTTTACGATATTTAGACACTTGTATCATGTGTAAAATATGCTGTCTCTTTTATGGAAAATATTCGACAAAATTTCCATTATTTCACTGAATGTAATTTCTTCTTTGGGAGGATTAAATTCGTATATTTCATATTTTCTTCAGTTTTCAACTTCTGCAACAATAGTGTGATTTTTTTTCTCGTTCGATCATTGTTCGCACTTTTTCGTAAATATTGTTTTGAATCTATGAAAATAAGCCAGAAATGTTGAACCACTGTCAGGGACATACTTAAATTCAGATAGTGAATTTGCAATTCTTTCCACAAAGAAAAAAAAAAATCTCGAACCCGATTCTTTTGTTCTTAATAATGCATCTTCCAAAAGTACTTTATTGTCTTTTGCCTGCTGTTCGAATACTTTTTGAAACGTTTCTTGCTGCTGCATAAATTGTTATTGTTGTTGAAATTGTTGCTGAATAAGTTGTTGTTGGAATTGTTGCTGTAAAGTGCCTTGTAGCACCTTAATTAATTCAGTAATTTGTTCCATATTGCCAACGTATTCAGTTTATGTATACAAAAAATCTTCCAAGTCCAACAAGAGAGGGGGCATTTTCTTACTTTCTGTAAGCGTTGCCAAGTTTTTCATTTTCTAACGTTCCTCGTTAGTAAGTGTTGAAACAAATTGAGAAAAAACTTACTTTCTGTAAGTGTTAACAAGTATTTCTAACATTCTTCGTTAGTATTTTATTTTTCTTGTGAACTCATTTCAAATTCTTCATTGCCAACTGATATGTCCCAGAAAGGGATATATATATCATTCAAGGTAGTTAAGTGGTTAAGGCAAATGTAACTGGGTAGAACAATTTAGTAAGTAGATGTAATGTACGCTACTCATCACAGACAGCAATCCTGTGATGTTGGTGTAGTCAATAGCTGTAGACTTGTAGACCTCTAGTAGAAGACCTCTCTGGATGTCCTTGCCTTAGTCTATATTTATGGCTAACACCAGCCAATCACATTCCAATGAAAGGGAACCAAGGTGTATACATATTCATTACCTATTCATTACATCAGTTATATAGCATATTTTGTGAGAAAGCACATCCTTGTTAACTTCCTTTTTCTGTTTTGATGTATTCACTTGTTTTATTTTCACATACAATCTGATTTTTTTTTCCAATATTGATTACAAATTATTTTTATATCTTCTCCAGCAATATGGAGAATATAGATATATATCTTTTCTAAGATTTCAAGAAGTTCTTTGTGTTATACTTAATCAAATGCATTTGTGTAATCTATGAAACATGACCATAGATCTTCCTGTATTTCTCTTATGCTTTTTGACAACATTCTGACTATAAAAATTGTATTTTTGCTCCAGTATCTTGAGTAAAATTATATTGTTCTTTCCTTATTTTCTTAGAATGTTCTTAGATATTTAGTTAGTTATTTAATATTTATTAGAATATTAATTATTTGTTTATGTGGATCATTAAATTACTTGTTCAATGACATTTGCATACACTTGCACCTGATTTTGTTAGACTGCCATGATCTATTTAACTACCATCTAGTTTACCACTTTATTAGCCTTATCAATTCAGGAGTCATCTAAGGCAGTATCTCTGTCACAATCTCATCTAGTTTTGTTACTTTATTCCTTTTTATTTTTGCAGTTCTTACTTCTTACAATGTTAGTATTGAGGTTTCTTTTGTGATTTTGTATTTTATAAATTAATTTCCTCTGTTGTCATGAAAGAGTTCTCTTGCATACTCATTCCACTTTTTCTTTTAGTATTATAATTTCTTTTTAGGGTTTTATACATTCTAATAAATAACATGTTTACTGTCTCATTTCATTTTTATGAACACCTGATGCATCTGTATTTTTCAGTTTTTTAGTCTCACATTTCCTGTTTAACCATTCCTCTTTTAACTGATTTCACTTATTTCTAATGATTTTATTTAGTCTTATATACTCTGTGTCACTTGGTTTTCATTAATATCTCTTTTTTATTAGAATGAGAATTTCACTCGTCATCTACTTTTCTTGCCTTTCTTTCTTCAAGATGTCTGTTGTCACTAACTCTTTCCTTCAAAATGCTGGACTGAGAAGTATTCCATGTATCTTCTGCAATGTAGGACATATAACAGTTGTGAAAACCATTATTTATGAAGTGAAGACATCATGATAATACTTTTTAATTTGTCAGTTCATATTTTATTCTTTCATTATTTTTCAATTATTTACTATTTCATGTGTTAGATAGTCAGGAATCAAGTCACTTTGGTCTAGATGAGGAGGATGGTCAGTAACTCAGTACAAAGAAAAATAAATCTTATCAAATGGCAAATAAACTACAGCCAACATGCAGCTAACTCAAGATGGTGCATTGACAAACAAAGCTATAGTGTTAGTTAATTCCTACTGAGAAAATTTTAGTATTTCTTTTGAGAAAAATTATGACATTTCAAAGTCCCTAAAGTTCCTTTTTCTTTCTGAAAAGTTTTACTGAGCATGACCAATTAAAAATATATTCAGTTAGAAAAGCATTGTCAGTGCAAATTCAAGTTTGATCCAAAATATTTTAAATGTTAAAGTTTATTTTATCTTAACAAGTTCTTACTTTACTTTTTACTTTTTAGATTTGCTTTTAGTATTTACTTTTTAGTATTTTTCAATATCTATAATAGTATAGATGAAACTATTATTTAAAAATTTTTCTTTCTTTAATTTAACTATTCATGATTGTTGTTCGTTTGGAGAGATTTTGAAAGTTTATGGCTGTAAATTGTTGTATATATTTTTCAGCTCAGCTTGTACTCTTGCTATTTCTCTTCATATCCTTGATTGTTTCCCTTATGAGGAGGCACTGCAAAGTTTCCAGCTTGTCACCCTTTACAAATGAAGCATCAGACTTTTAGTGAAAGACTTTTTGAGTGGATCAAGAACTTTTCACCACCTCCCGATAGTTTTATCTTTATTCTTATTTAACTGATTTTATTTTTAAGAATATCTTAAATATCCTAGATTATTTTTCCAAATCATCTGTTAAGAAGTTTGCTTTGCAAACTTAAAAAACATAAATTGATCATAACTATTTTAATATTCCAAGACTTGAAACTCATTATTTTTCTTTAGCTTTCTTTAGATTGTTAAAAAAAATTTTAGTTAATAGAAAGGAATTAAAATATATAAAAAGATAGATTCCTTAGGTGAAAAGCAATATATCTCATCCTTGTATCACATCAGATCAATTTTATCTCCTGTTAAGCTTGTTTAGAACATAAAAAGTAGTAAAGATAACGCATGAGCAAGTAGAGTTTCCCATATTTAATTATTTCAAGGTTCCTTACATAGAAATTATAAATGTGCAGATTTGAAATTGATAAATTTATTTTACTTAATTTCATGAAGACAAAAGAATGACATTTTATTCATTTTTAATATTTCCCACTTTTAAATATATTTTGAAATATGCTAGTTAGAAAAGTGACATCTGTTTAGAACTAGCTCTGTTTTGGGAATACAAATATTGACAGTTTTATGAATATTTTCGTATGAGGGTGAATTTTTTAAAATAATTTATTTTTATTGACATTGCATCTAAGAAATATATGTTGGTATTTTTGGAATTATAAATTAAAATTATATAGATAATTTTTTTTCTTTTCCTTTTTTAATAATTTATAGGAGCCTGAAAAAGAATATCTTTATAACTTGTTCAAATAAAACATTTTAAAATTTCAAATATTTCAGTTCAAATTTACACTACCAATGCTTTTGCAACTTAACATATTCTTAATGGCCTATTCTCAGTGTCGTAGTAAATGATCTACTCCCAGCGCCTCTACCTTCACTGTAATGGAAAGTCCCGCCTACCATAAAAGCTAGGCCAAAATTATCCTTTTGTTGGTAAGCAGAAGAATTAAACTAGAATAAAGCTTTATAGAAATCTGCACTTCTGTTCTCATTACAATTTATTCTGCTTTAATTATGGAACAATACCTCACATCTGACCAAGATTCTACTGACAAATGGCAATACTGAAGAAAAATGTTCAAAAGATTTCTCTCAGCTCTGTAGTCCACTTCCACCTCTGCTTTGACAGGTACAAAAAACTTATTCTTTTATATGCACCATGCACTCTTATTCATAGAAATTTGTCTGAATGTGAAGATTATGATACTGCTGTGGATATTTTAGATGCTATGCTTGTGAAGAAAAAGAACACTATTTTCAGTAGACATTGGCTTGCCAACAGCCGGAAGAGAGTCTGGAACAGTATTTTCAAATATTAAAAATATTAAGTCCCGAATGCGAATTTACTGCTCTAACAGCAAACCAAGCTAGAGATATCTCTATCAGGGATGCTTTTATTAATGAAATACAGTCAAACCAAATAAGACAAAGACTACTTAAGAATAAAAACCTATCGCCTACGAACTAGCTCTAACATTGGAAATGTCACAGAAGCAATCTGACCTCGGTTTACAACCCAATATTTCAGGGGCTACTGTTTCTGCTCCCTCTCACTTTAAAAAAATCTTCCACCCTACCACTTTCTTCAAATTCTCAGGTTCATGACCCCCACCTCCAGCAAACTCTTTCTTTATTCAAAATATTCCTGCACTCCATTCAACTGATAAGGAAGAGTCTATTACTATCGCCTCAGCTTGGTTTAAATGCTACTTCTGTGGCCTCCATAAAAATGCTTGTTTATCCTGCCCAGTTCAAAACAGTAAATGTCATGAATGTGGTAAGCGGGGCCATTTTTTAAAGGTCTGCTGGTTGGCTTCTTCTAAAAAAACCTGTTTAGCTGCTACTGTATCAGCTACTTTCCCTGAATGCCTTTCAAAGACAATTGTGGAAGTCAATGTCAACTGATTAACTCTCCATGCTCTTATTGATACTGGAAGCTCTGAAAATTTTGCTGAAATATCATGAAAGCAAATAAATGAAAAATATCGTGAAAATATCGTGAAAGCAAATAAATGAAAAATCTCTCCCTGTTCTAGCCAAATATTGATGGCTAATTTGTCCTTATCCTCCCATGTAATCAGATATTAAACTAAAAAAATTCCTATCTAAGGATCAAATTCTTGGGTATGGAAAACCTCTGCTGCGAAGCAATTTTAGGGCATTAAATCAACACTCTCATCTTACAATTCCTTTTGGCAGAACCAAACCGGTACTGAATATATGTAGACTTACAACTGCTAAAGTTAGGTATCTGTCATTCTTTTCAATTTGATTCCTGACTGCAAACCAATAGCAATAAAATCTAGATGCTATTCATTTAAAGACAAAGAATTTATAACAGTGGAGGTAAAGAGACTATTTAAAGAAGAAATTATAGAGTTTAGTGAATCGCCATGTCCTAATAACAACAAATGAAAATCATAAGAAAAGGATGGCTGTTGATTACTCCCAAACTATCAACCGGTACATGTTAGTTGATGCCTATCCATTGCCTCGTACTGATGAAATTATTTCCAATATTACTGATATCACATCTTTAGTACGTTGGACCTTAGAAGTACCTACCATCAGATACCCATCAAACCGTAGGAGAAGCCTTACACAGCATTCAATGCTTGCGATCGCCTATACCAGTTCTGCAGATTCTCATTTGGGGTTATAAATGGGGTTGCTAGTTTCCAAAGGCTAATAGATTAAATCATTTCCAATGAGTAAAATAAAAAATGAGAAAATAGCAAGATGGAAGATAGAACTTTCTTGCTATTCATTTGATGTAACCTAATTACCCTGGTAAAAAGAGTTCCACAGTTGATGCACTTTCAAGAGTATGTGGTCTAATAACAAGATTAGCTGATCTTCAGAGTATACACTGAGAATTATGCCATTCAGGTATCACCAGAATGACCCACGTAGTTCAGAGCAGGAACTTGCCATATTCAGTTGAAGATATAAAAAGAATTACGAACTCCTGCCAAATATGTGTGGAAAATAAACCAAGGTTCTACAAGCCTTCTCCAGCAACTCTTGTTAAAACCACGCAGCCTTTCAAGAGGCTTAATTTGGATTTCAAGGGCCCACTGCCTTCCTAAACAAAAAATAAATATATGCTTACAAGGTTTCCCTTCGTCATTCTCTGCCCTGATGTAACGGCCACTACAGTCATTAAAGGCCTCTGCTTCATCTTCTCAATTTTGGATTGCCTGCATACATCCATACGGATCATGGACCAGCCTTTATGTCAGAAGAACTCAAAAAAGTTTTATGTGAACAAAGAGTGGCAGTAAGCTGAACTACCCCTTACAATCCCCAATGTAACGAGCAGTGTGAAAGATACAATGGCATAATATGGAAAATAGTACACTTGGCAGTTGCAAACCAAAAAGTTCCAATCTCAGAGTGGGAAAGCATCATCACTGAGGCTTTGAGTGCAATCAGGACCCTACTGTGTACATCTACAAATGCTACTCCACACTAGAGGTTCTTTTTGTTCCAACAACAAAGTTCGACAGGTACTTCCCTCCTTTCATGGCTCGCTCAACCTGAAACAGTTTTACTGAAACACCATGTTCGTCACAGTAAGTCAGTGAGGTAGAATTAATCGAGGCTAACCCCCAGTATGCATGGATTGAAACAGCGGAACAAAGTCAGTCAACAGTGTCTTTAAGAGATCTAACACTGGCTGGTAATACATCTAAAGGGGTAACTGCAATCGAGAATTGTGAATTTCCAGTTCACAGAATTAGCCCAATTATGCTAGATAACCAAGTTCTGTACACATCCAGCTTAGATACGCTGCTTAATGAATCTGATTATCCTTATGAATTCCAATCTACTTCTGGTTTGGACGATGGGCTAACACCTTGAAAACGGCCTCACCCTATGTCTGAAAACAATTTCACTCACTCTTCGGACATCCAGTAACAGAAGCACCAAAATAACAAAACAGCAATACTTCAAGGCTAGATCCTCTATGAGCCGGTCAAACAGGATAACTCTAACTCATCAGAAACATATGTTGGATGATAAGCCCGAACAATCAAGACACCCCCAATGAACCCACAGAATGCCAGGTTGTTGGGAGGACTTTATCCCCTACTAATGAGTAGATTAGTGGGGGAGAATGTCGTAGTAAATGAACTACACCCAGTGCCCCTTGCCTTCACTGTAATGGAAAGTCTCACTTACCATAAAAGCTAGGCCAAAATTATCATTTTGTTGGTAAACTGAATTAAAGCAGAATAAAGCTTTATAGAAGTTAAATCTGAGCCTCTGTTCTCATTACACTCAGTAAAACATTCCAGAAATCATTGCTGACATCTGTGTGTGTGTGTGTGTGTGTGTGTGTGTGTGTGTGTGTATCAGTCAGTTAAGTGCCATATGTGATACACGCTTGGGCAATCATGTCTGAAAAGAGACATGACTGACTTGGCAGAAGATTATCCCACAGCAGGTTGCCATTGCTGACCAAGGCTATAGAACCCAATCTGTCCTGTTATTTAACCCATAACTGGAAGGAATAGACAAATTAATACCTTTCCCAAGGGTATTTGTGCATAAGTGAATGCAATGAATTCAGCTGGAATTTGAACTCGGCTCCCTGATTTCTCGTTCCAAGCTGATATCCAGTGCACTACAACACATATCCTTCCTCTCTCTCTCTTTATATATATATATATATATATATATGAAAAATCTAAATATTCTAAATTCAATTCTTGTTTAATTTTTAATTATACTTTTTAATTTTTTTTCCTTTATTCTATTTTTATTTTTATTTATAATTTTAATTTTTTATCTACAAGTAATATTAGAATGTGCTTTGTGTTGCAGTGGATATCGGCTCGGATTGAGAAATCGGGGAGCTAAGTTCGAATTCCATTGCATTCACTTACGCGCAAATACCCTTGGGAAAAGGTATTAATCCGTCTCTTCCTTCCAGTTATGGGTTAAATAACAGGACAGATTGGGTTCTATAGCCTTGGCTGGCAACCAGTCTACCTCAGAAAGCAATGGCAACCTACTGTGGGATAATCTTCTGCCCAGTCAGTCATGTCTCTTTCAAGACATGATCGCCTAAGCGTGTTTCACGTGTGGACTTAACTGACTGAATATTAGAATATTTAAATTTTTAAATTTTTACATTTTATGATTTACACCCCTTTGATTTCTTCTTCCTGCTTTTTAATATTTTTTATTTTATATTTCAATTTTAAATTTAATAATATATGTCTACATGTAATCTTAAAATATTTTAATTTTTAATCTTGTTATTAAAAAAGCAGTGACATAACTTTAATTCCCAAAAACATTGAGTGAACTTAAATTCTAATCTATTAAACTGTCACCTGATGAAACAGGTCTGAAACTTCGAGTTGTGCCATAAACGTAGGGCAATATATATATATATATATATATATATATATATATATATATATAATACAGCTCTGTTCATACATTGAGCACTGTTTTATTAATACCTGAATAATAATATTATACATATGTGCACCCTCATATGTATATTTATTAATTCACATCACTATCTATCTATCTATCTATCTATCTATCTATCTATATATATATATAGAGAGAGAGTATATTAAATTGTAATGATGCTTGGTGCCAAAATTACTGGGTTCTTTTTTTTTTTTTCAGTTGTTTACTAGTAGAAAGGCATTTTAAGCAAGCAGGTATTTTGGAGTTATTTTGTCATAAAGTGCTTGATATCAAGATAAGAAATAGAGTATTAATAGAATTAATGTGGAGAAGTTTGTCACTTATCTGAGCAGTGTTGTTTCAGTCATGCCAACTTCAAAGTTTTGTGAAGGTATTATTGTGATGTCTTCACTCTTTAGGGATTTTATTTTTTCTGAACAGTGTAGATGTTACAATGTCTTTACAAAACTTTTAAGTTGACATGATTGAAATAACACTGCTCAGATAAATGACAAATTAATTCTAATAATTTTCTCTCTATATATATATGTGTGTGTGTGTATTCCTGTTTTAAAAAGTTGTATTTGATTTAATAAAAGTCTAAATCATTTTATAGAATTTATATTTCAAGTTATACAATTATATTTATAAATTCAAGAAAATATCTAAAACAAAAAATAATGAATATGTTTGAATAAAAAAAAATGCTTAATAAAAGTTAATATATTTTAATTTAATTATAGTAAATCTTTATAAAACATTTATTCAAATAAACTGATATATAAACACTTATACTAATTTGTCATATGCAAAATTTATTTTTTGTGCAATGTATACAGCTGACTCTTACTGTTAAGATATTTGGTTTGAGATTTTAAAATCTGGTACTTTCTTAGCTTTTTGTAAATACTTCTGTTTAAAAATAAAAACAAAAATTCTTATTAGTAATTATATAAAGTGAAAAACTTTCATTTGAATAACAGAGAAAACATAACATCAACAACTATATGCAATGTTAACATATTTGGCATTATATGTTCATTCTTTTTATAACTTTGGAAACTTCTAATTATTACACTTTTATTGCCGACATTACATTTGAATTGATATTAAATATTACCATTTGACAGCTATCTACCTTACTTATATTAAATTCCCACATAGACATTTAATTCATTTAATCAATACATTTGTACATTTGCATCAATCAGAAGTGTTTGGCTACATGTCTTCTAAAATATAATTTTAAGGGGTTTTGGCCAGGGGTGGGGGTTATAATTGTCTTTAAAATTACTTTTTTATAAGTTAGAGTAAATTATTTCAACTTCATTCTTTTTGAAAACAGAAAATGATAAGAATGATTGAATGACTGAACACTAAAATTTTCACTTGAAATTAATTTTTTTGTTTTTAAAATTGTTTAAATTCATGAAGTGCATATAAATAAAATTAATTTATATTTAATTCCTATTACATTTTGACAAGCTCATTATATGCTTCTCATTGATATTTATAAGCAATATTCGTTTATATTTTCATGAATAAAGTAAATGAAGAGGCGTTGAGTAGAATAAATTGTTTATCTAATATGATCATCTCATAAACGTGTCTGTATTAACCATCCAGTAGATTAATATAGATATTATAAAGTCTAGGCAGAAATCTTTCCAAATGCAGCTTTTGATTATATTAAGCTTTGGTGAAAAGTCCAATGAGTTTCAGATGAATTTTCTGGTAAGTTGATCTATTTTGTATCTACCATGGCTTGTTATGAAATATCCCAAAGCATTTTAAAATGGATATTTAACAAGTCAAGTAGAAAAAAATGTGTGAATATTGATGTTTCGTTGTTGCTGTTCTGCTAATTTTAAATATATCATCATCATCGTTATATGTTGAAGCTAATGCTAGATAGAAAAGTAGTATGCTTATTTTTTGACATAGTTGCTCATGTATTCAAACAGGGTTGCCAAATTTCTTTTTATTTACTTATTTATTTAACATTTTGCTTTAGGAAGCTTTGTACATGTCTCCATAGATATTTTCATTGAATAGTCTCTTTGTTTCCTGCATCACTCATGTTCTTCAATATATAGTAACACAAATCTCATCATTAAGTCTGCCTATATTTTCATTCATCACTCATCAAATACTTAATTTGGTTTATTTTTTTTATTTTTTTGTCATATATGTGCAAATAGATGTTATGATATTTTGCTATTATTTAAATACAATGTGAAATGTATATTGATTACAAATAATGAAAATATATAGCTATATCAGAATTCAGCTGCTACTCACTATAACCATTTTATTTTATCTGTGCCATAAAACCTCTATTGGTAAATGTAAACAATTGGTATATTAATTTACAACAAATAGCTTAATAAACAACTTAAATACATTCATTTAGCAAACTGTTATTCTTTGTCCATATATGTGTGTGTGTGTGTGTATATATATATATATATATATATGTGTGTGTGTGTGTGTACACATACCCACATATTTTTTGTACATTCCTATGCATATAAATGTATATGTGTGTGTGTATTTATGTATAGGCATTTATATAAAAAATATCCATTGAAAAATAATGTTCAAACAAATAAAATTTGTGTGAGTGTGTATATATATAACACTAAACAATATACTGGTTATGTCAGTACATGGAAATGTTCACCTGGGTAACAAAAAATTGATGAACATTTCATTCTTTAATATATATATATATATATATATATATATATATATATATATATATAGTCATCCGCAGACAGATCTGTTTCGCTGTATCACAGCTCATTAGTACGGTTAGACTCCGATTGCTTTAACCCAGGATTGAATCCTGACTGAAGTGGCATCAGTCGGCGGTTCTACCTCTGGGCCATGGGCGCATGGTAGAAGAAGGCAGACTTTTTAGCATGTATATCATTATTATACACGCCCAATAGCCAGAGTGCTCTAATTCATTAGTGAATGAGCGATATATATATATATATTTTCTAAACATATACTGTTAAATATAAAAGACAATGAATGTATATTATGTTTAATCATGAGCTGTTCTAAATGTATTTTGGCTTTAATTTCAGTTGAAAATAAAGACAAAAATTCTCCAACATTTGGATAATCTTTTATTAATTTGCTTCTAAGCTTTCAGCTCACATGAGCCATCTTCAGAGAGGTTATTTAGACGGTAATATAATAACATCCACCATCACTGATGATTTTATTTTGTGTTGACATAAAACTCCACTAGGCAACGGCAATAGTTACCAAAAATAACAAACTCAGTTCTCAAATTTGCAATGCAGTTCTATGACATCACACCGCGTGATAGCGTGAAATGACAACAAAACCATGTATTCAAATGCAATGCAACGGGTTATGTCCAGATTTAAAGGTGATTTTATTAAGTGTTGGTTGTTTAGATTTGATGTACATGGCCTCCAATATCTGTACACCAAATCTAAACAACCAACACTTAATAAAATCACCTTTAAATCCGGACATAACACGTTACATTACAGGCACTCAATAAGTCCGGTGAGGCTCATGCTGTTGCCCTGGATATTAAGGCTTTTGATAGGGTTTGGCACGCTGGCCTTCTTTTGCAAGCTATAGGGTTATGGTATCACTGAACACTTATACTGTGCCTCCTCGGCCTTACTCTATCTTCCGACCTCAAGTGGAATAATTACATTGAGCCAATAGCTAAATTCACTGTTAGGAAGATTAGGTCACTATATCAGGACAGGAAGTTTTTTCTGCCTGAATTCATCTTGCACATATACAAATCAAGCATCCAACCGTGCATAGAATATCTGGCACCTCTGCTGTTCATCACAGGGTTCTCAACAGGCTCCAAAGGAGAATCTGTAATGTGATTGCTCCACTCCAGCCACTTTCTCACCGATGGGACATGGCTTCCTTCTGTCTCATCTACAAATATTTTTATGACTTCTTCTCCAACAAACTTCACTGGTGCCTCCTCCTCAAGAATTTATTCATACAATCAGACCGGCAACAAAGTCCCACCCATTTACAGTTAGATCAACCAAATGCAGCCGACAATTCTACTCCAGCAGCTTCATTTTTCTCGCACTTCCTACCTGTGGAACTCTCTTCTGTAAACTTGCTTTCCTGACGGCTACTACCTCCAGGAATTTAAATGCAATGCCGATTCTCATCTCTTATCCATTGACTCCAGTCCTTTCTACATCACCTTGTATATCTTGTTCTTTTCCTTTCTCTCTACCTTTGCAACTGTCTTCACACCTGTGTTCCCATCCTTCTCTTGCCCTTTCTCTGACACCCTCTTTTTCGTCTTTCTCTTCACTCTCCTCCTGTCTAAAATTTTTCTCCTCCTGCCTAAACTTTTACTCTATTATGTTACCCCCTGTGCATCAGTGGTGGTACTGCCTTGCTTGGGGTAAAAAGATTTTTTTAAAAAAACCAAAAAGTTCTGCAATATAATTATATTAAACACTTTTTAATACAAATGTATACTAGTCTAATTTAATAATTATATATATATATATATATATATATATATATATATATATATATAATGTTTATGTATGCATGTGTGTTTATATATGTTTAACAACCAACAAGGAAGAGTTTATTCATTTTTATTTAATTTTTCCATTATTCTTACATGTCTCCTTTTTATTCAAGCTAAGTATGTAAAAATGTTCCATAAGTTTCCAAGCACTTTCAGCCACTTCACTGGCCATTTTCAAAGAAGTTACTTTTTTCAATGTTGTTATTTTATCCTCATATTTTGACTGTAAAGTAATTTTTGTGTTTTAAAAGGAGTCTTTTTTAAAGCTAACATGGAACACATGCAACTGGGCATCATGCAAGTATCTGTCTATTTTTTTAAAAATGTTCAAATTTTCAGACAGATGCTCACTTGATGTGTGTGTGTGTGTGTGTATGTGTGTGTGTGTATATATATATATATATATATATATATTCATCATTCACATACAAGCCTGTTTCACTGTATCACAGCTCATCAGTGTGGCTAGACATCCACCTGCTTCTGGCCGAGATTAAAACTT